>CM031376.1:29427379-29784972 GCA_018208015.1 Medicago ruthenica
GGTCACAGTGCATTTTTGTACTATAAGAAAGTGAGTGCATTCATACTGCAATTTTTAGTGGTGGCACAATCTGTTTATATCAAAATATTTGAGAGGCTCGTTTCAATCTACAAAGTTCATAATAAATTGCGAAGTCGTATTTGGAAAAATAATAAACTTAGTCACAAGAAAAATAATTCAAGGAGACAAATAAAGAGAAAGAAAAGAAAATAAGAACAAAATCAATTTGACAATTTATTCAACTTAACTTTGACTAATACCACTAGTAACTTACCTATAGAGTAAGATTATTTACATTATTCAGTTGAATGAAAGCATATGATTCTAGTTAAAAAAAAAACATATTACTAATTAATCAAGATATTAACAAAGTACTATACTTAAAGCTAAGAAACTTTTTCTGATCTTAAGGAGCCAACTCTAAGCAACTAACTTCAACCTAAAATAACTGTTTCAGCTCCTAACATACACTTTAGATTAATAGCTTGAATCTAAACAGAATTATGTGATTCCAACACCATTTTGTAGCCTCCAAACAGAATTGAAAGAATTCATCAAGCCCTTCTCAAGTACTGAAAGCAACCACATACTCATTTTCATGATATATGGTATAACAGACTCATACAATTCCTGTCAAACATATAAATAGGGTGAAACTGAAAACTTATAAATTATAAACAAAGTTAAAACTAAAGATATCAATTTTTATATGTACCTTGATGAACGATGTTGCTGACTTTTGTAACTTTTCAAAACTTGTTACTAAAGTATTGATGGATACAAGTGACACCTCACTAATTTTAGAAGTTAGAAAATCAAAGTGAGGTTTAAGATTTGATATGAAATTCAACATCTCATTCTTCAAAGCTGGTTAACATGGTAGGGGTACTTCATTATTTCGACAAGGCTAAGAACAAAGCTAGCTTGCAGAGTATCTCAAACAATTCATAAGATGTAACTATAAAACCAACAAGAGTTACAACAAATACTATGGGTGATGAACATAAAATGAAGCATGCAATATCTAAGGATTTACAAAGAAATAACCTCATTACTTACTGAAGCATCAAACTAAGATTTCACATGCCATATACAGTTTAAGATCACCTTTGAAATTTTGTACGTCTTGACTTTTAATAAGAGTCACTATTGAAATGGTGAATCTGAAACGAAGACCAATGGTTTCACAGTTGGTGACTCTGAACTGAACAAAGCTTCGATTGAGACTGGAAGAAGGAAACGAAGAGCAAAGCCTCGATTGAGTGAGGAAAAGTGAACCAATTGAGACTGACGGGAGTGAGAGGGTTAGTGATAGTGAGATTGAGGGGAATAGTGAGTACTAATACTACTTCAAATAGAATACTCTCAATTCTAAAAAAAAAATTAATCATCAAAATAATATTAACGCATAGCTTATATAAGACGTACAAAGCTAGCCACAGAAGAAACAAAACAAATGGCGTTGTATATAGGGGGAACACCCTGACACAACCCCACACCAAGACAGCCCCAACACAACAAACAACTAGGACACCGAGCAAACCCCAACCACAGCCCCAAGACAACAAACAACTAGGACACCGAGCAAACCTCAACCACAACCCCAAAATGAAACCGAGTGCAAAAACCAAATAGATAAAGCAACAGAAATAGCAGCAGCAAATCTGAACAGAACCCAGGCTGAACAACACCCAGAAACACACACAATCAACCATGTAAACAGCAACCTGATAGCAAAAATTCAACACAGCAACCCCCAAAACTTTTAAAACGAAAGAGGAAACAAGTAGCCACTAGAACCCATTAAAATCAACATTTTTTTTCAACAATTTCAGCAGGTTCTATGAAGACGACATCAACATTATTTTATGATTAACATGAACCCGTTAAAATCAACATTATTTGTCAACAATTTCATCAATTTCAGCATGAACAACATTATTTTAAACAAAAATATGACCACCTAATGAAAAAAATATGCAAAATCATGATTTAACAAAGAATTTGAAGACATTGACATGTAAAATCGAAAAGCACATGCCACAGAAGATGTATAGGGAAGGAGCAAGAGTGAACCTGTGAATCGTTCAAACATAACGTGGTGATGGAGGCAGAGAAAGGTGAGGGTGATAGATTTGCAGCAACAGTGGGTTTCGGCTAGGCTAGTGGCTTTGGAGCGACGATGAGTTGATGAGTGGGGTTGACAGCAACGGTGGGTTTGGGGTTGATGAGAAGGTCGGTGATGAAAGATTGATGAGAGCATGTTGTGATTTCGGTTTAGGGTTGATGAAGATTGGTGAGAAATTAGGTTTGGGGCTACGATGAATTTGGATCTTCTTTTCATATATGTTAATTGTTTTATTTTAATTTTAGGGGGGTGTATTGGATTGAAATTTTAAAAGACTATTTTACCAAAAAAAGTTTTGAAGATTTTAAAAGACTTTGTAAGAGTTTATGGACTTTTAAGATTTTTTAAAAGACTTTTTAAAATCAAGATTCTATAATTTGGATTTTGAGGGATTTTAACTCAAAGACTTCTTAAGATTTTAAAAGACTTTATTGATTTCAAAAAACATGAAATGACTCTGAATTTTTATCTAATCCATCGAACAAATTTTCAAACTACTTGTCATAAAATTTTCAGTTTCTATTGCTTATTCCAGTTGGCATTCTTCGATGGATTACAATAATCCTTGCGGTTGTTGCCTCAGCTAGCTTTGTTGCTTTGAACCTAAGGTCTTTTATAGGAAATAATCTTGCAGTGGCCATAATTGCCGCAATTTATCTCGAGCCACCATTAACAACGTAATGTGAATTGTTCTCCCTGAATCAGCTTGGTGACCACCTTTGGCCAAAAACTTGTGATCGACCAATATTTGGGAAGGTGAAGAAGTGCAAAGATTGATGGAATGTTTGAGTTCTCTTCAAAATTTTGTAATATCACTCACACATGTTACCATGATATCCCAGTAGAGTAGAAAAAGATAATGCAAAGAACTTACACAACAGAGGTTCTACGTCACGAATCACCACGATATTTTGTATCCAGCATGCCAATGAAGGAAATGTCTTTCAAAAGTGTATATGTATCTTCTAAAAAAATCTCAAGGCTATGTGTGGGAGACAGAAAAGTCTCGAGCTTAGGTGTGAGATTGTTAGCAGGTACATTTTACACTAAAAAGTCACACAAAATCCATTGCTCACAATAATCCATTAAAATCTGTAGAATTTTGAATACCAAGAGACAAATTTTAAGTTGTGCAAAATCTCACTTGAATACCACTGGATTTTATGGGACTCATTAAAAAATCTTGAAAATCCTAATTGAATACCACAAGAATGTTTTACATTCCTATAAAATCTTGATTGAATACCACAAAACTTTTTTAAAACAAAAAAGTCTTTTAAAATCCTTTGAAATCTCAATCCAATACACCCCCCTTAATATAAAATTGTTTTTAAATGGGGTCAACCAATTTAATATCTATTGCATGGGTTTTTAAGTCAGGTGGATCACAACTCACGTAAAATCTATGTGTTAATAAATGTTTTTTTGTACTAGTGTTTAAAGATTAATGATTAAATGTGAGATTAATGTTGGTGGGTATTGATTTATTGTATTCATCCACATTAATTAACCTTTACATATATACTTAATGACTATCTAACGATCATGATGTCCTTAATTAACTTGTCGAACTTCAAATAAACATTTGGATTCATCCACATATCGTGATGCCTAGCCTGTGGAAAAACGTGAATTAGGTATCTAATTAGGAATGAATAAAAGGATAAGCCGCACGATAGCAGGGGTTACACTTGGGTGACTTTGTGTTTGGTGACTTTGGTGACTTTGTCTCTATCTCTCTCCTAACCAATAACTCTCTCTCATCAAAATAATTTATTTTAATAATTCATTCATCACTCTCTCTCATCTAAAATACACTAAAGTCACCAAAGTTACCGGACCTCAAAGTCACCCAAGTATTTTCCGGATAGCAGAGGGAGGATTACGGTACTTCAATTCTAGAACAGTAAAAGCAAAGATCCTTTTTTCATTAATTTTACTTTTTTTTTTGTACATTGAGTAAAGTGGTGGACATATAGTTTGTTCTGAGGAGAAATACTTTAGTAGTGAAGATTAGAGATAAAACTCGATTAAAGTGGAGGTGTAAGATTTTTTTTAAGCAAGCATATTTACTTATCTTGTTCATTAGGTAAAAGTAAATAAACATAAAAATCTAAAGCACTACACTGAGCCCATCTATATATAATACGCATTTTGATTTGTATTTTCGTTAAGTTTGAAAGATCAATATCCCTCAGCCATTATTATATTGATTGAATGATGGCATCCCAAACTACCCTTGAAAAAAGAATTGTGGAGCTAGAAAATTCAAAGCAAATACCCCAAAATTCACGACCAAAGATACAAAGGGTAGCAGAGTCTCTCAGAAATAGAAAAAACTTTGAGAAGCATTACTCACCCAAGTTGGTGTCAATAGGTCCTATCCATCATGACAATACAAATCTAAAGGTAGGAGAGAAGTACAAGCTTATGTGGGCAGCAAAATACCTCGAGAATACAGGACGCAATCCATACGATCTACACAAAAAGATTGCAGATAACATTAATGAATTGAAGGGTCATTTTAGCGACGATGTTTTATCTTTTACCAACAATTTTCTTGAAGGCTTTCTAAGCCTTGAAGAAAAGTTGTCGTGGATGTTGTTTGTGGATGGATGTTCTTTGTTGCATATCTTGGAGAAATCCAAGCTTGATGAACCAGGGCACATGAATATTAAGGTTGATCAACTTGTTCTTGTGATGACGGATGTGCTTTTGTTGGAGAATCAACTTCCTTACGTAGTACTCAAGCTATTGTGGAAAGATGACGACGAGAGTAAATTGAAAAATACCATGAAAAATTTCCTCAAGTGTCATCATTTGGCCACACCAGAAAAAAAGAGGACCTCAAGGAAGAGACGAATTCAAGAGACTAACTATGTGGTTCCAAACAAAAAAGGAGAAGAACAACATAGTGTTTTAATATTGAATGAGTCAGAGTCACCCACTCATCTTCTTGATCTTCTGCGTAATATTTTCCTTATTACATCACCCAAGGTACAATAGAAATATTAGAGACAAAAGTAAAATTTATTACTAAATTTTTGTCTTTAAAACTTAACGACAAAATTAGAAAAATATTTTTCCTTTTTTTATTTCTAAATTTCATCATTATTTTTTTTATTAGTTTAAGTTTACCTATCATTAATATTCAACTTTTTGAAACATAAATTGGCATGATTTCTATTTTTGGTGTACTAACATATGCCCTTAGTGCACATATAGTATTTTCCATATTATAATTACAATGTGGAAGATAGTGATTAGAGAGGGGTGTGCATAAAAGGGTTAAACTAATAAAATAATTAATACTGCGTAGAAAAGATAAAATAACAATTGTTTTAAAATGTTTTTTCTTTGCAAAATGTGATATTAATTATTGCAAGAGAAAACAAATTTTGAAATTTTATTGTTATGATCCAATCCATTTCTGATCAAAACACAGAATAAAAGCAATGAAGATAACAAAGAGAAAGGGAGAAAGAAGAGTTCACATGAAAACGTCAAGATGATGACATACAGGAACATACAAGATCTAAAAGCAGTAGGAATAAGACTTAAGTCAAGCAAGACACGAAGCCCAAGAGACATAGATTTCTCCGAAGGATGGTTCGCTGCAGAACTGACTCTTCCTGAGATCGTTGTGGACGACACTTTAGCCGCTACTTACCTCAACCTGATAGCATATGAGATGTGTCCAGATTTTCACAACGACTACCGAATTTGTTCTTTTGCAGCTTTCATGGACTCGCTTATCGACCATCCTGAAGATGTGAAGGAATTGAGATCAAAAGGGATTTTGCTCAATTCCCTTGGGAGTGATGAGGAAGTTGCCGATTTTTTCAATATCATAAGTACTGACTTGGTACCTGATACAGAAATATACTTTGAAGTTAGAGCAAAAATAAATGAGCATTACTATAATAAATGCAAGACATGGATAGCAGAGGGTTTTCACACTTACTTCACAAATCCTTGGGCCATTATTGCATTCATTGCTGCGTTTACCGCCCTTGTTCTTACTTTCATTCAGACATGGTTTGCGGTTAACTCGGCTCACTAATAAAGGTGGTTCGTTATGGCAATGTTTCTTTCATGCGATTAAAATTTCGTAACAAAAATAGGTCAAGTCTGTGTTGGAAATACACCGTGCATAATAATTGTCTTCTGGTAAGGCAAGTAGTGTACTTCACTTCTCTATGGATTGTATTGAATTTTCGGGTTAAGTTGGTGTGTCCCTTCTTGAGTCTCGAATAAAGGAAGAGCGCCTTTTCTATGTTGTGTGTTTGAATTGAATTATGTATTTTCATATTTCAAGTTAATTTATTCAAATTAACATTCTCATATATGATCTATGTGTTTCTATATCGTTGAGATTATGTTGATTTTGTTTAGATAAGTTATTTGATATTGTGTTCATCGACATTGCAATAAATGAATAGACCAAATGAGAGCTAATAAGACAAGTATATTATAGAGTATTACTAGACATGGCAACAGACAAAGTATTGGTTACAAAATAACCTAACAACAAATAAGTTTGGTACGTAAAAAACGGAGATACGGACAGTTAGTGCCATCTTTCCGCTAGTATAGCTTAAAAAAAGTCAATTATTTTAAGCCTCCATTTGTCTGAGAAGTAGCAAGGAAACAATGTCCCTTCTCCGAAGGATGGTTCGCTGCAGAACTGACTCTTCCTGAGATCGTTGTGGACGACACTTTAGCCGCTACTTACCTCAACCTGATAGCATATGAGATGTGTCCAGATTTTCACAAAGAACTACCGAATTTGTTCTTTTGCAGCTTTCATGGACTCGCTTATCGACCATCCTGAAGATGTGAAGGAATTGAGATCAAAAGGGATTTTGCTCAATTCCCTTGGGAGTGATGAGGAAGTTGCCGATTTTTTCAATATCATAAGTACTGACTTGGTACCTGATACAGAAATATACTTTGAAGTTAGAGCAAAAATAAATGAGCATTACTATAATAAATGCAAGACATGGATAGCAGAGGGTTTTCACACTTACTTCAGAAATCCTTGGGCCATTATTGCATTCATTGCTGCGTTTACCGCCCTTGTTCTTACTTTCATTCAGACATGGTTTGCGATTAACTCGGCTTGCTAATAAAGGTGGTTCGTTATGACAATGTTTCTTTCATACGATTAAAATTTCGTAACAAAAATAGGTCGAGTGTGTGTTGGAAATACACCGTGCATAATAACTGTCTTCTGGTAAGGCAAGTAGTGTACTTCACTTCTCTATGGATTGTATTGAATTTTCGGGTTAAGTTGGTGTGTCCCTTCTTGTGTCTCAGACTAAAGGAAGAGCACCTTTTCTGTGTTATGTGTTTGAATTGAATCATGAATTTTCATATTTCAAGTTAATTTAAGCCTCCATTTGTCTAAAAAGTAGCAAGGAAACAATGCCATATTTATTTAGATCACATTCATCTATAAATTTATCTCGTGTACGTTGTAACACTCTTTTCACATTTCCTGTATGTAGTTGATTGTTTTGTTTATTTGCTTATATGTACTTTAGAAGTGTACGTAGATAGTAAAACCGGTGGGGAGATTTCTCTTGGAAAAACATGAACCTGAATCTATTGAGAATAAACTAGAATTGATTAGATGTACTTTAGTTTGTTCTGAGGACATATAGTCAAATTCAAGAATAGTAAAAGCAAGGCTTAATTGCTATTTTCGCCCCTTAACTATTTAATTGGTATCGCTTTGGTCCCTTAATTAAAATTTGATCTGTTTTGGTATTTTAACTTAGTCTCCGTTACTGCTTTCGGTCCTTTCTATTAGTTTTAATCCAATCCCGTTAAGTGTGTCCATAGGTGGCAATTAAGGGCTGATTTGGCAAGATATGAGTCAGCAGTATATAATCCTCTTCTTGTTCTTTTTTTCCCCAAAAATTAGGGTTTGTTCATCTCTTCCTTCCCTTTCTTCCTCAAATTCGAATTGAATTCCTCAAGTTCGTCACTTCCTTTTTTCGAATTCTTCTTCATCTTCGTTTTACCATTCCTTCTATATGTCTAGTGCAGGATCTCGTTTTAATTGCAGAAGCAACAACGAAAGTACAAGGGCCAAGTCTGGATCTGTAAGTTCTGGGTTTAGGAAACTTATTCGAAAATGTCAATGTGGTGAGTTTGTAGTTCTCAAAACTGTTACTGACATCACAAACCGTAACTATGGGAAGAAGTTTTGGGGATGTAGGAATTGGAGGAACCGAATTGATAGTGGTTGCAACTATTTTGAATTCCTTGATGGTGATGATTATGATGATGATGTTGATGAACGGGATACAAAGATTGCAAGGCTAAAGAAGAAGAATGGCAAGTTGAAGCATGAAGTTTGTTTCCTAAAAGAAGAGTTGTGTAATAGTAGTAGGACTTGCAAGAGTGCTATGATGTTTGGGTTTGTATGTTTTGGGTTTAACATTGTGTTAATGACAATGATGATGTCAATGTATCTAAAGTAGTTTAAGTTTGTGTTTAGAGTAGGATGTTGAGGGTTTAGTATGTTAGGTCTGGTTTAACAATGTAATGAATGTTGTTGATGAAATGTGAAGAGGTTTGATGTAACTTGATGAAATGTTGTTAATGAATGTTATTCAATTCAAGGCTTAATTTCTGAAACATAATTCTGTAGTGAATTTTGCTTGCTCAATGACTAGCTTGATATAATCATGAATGATAAAGTTGAGACCATATGTAATCAATAATCAAATTATAATGGCACAAAAGTTATAAGTCACATAGATTAATCAAAAGATTGAGACAAATTGAAGATGTTCTCAAATACATAAACATGAATGATACTGGTGAGACCAAATCAAAAAGGCATGACACCATAGGTTCTCAATTACATTTACTGTCATAAAAAAAATGAGACCAAACTCAAAAAGGCATAACACCATAGGTTCTCATTACATCAGCTTTAACAGAAATGGTATCAAACCATTATCATTACATTAGTTCAAAATATCAAAATAAATGTCTAATTAATAACTTCATAGATTCTTCAGTTGGATGGTGGTTGTGTTTGTTTACCCTGGTTTTTGGTAAACAACCGCTGGTTATAGGTTTATTACTTGCGAGATCAACCAGTAATCTCAGGCCATTGTGTGTCAAGTTGATTCAAATTTCTTTGTATTCTCTATGAATATTCTTGTGTGTTTCGAATAAGAATAAGAAGCAGGAAATCTCCAAGTTCGGTTGCTTGAACTCTTCGACAAGGAATTGCAGTATGAAAGTAAATTGCAGAAAATTAACTTAAAAGAAAGTAAATTGCATTGATTGTAAATAAAGGTTGTTCACAAGGATCATACATGATTCGTAACTCTTTTCTCACTGTGACTTGGATACTTCGAGTGCATAGAATGTTATGTATAATGATTTTGTGACCCTGTTTTCCTCATGGAAAACTCTTATTTATACTAAGGAAAATAACTATACAATCCTATCTACACTTCTAACCGTTAATAACGCTAATTAACAGAGAAAAACAACCTATTTGAAATTCAAATTTTGTGCCTTCGACAGTTGTAATCTTCGATTCGATGAAAAAGACATTCCGAAGCATAACTATCTTTTCGTTCCGTTGATGTGTGTCTCGACCAGCCCTGGATGTCTCGATTCTGTCGAGCGAACAAGTATAACTTCCGAAGTCTTTTTAGACTAAAAATCCCATCTTCTTCACGTGTCCAATCAAACTTCAGTAATTACGTCAAATTCCTCTTGTCGAAAAACACAGGTAACAAATTGCACCCCAAAAATGTTAGGTTCGACGAAAAGATAATGTAGAAGAAAACTGACATTTTTGAAAAATGGTGATGTTCAACGAAAACCTTACATCTTCTTAGATAATGACGTTATCTGCCTCGAACAGTTCCCAAACCAGTTATCATTGCAGCACTATTTTTGGAGATCTCAGGCTCCTAGAAGAAGTAACCGACGGCTTATTTCAGAGATCTTTCAGACTTCTTTTCGCCACGTGGCTGAATTTTTTCAACTTTTCAAATCAGTGGTCTTTTCAATTCCCTCTTAGTAATTAGTATAAAAATCTACTTTTCATTTATCTCATTGTCGTTTTCTTTCCAGAAACTTTATTAAAAAGCCAACTACCTCTTTTCTTTCCACCATGGACAGACTCTCAAAAGATTTGCTGATCACCATTAATAAAAAAATAGCAGCAACTGGTACCCAGAACTTGCTCAACTTTGGGGCCCCATCACTCATCGTCGACTGGCGAATAAGAAGACAGTTTTCAGGGTTTTACCTCATAACTGTGTATGGTATTTTTATGACCATTTTCCTACTGTCCAGAAACTTGCTTTCATGCAACGAATGATTCAGAGTGGTCATGAATCATTCAACCTAGTGGAAACAGCAAGACTTCTTTATGATGAACCCAACAACTTGAATGGCATTCACCATATCTTGCGCAAAGCAGCTTCCCATGGCGTGGAAGGGGAAAAATACTTGCTGATGATACTGAAAATCCTTTCAAAGGATGGATTTTCAATAGAGGAAGTCTTTCCCACCTTCAAAGATTTCTTCGATCGTCGAATGCTAGCGGAATATAGGAAGTCTACTTGCGGAGGACCAGGATTCCCCTAGTTTTTGCCCTACAGACCTCATTGTGGTATTAGGCCTCTACCTTCAGGCTTGGTTATTCGATTCACCTGCACTGCTTCAGGGACATGCAAAGGACATGGGAGAAGATCTGGGATTTTCTGGCCCTTACCTGGTTCAGACGATGAATACTCCAGAACTGAACTTTGCTTCTACTGTCGTCTAGACTTAGAAGTTAAGTGGTTTCTGCATGAATTTCGCTTCTTGGAGAATGAAGGTTTCTAGGTTCTTTAGGCTTTTAGGATATAGCCCCCTCTTTTTTTTAGGGCCTCGAGGCCATTTTGATGTACTTTGGATGTCGAACAAAATCTTTGATGTCAATATGTTTCGACATTTCTGGTGTAATGCGCCTAACTCTTGGCTTCGACTTTTAATGCAATCTAATGCCTTTTTTTATCTCTTATCACTGCTTTCCATCCTTGGATTCAATTCGAACAAAGAAATTTTAACACCGTAAACTTACGTGTCGAATAAGAAATCACATGTTTCGACTCTAAAGAAACTGAAACAATGGTTTTCTCTTTATTTTGAAACAAAATCTTTGGCGCCACTTCCACAAAAGTCAATGGGCCACGTTTGGGACTAGGTAACGCCCCAAAACCACCTTTTTAATTGCCAATTCAAGATGTTGACATCTGTCAACTTTTAAAGTGAAAAGAAGTATAAAGTTATACCTTGGGGAATACAAAAAGTACTCTCTTAACTCTTTTTACGCATTTTTCCAAATTGATTGCTAAAACAAACAAGAAGTTAAACCTTTTCTCCTTATGTTTGAACATCCTTTGCAAATCACAACCAAAAAGCTTTGAAGAACAACAATGGCGTCCTCATCTAAGACTCAACTGTCAGATACTGCTGTTACGGCGGATTTCTCTGTTCAACTTCACCCAGGGAATTTCAAGTTCGTTCCTGGACCTGACCTGAAGGATGAGCAAGTCCAGATTTGGAAATCTCAGGTAATGATTCCTTGCCCTGATTCTCATGTATATTCAGGTCCCTTAGCATTTCTAGGTCCATTACCCAGAGATCGAGAGGATAGCGAACAAATCAAAGAGATTTTTCCCACCTATTAGCAATTTACCCCTAGGGTTTTCCTGAAGGGACCATAATTTATGAACTTCATGGACACACCAACTAGGGTATTCAGGTCTGCGCCTCATGTTGGGAGCGACATTTACTTGAAATGGTTGAACAAAGTTGAGTCGAAGAAGAGAGATTTCTGGAAATCATATGGTATCTTTGATCTCATCCAACTGTCTAGACTTGGGCCAAAATATCAACCTAACATGCTAATTGCAGCGCTGCATTTTTGGGATCATTCGATAAATAGTCTCCAACTCAAATGTGGCATGTTAAGCCCCACACTCCTAGATGTAGCCGCAATTACTGGTTTAAAGCCTACTGGCCAAACTTTTGACCCGGCGCTGTTTCGACAGATTTTGATTTCAACTTTCAATGAGCTGCTTTCTCTTCTTACATCGAAGACCATTATGGCACCAGTAGCGATGAGGTTTCTGATATAGAACACATCGCGTTTCTGACCCTTTGGCTATCTCTCTTCGTTTTCTGCACCCCGTCGCTGCAAGTGGCGAAGATGTACATCAAACTTGCCATTCAAATACATGAAGGTAAGGATGTTAGCTTGAGCAGACTTATCCTAGGTGCTCTTTATGATAGCCTTGGCAGTGGATCTTTCGACCTGAGGAATGCCAATGAAGAATGAAAAACTTTGTCTGTATCGGGACCCATTTGGCTTTTCCAACTGTGGCTATTGGCCACATTCGAAACAAGGTTCCAGCTCTTCATTCCGGAAGAACACCAGAGCACGGTAGAACAAAGAAGGATCGAAGGCACCCGCCTCGCCGCATTGAAACTCAGAGAAATAGGCCAAACCAATGAAGCCTTGTTTTCGACTGCTTTCAATGTGTTCCTGAATTGTAACACCTTTGTTCCTTCGATGGCTTCGTTCGTAAAGAGAACTCATGGGCCTGAGTGGTTTACTAAAGGGTTTCCAAAGCCTTCAACCGACCGCACAGGAGAGCACTTCGAGATTTGGAAAGCTTATTTGACAACCAAATTGCTTTCATTTAGAATTTCAACCGGCAAAAGGAAAGAACTTTTCGGAGTAAGTGGTTACTAATCGAACCTGGTAGCCAGATAATTTGGCCTCTGCCAACTTTGACCCAGATCCCTCTTCTGTAGCAAGAAATATCTGCGACATCCCAAGACTGACAGAGAATGGAGAGACCGTCTTGCCAAATTTGACTAAGCTGCCCCCAGCTTCGAGCCCATAGCTTTCAAAACATCTTTCTTATGTACCCAAGAATTCTTCACTTGGTGGAGAGAATATTATAAAACACAAAATGCTGATATTAATGAAAACTTTTTACTCGAGCAGCTGATATCCACTTTTCCTTCTGTGCAGAATAAAAAAGCGAAGAGCAAAGGTACGCATATTCGAGAAATTCAAGCATTTCAAAAATATTTTGAAACTGTGTATGATCCAAAGAATCTTAGTCGGACCATTGATGTGGCAGCGAAAACTTTAAAAGAAAAGATAAGTGAAAAACTTTACACGGTGAAAGCGCCCCCGTATGTAAAAGATAAATACACTTATGCTTTGCATTTCAAAACATGATTTCCGGCTTTGCCAACTAGCAAACTTGCTTTGGCGTTTCGACCACCTCTTCCTCATTGGTTCTTTTGTGGTTCGAGATTAGCCTTCAAAAACCTTTTAGCTAAAAAACCTGATAGCGTAACTCTGACTAAGTATGACATACATAACTTTGGAGGTCACTTACACCTTGATATTCGACATGTTCGAATTACGTCAACAATTAAAACAGGTGATAACCTTCACACTCATGTAGCGCATGGTTTCAACTGCTTTCCAACCTAATGCATTTATATGTTTTACAGTTGTGTCTCTTACCTCCAAACCCGCTTCAGATAATGAGCCCGACAAGGAGGAAACCAAGAAAAAGGCAAGACCTTCTAGGTCGAAAGCTGTTGAGGTAACTTTTTATCATCTTCCAATGGCAACATGTATTGTTCTTTGATCATTTCTTTAACGAAATCGATTCTCCAGAAATGGAAACGTACCAGTAGTTCTTGCATTACGACCCCTTCCAAGAAAATCTGGAAGTTCATCAGCGTATCTAGCGATGACTCAGAGGTAGGTATGAATTTCCACACTCTCTTTTTTTTTTTTTAAAAAATCATCCTCATCTTCACATATGCATATATATTTTTCGGGATAATGGTTCTTCCCCACATGCTGACGCTGCTGAAGATCTGTCGACCCTTGCAGGGAGAAAACAAACCAAGCAACTAGAGCCTGATTTGAATGTTGAGCCTCTCAAGAAGAAGCTTCCTACAACAAAAAGATCCTGAGTGAAAGTTCTGGTGTCGGGAAAGCTAATACTGAGGTATACGTCGAAACCTTAATCTCTCCCCAGATGATTCATCAATTGATTTCCTCCAATCTCAAATGATAACTTGTGTAATGATGATAATTGATTTTTTAGGTGCTTGAAGCTGGTAACGTCGAGGTTGGGGAACAAACGACGCTTACCTCGCCTCATAATTGTCCTATCCCCAAGATAATTGAAGAGACGAACGAGGACGGAACCATGGACCAGAATAGTGGCGGGAAAGCGTCTGACGACTGGATTGAAGATGTGTTGTTACTAATCCTCCCGAACCCAAACAAAATGAAGCTGGGAGTGAACAACAAGAAAGTCTACCGAATGGGCAGCTTCTCGCTCCCACTTCAGATGTTTAGACTACCTCTCACACCGGCAGAGAAACCATCATCACTGAGCCACTTCCGAATCCAGATCCTATCGAGAGAGCTGAAACAGATGAGGATGACACTTCTGGTGACAATGCGAGCAGTGAGGGTCCTGAAGACGAGAAAACTGAAAGTGGTGAAGATAAACCACGGAGCCCTGAGAGTATGGACGAGTCTCCACCAAAGAACATGGTTGCCCCTAGTTCTGCTCCGAGCCAAGATGACCTAGCAAGCCTTGAGGAAAGTGATCCCCTTGAAGCTTTCAAACTTATGCTGAGCAGTGAAAACATTCAGAATGTTGGAACAAAATGTGTTATACAACTCTCTTCTGAATTAAGGGGGAGATTGTTGAAACATTATGTGTAAACACATCTATCTTTATGGTTTTGATGATAACAAAAGTGTTAAATAGAAAATTGGTTATTTGCTAATGCTTTGTTCAATAGATTTCAGAACCACGTGTTTAATGATTAGAAGTTGATAATGGTTATGGAAGAACAAGCTTAGAGCAAGAAAGGAAAGCTAAGAAGCAATGTTGCAAAGAGTGGAAGAAAACTGGGTCTGAAGAGAGCTCCTGAAGTATGAGTCTGAACCAGCTTCTAATGTGCTTCTGAAGGCAGGTTCTGAAGCTTGAGTCTGAAGGCAGCTTCTGAAGTCTGAGTGTGAAGGTCAACGCAAAGTCAACGTCTGAAGAAGTGCTTCTGATGAACAGTGCTTCTGAAGATGTGCTCCTGAAGAGAACTTCTGATGTACTGTTCACGCAGAAGCTTCTGAAGTCTGATGTGGCAAAGAAAGCAACTGTTACTGTGCGCATTTAATGCCTGGATATGTCAGAATAACTCAATGGAACAGTTGTCTCCCTGACTCAAACATTCCCCAGCTTTTAAGGAAAGCAAATTCAAAAATGGTTGCTGCTCTGTTTTCTGGAAAAGTTCAGCACACAATTGCAGCTAACCTAGCTCTCAATTTGCAACGGCTCTTTGCCTAATTTCAGCAAGTCTTCAACAGCTCTAATTTCTTCTATAAAAGGAATAAGATTTGAAGAAGATTTTTGCTAAGACTCTTGGATAAAATCTGTCTGAAACTTGCTATGTTTTGCTGTCAAAACTCAAAGTTCACAGACCTCTTAGAAATTCTTTTATCTGTTGTAACTTAGAATTTCTTAAGGTTAAGAGTCTTAACCTGTGTTGTATTAAGAGAACACCTCTGATATTTTATCAAGTGTTCAACCCAAACTCATTTCTTTGTAATTCAGTTTGGTCCCTAAGTCTCAGTCTGTATACGGAGCAATTGTAACCTCATTCCTTTGTGGTCTGAACTGTTAGTCACATTCCTGGGTGGTCTGTGCAGGGAGTCTTATTCCTTTGTGGTCTAAGCAAGGTTGGTTCATTCTTTAGTGGTCTGACATTAGAAGTCTTATTCCTTGGTGGTCTAAGCAACTGGAAATCTCATTCCTTTGTTGTCTGAGTAATTGTAATCAGGCTGATTATAGTTGAAATCTCTTGTTGGAAAACAAGGGGACTGGATTACTTCCTACATTGGGAAGGAACCAATATAAATCTTTGTGTGTCTCTCTTCCCTTCTCTATTTACTTGTTTATCCGCTGCAAATACACTTTGATAATAGTTCAGAACTTGTTTCTGAACTAGTGTTAAGTTTTGAGAAGAAAAGAACTAAGTTTTTGAGTCACACAATTCAACCCCCCCTTCTTGTGTGTGTTTTTCTCACCTTCAGTTGGTATCAGAGCTTCTGGTTCTAATATTAACACTTAACAGTGTGTCAGTAGGATCCTGAGAAAAACATGGCCTCAAGTAGTGGTTCACCTCCACCCTCTCCCATAAATCAAAGAACTGTATCATATGACTATGGTACAGATGACAGAAAATCTAGATCACACAATAAACCCCCAATGTTTACTGGTGATCCAGAAAAGTTCTCATGGTGAAAGAGTAAAATGTACAGCCATATAATTGGTATTGATGATTCATTATGGGACATCATTGAAGATGGAATCACAATACCAGTTGATGAAGAAGGTGTTGCTGTCAACAGAAGAGCTTTAAGTGATGCTGAAAGAAAGATTTATAGGAAGCATCACAATGTCAGAGGTATCATTGTGGATTCATTACCTCACAATGAATATCAGAAGCTGAGTGACAAGTCAACAGCCAAAGCTATATTCACTTCCCTCTGCTCTAACTATGAAGGTAATAAAAAGGTTAGGGAAGCTAAGGCAAACAGTCTTGTTCAGCAATATGAATTGTTCAGAATGAAAGAGGATGAAAATATTGAGACAATGTTCTCAAGATTTCAGACTCTGGTTTCTGGACTTCAGATTCTGAAGAAGAGTTATACCACAACTGATCATGTGACTAAAATCCTTAGAAGTCTGCCATCTAAATGGAGACCTAAAGTGACTGCTATTGAGGAAGCTAAAGATCTGAATACTTTAAGTATTGAGGATCTTATAAGCTCCCTCAAGGTGCATGAACTGGGACTCAATGAGGATGAGTCTTTGAAAGCTATTGAATCTAATGAAGAATTTCCTGAGGGAAATTCTGATGAAGATTCAGATGCTGATGAGCTTGCAATGCTTTCTAAAAGAATTCAATATCTATTGAATAGAAAGAAGAAATTCTCTAACAGAAGCAGTAACTTTAGAGGATCTGGTTCAAAGAGGGAAAACCAGAAGGAATGCTACAACTGCAAGAAACCTGGCCACTTCATTGCTGAATGTCCTGATCTTCAGAAGGACAAATCAAAGGAAAAAGCAAAGAAGTCCAGCTCAAAGTCTAGTAGTTTCAGAAACAAGCTTAAAAAGAGTCTCATGGCAACATGGGATGATCTAGACAATGAGTCTGAATCTGATGAAGAGGAAGCAAACCTAGCTTTGATGGCAACTGCATTTTCTGATGCAGAATCCTGTTCAGACTCAGATGAAGAAGATGAGGTATATTCTGAACTCACTAGATCTGAGTTAATTGAAACAGTTAATGATCTTATGAGTCATCTAAAAAGCAAGTTAGGAGAAATAAAATCTTTGAAAAATAAAACTAACTTGCTGTCTGAGGAAAATCTTAAACTTCAGAATCAAATAACTAAGTTTGATGAAGAAGTTAAAGAACTCAGAGATGAGGCTCATAAGAAATCTGAAGAGATTCCTAATGAACATGAAATAGTTCTTCAGGATTTCATTCTAACTGGATTCAATAGAACTAAAATTGCCTCTATGCTTTATAATATGGTCAGAAACAAGGGTGAAGGCATTGGCTATGATTCATTCAAACCTTCAAATGAATCAAACTCACCTTCCTGTTCTGGAAATATTTTAAAAGGCAATGGTATACGCGTTATGCCTGCTTCTGATAACTCTGAGAAATTGAAAATGTCAGAAACTGAGACTGAGTCTGAAGTTCTGAACAGCTCAGACTCTGAAGCTTCTGAACCTAAGGGTAAGATGAAGGCAGATGTTAAAACCTTGCCTAAATCTAAGCCAAAAGGTCCTAAGCCTAAGAATAAGAGAAAATCAGACTCTGAACCTGAAAATGTTCAGAATCTGAAGAGTTCAGATCCTGGAACTAGTAAGTCTCAGAATCTGAATAATTCAAATTCAAAGTTTTCAACGACTGAGTTTATTAAAACTTCAAAATCTATTAAACCAGTCAATACGAAACATTTTCAATCTCAGAATGTTAACCAAAGCAAGCATAAGCAAAACAACCAGTTTTCTGTTTCTAATTGTTTTAAGAAAGGCAAAACTGAAGCTTGCCTGTGTCTGAAGCTAACAAAGTGAAAATGTTGAGGAAATCAGAACCAAAGCACTCAAAGGGTCAGACTCTAAACAAATCAGAACCAAAGACCTTCAAGTCTCAGGTTCTGAAGAAATCTGAGTCCAAACCTTTGAGAACTCAGGTTCTGAAGAACTCAGGTTCTGAAACTCAAACTTATTCAAAATACAAGGATTCATATCCAAAGTATCAGAACAAGTCTCAATATCATAACTTCAGACACAAGATGAAAAAGCCAAAACCTTTCAGGACTAACCCCAAAGGACCCATGAAAATCTGGGTACCTAAGTCTGAGATCATTTCAATTGCAGATATGCTTGTCATCCAGAGAAAGGGAAAGGTCCTGGTACCTGGACAGTGGATGCTCGCATCATATGACAGGGGACAAGTCTATGTTCCAAACCCTGACTCTGAAAGAGGGAGGAACTGTGGGGTTTGGAGGAAGTCAGAAAGGAAAGATCATTGGTACTGGTAAGATAGGTAATTCTTCCCTGTACATTGATGATGTTGGCTGGTAGATGGACTTAGACATAATTTACTTAGCATAAGTCAATTATGTGATAGTAATTATGAAGTCTTGTTTAATAAGAACACTTGCACTGTAATCAACAATGAAAATAAGTCTGTAGTGTTCAAAGGTAGTAGGAAAAACAATGTTTATAAAATAAACTTTTCTGAATTGGTTCAGCAGAAGGTAGTTTGACTTCTGTCTGTGAGTGATGAGAAATGGGTTTGGCACAAAAGGCTGGGACATGCTAACTGGAGACTCATCTCTAAGCTTAGCAAGTTACAGCTGGTTAGAGGCCTACCCAAAATTGATTATCACTCAGATGCACTGTGCAGTGCATGCCAAATTGGAAAGTTTTCAAAAACTTCTTTTAAATCTAAAAACATTGTTTCCAGCTCAAAACCATTAGAACTCCTTCACATTGATTTGTTTGGTCCTGTTGGAACAGATTCAATCAATGGGAAGAAGTATGGACTTGTAATTGTTGATGATTACAGTAGGTGGACTTGGGTTAAGTTCCTTAGAACTAAACATGAAACATATGATGTGTTTTTCAAATTCTGCAAACAAGTACAAAATGAAACTGACTTGAGAATTTTAAAAATCAGAAGTGATCATGGTGGGGAATTTGAAAATAAACCTTTTGAAAATTTTTGTGAAGATCATGGAATTCTCCATAAGTTCTCATCTCCTAGAACTCCACAACAAAATGGAGTTGTAGAGAGAAAGAACAGGTCTTTACAAGAAATGGCCAGAACCATGATCCATGAATCCAAAATTGCTAAGTACTTTTGGGCAGAAGCCGTAAACACAGCATGTTATATTCAGAACAGGATCTATATCAGACCTATTCTGAATAAAACAGCATATGAACTGTTTAAAGGAAGAAAACCAAGTATTTCTTATTTTCATCAGTTTGGGTGTACATGTTACATACTGAACAATAAGATCTACCTAAAGAAATTTGATGCCAAGGCTCAAAAGGGTACCTTTTTAGGATACTCAGAGAGATCTAAGGCATACAGAGTGTATAATTCTGAAACACATGTTGTTGAAGAAGCTATACATATTAGGTTTGATGATAAGAAGCCTGGTAATGAAATACCAGAGCTGGTTGAGAGTTTTGCAGATGTCAGAATCTCAGAAGAACCTTTAGAAGCTGAACCTAGTTCAGAGTCTGAAGAAGGTTCAGAAGCTGAAAACAATGAAGAATCTGAGAAACTCTCTGATAATGACACTACTCCTGAAGCAAACCAAGACCAGCATGGTTCTGAACACATCCCTGATGGTTCTTCAGAAGCTAATCCACCCAGAACCTCATTCAAGTACAAGTCTTCACATCCTGAGGAGTTGATTATTGGGAACAAGAGCAGTCCAATAAAGACTAGATCATCATTTACTCAGAATGAGTCAATGCTTGGCCTGCTATCCATGATTGAGCCCAAAACTGCTGATGAAGCACTTGCTGATGATGGCTGGATTGTAGCAATGCAGGAAGAACTGAACCAGTTTCAAAGGAATGATGTCTGGGATCTTGTTGCAAGACCTGATCATAAGAACATCATTGGAACAAAATGGATGTTCAGGAACAAGCTCAATGAACAAGGAGAAGTGATCAGAAACAAGGCTAGATTAGTAGCTCAAGGATACAGCCAGCAAGAAGGAATTGATTACACTGAGACTTTTGCTCCAGTTGCAAGACTGGAAGCAATCAGGTTACTTCTTTCTTATGCTGTTAATCATGATATCATCTTGTACCAAATGGATGTTATGAGTGCTTTCTTAAATGGTGTAATTTATGAAGAAGTGTATGTTAAACAACCTCCTGGTTTTGAAGATGTTAAAAATCCAGATTATGTTTTTAAACTTAAGAAGTCTTTGTATGGTCTGAAACAAGCTCCTAGAGCTTGGTATGAAAGGCTAAGCAACTTCTTGATTAAAAATAATTTTAAAAGAGGTCAAGTTGATAATACACTCTTCAGGAAAACTGTTAAGAAAGAAATCTTAATTGTGCAAATATATGTGGATGATATCATATTTGGTTCTACTAATGCCTCCCTTTGCAAAGGGTTTCAAAGTTAATGCAGGATGAATTTGAAATGAGCATGATGGGTGAGCTGAAATTCTTTTTGGGAATTCAAATCAACCAAAGCAAAGATCGTGTCTATGTTCATCAGTCCAAGTACACTAAGGAGCTTCTGAAGAAGTTCCAGTTGGATGACTGCAAGCTGATGACAACACCAATGCATCCTACCTGCACCTTAAGCAAAGAGGACAATGGCTCAAAGGTAGATCAGAAGCTGTACAGAGGTATGATAGGTTCTCTTTTATACTAAGCTGCTTCTAGGCCAGATATTTTATTTAGTGTATGTCTGTGTGCAAGATTCCAGTCAGATCCTAGAGAATCTCATATGACTGCTGTCAAGAGAATCTTTAGGTATCTGAAAGGAACAACTAATTTGGGACTTCTGTATAAGAAATCTCTTAATTATAAGCTAGTTGGATTCTGTGATGCTGACTATGCTGGGGACAGGATTGAAAGAAAGTCCACCAGTGGAAACTGTCAGTTTCTTGGTGAGAATCTGATATCCTGGGCCAGCAAGAGACAAGCAACCATTGTTTTGTCAACAACAGAAGCAGAATACATCTCAGCTGCAAGTTGTAGCACACAACTACTCTGGATGAAACATCAATTAGAGGATTATCAGATTCATGCAGATAATATTCCTATTTATTGTGATAATACTGCTGCAATATGTCTGTCTAAAAATCCAATTCTGCATTCTAGAGCCAACCACATAGAAATAAAACATCATTTTATAAGAGATTATGTTCAGAAGGGTGTTTTAGATATTCAGTTCATTGATACTGATCATCAATGGGCTGACATATTCACAAAACCCCTAACAGAAGAAGGATTCAATTTTATTAAAAAGAATCTGAACATGCACTTTATCTCTTGAAAATATGCTTGAATCTGAATGAAATCCTTGATTCTGAGTTTATCATAAGCTAAGACTTATCAGACACTCATTTTCTGAGAGTCTGAATAAAGTTAAGCCTGAAAAACTTCAGAGTCTGAAGGATCAGAACCTGGATTTTCTGACTTCTGAATCTGATAGGAATCTAATGTTTGGTCAGAATCTGATAAGTATAACCCTGGGCAATGATGACTAAAGCTTAGAAAGTTCATACACTATCCTTCCCAAAGTCATCAATATAAAAATGTGATTTTCTGTTTTGATATCAACTGCTAAAATTGCTTTAATTTCAATTGGTATCAGTCTGTTTTTAAATTGTTTTAACACAGACACATTTTTAAAAATGCTCAAAATGTATCAGACATGCTCAACCTTTATAACTGTTTTTCAAATTTGGTATCAGGCTCTGAGATAAACCTTCAGTTGGTATACTGAAAATTTCTTTTTAAAAGTAGCTCAGACTTGCTCTGATACTGAACACCTTATACTGAACAGCTATGTCTGAACAAAGAATGCTCTGATCAGAAGTTTTGAACTTTTTCTGCTTCTGAACAACATTCTAATGCAATGTCATATACCCATTGAAAATCAAGTATGCTCTGATGCTCATCTTTGCTGCTTGATTATCTATATGATTGCATAATTATCTCACATGGTTTTCAAACTCTCTCAATATTCTGAAACTTTTTTAAAGGGGGAGAAATGTTTTCAAACTCTCTTAAAAAGGGGAGAACTCTTTTAAAAAAAAAGGAGGAGAGATGTCATACTCTTTTAAAAAAAAAAAAAAAAAACTCCCTCAATGCTCTGATACACATGTTTTCAAACTCTTTTAAAAACTTTTTGTTGATGACAAAAGGGGGAGAGAAGTAAAACAAGTATTAAGCTCCTGAGCTCAAAATATAAGTTAAATTCTGTCAGTAATTAACTTATGAGAGGGGAGTAAAAGGCATTAAGACCTGAGGCTCTGAACATAAGTTAAGTTCTGACAGAATTTAACTTATGAGAACTGTTTTTAACTCTTAGCCTCTGAATTTAATTTTTTGTGAGATACATAACTCTTAGTGAGTTAAAATGAATTTAAAATAACTTGGATAAGACTCAGGGAGCTTACAAAACTCATCCTGTGGATTATCAGACTTAGGGGGAGAGCTTACAAACCTCAGAACCTGAAGTCAGCAAGTTATTTACAATTCTGAGTGTTAATTTCTTTTAATTGTTTAAAGTTGAGTTTAATTAACTTGGATAAGAATCAAGGGGAGCTTACAAACCTAACCTTGAGGATTGTCAGACCTAGGGGGAGCTTACAAACCTCTCCTGAAGTCAGCTTGTTAATTAAACTTAACAACAATTCTGAAATTTTCACATTTGTGATTAATCTGAAGTTAATTAACTTGGATCAAACTCAGGGGTAGCTTACAAACCTCACACCCTGCAGTTAACTTGTTAATTAAGTTAACAACAATTTTATGATTAATACTTATGTTTGTCATCATCAAAAAGGGGGAGATTGTTGGAACAAAATGTGTTAAACAACTCTCTTCTGAATTAAGGGGGAGATTGTTGAAACATTATGTGTAAACACATCTCTCTTTATGGTTTTGATGATAACAAAAGTGTTAAATAGAAAATTGGTTATTTGCTAATGCTTTGTTCAAGAGATTTCAGAACCACGTGTTTAATGATTAAAAGTTGATAATGGTTATGGAAGAACAAGCTTAGAGCAAGAAAGGAAAGCTAAGAAGCAATGTTGCAAAGAGTGGATGAAAACTGGGTCTGAAGAGAGCTCCTGAAGTATGAGTCTGAACCAGCTTCTGATGTGCTTCTGAAGGCAGGTTCTGAAGCTTGAGTCTAAAGACAGCTTCTGAAGTCTGAGTCTGAAGGTCAACGCAAAGCCAACGTCTGAAGAAGTGCTTCTGATGAACAGTGCTTCTGAAGAAGTGCTCCTGAAGAGAACTTCTGATGTACTGTTCATGCAGAAGCTTCTGAAATCTGATGTGGCAAGGAAAGCAACTGTTATTGTGCGCATTTAATGCCTGGATATGTCAGAACAACTCAATGGAACAGTTGTCTCCCTGACTCAAACATTCCCCAGCTTTTAAGGAAAGCAAATTCAAAAATGGTTGTTGCTCTATTTTCTGGAAAAGTTCAGCACACAATTGCAGCTAACCTAGCTCTCAATTTGCAACGGCTCTTTGCCTAATTTCTGCAAGACTTCAACAGCTCTAATTTCCTCTATAAAAGGAAGAAGATTTGAAGAAGATTTTTGCTAAGACTCTTGGATAAAATCTGTCTGAAACTTGCTCTGTTTTGCTGTCAAAACTCAAAGTTCACAAACCTCTTAGAAATTCTTTTATCTGTTGTAACTTAGAATTTCTTAAGGTTAAGAGTCTTAACCTGTGTTGTATTAAGAGAACACCTCTGATATTTTATCAAGTGTTCAACCCAAACTCATTTCTTTGTAATTCAGTTTGGTCCCTAAGTCTCAGTCTGTATACTGAGCAATTGTAACCTCATTCCTTTGTGGTTTGAGCTGTTAGTCACATTCCTGGGTGGTCTGTGCAGGGAGTCTTATTCCTTTGTGGTCTAAGCAAGGTTGGTTCATTCCTTAGTGGTCTGAACATTAGAAGTCTTATTCCTTGGTGGTCTAAGCAACTGGAAATCTCATTCCTTTGTGGTCTGAGTAATTGTAATCAGGCTGATTATAGTTGAAATCTCTTGTTGGAAAACTAGGTGACTGGACTACTTCCTACATTGGGAAGGAACCAGTATAAATCTTTGTGTGTCTCTCTTCCCTTCTCTATTTACTTGTTTATCTGCTGCAAAGACACTTTGATAATAGTTCAGAACTTGTTTCTGAACTAGTGTTAAGTTTTGAGAAGAAAAGAACTAAGTTTTTGAGTCACACAATTCAACCCCCCCTTCTTGTGTGTGTTTTTCTCACCTTCACAGAATACCTCGACTTCATCTGTCGGAGTAAGTTCAGAAGCGTCTGAGGAGGATTTGACTCAAGTGTTGCAGGCAAAAGTCATAGGGGTAGACCTTTTCCAATCCATCAGACTGAATTCGAACCTTACTTTTGAACTAAAAAGCTTGACGCACAAGTTGCTCAAAATGACTCGTAACCAGTCTTTGTTAGCCTTCCTGGTTGACTTCAAACCTCTTCTGGATCGGATAGCCACAAAACTCTGGTGTGAGGCCGAAAACAATGCTTTGTTAACAACACACCGTCATCAACATTCAGAGGATTTGAAGTTAGTCGAAGCGTCTAATGCTAAAATTACATCTTTGGAGCTTGAGAATGTCAATGCTTCGGCTGAGGCAAAAACTTGCAAGTCAAACATTGCTGCTTACAAAGAACAAATGACGGTCTTGGCGTCGAAGATTAAAGAGGAAGAAGAGAGGTTAGCCAGAATCCAGAAGGTATTGGTTCCTTCAGAAGTCGAACTTCGCCAAGAGGCCAAACTGGCTATCGAACATTTCAAAAGGGCCAAGTCGAGCAACAACGAGATAAACAAGCTGATTGACAATGGGTCTCGGAACCAAGTTGTATTGGATCTCGCCAGAACGGCTCTAAAGAGACTGACTAGTAGTCTTACCTTTTAAGATTTGTAATATGTGTATTAATATTACCTCTTTCTTCTTCAAAACTACATTTTCATTGTACTGGCAATGTATGCCATGATTACGCGCTTGCAGTTGTTTTTATTTGCACTTAATTTTCACTTCTTGCAGCACTGGCCTGTATTTTTTCAAATATTTGCCATTTACTCGCAAGATTCGATTATTCGCACTGATCTCTATTTCGTAGACACCATTCGAGTAAACCTAAGTGATTTCGAATGGACCTTCCCAATTCGGCGACCATTTGCCTAGAATTCTGTCTTTCCTATCCATAGGTAGAATCACTTTCCAGACTAAATCTCCTGAAACCAAAGATTTAGACTTTACTTTCTTGTTGTAGGCTTTGGCCACTCTTTCTTTCTGCCTCATGAAGACATCTAATGCATATATCCTTTCTTCGTCTAAATCAACCAGTTCATCCAACATCATGTCCCAATAATGGTTTGTTGGGAGGTCGCACTGCCTTTGGACTCTAGTCGATTGTAAACAAACTTCGGCGGGTAGGACTGCGTCATGGCCAAATGTAAGCCTAAAAGGGATAGTATTAGTTGACTCTTTTGGCGAGTTTCGACAAGCCCATAAAGCTTGATTCAAAGTGTTATGCCAATTTCTTGGTTTACTACCCACATGTTTCTTTATCAAATTAATGATTACTTTATTGCGGCTTCGACTTGACCATTTGCCTGCGCATAATAAGGCGTCGAAGTTAACAATTTTAACCCGACTTCGGAAGCAAATTCTGCCATTTTTCGTCCCGTGAAGACCGACCTTTGGTCTGTGGTGATAGTCTTTGGGATCCCAAACCTGTATAGAATGTGGTCTTGAATAAACTTGATAACAGCTTCCTGATCCACATTCGGTAAAGTGATGGCTTCTACCCATTTGGTGAAGTAATCTATCTCGACTATAATATACCGGTGGCCTTTCGACGAAGTAGGTTTTACTTCTCCGATCAAATCCAAAGCAAATCCTCTAAATGGCCATGGTTTTACTATAGGGTGAAGTTCACTTGCTGGCACATGTTGTATTCATGTATGCTTTTGACATTCTTGAAAACCTTTAGCGAACTCTATACAATCTTTTAACATTGTGGGCCAATAGACCCCTTGTCGAAACAAAAGCCATTTCATTTTGTGGCCTGCTTGGTGAGAACCACAGGTCCCACTATGGGTGTTGGAAATTGCCAAGTATGCCTCATTTTCTCCAAGGCATTTCAATAAAACTTGCTCAGGAGTTTTCTTGAACAACTCATTTCCTACCACTACATAGCTTAAGGCTCTGTATTTAATTTTCCGACTGGTATTCCCAGTAGGGTTTTTTAAATATTCGACAATTTGTTTCCAATCATTGACTGCCATACTGTCAATGGCAAAAACTTCGAAAGTTTCGGCCGAAAGATTGTTTATCTCCTCTGCCCCCTCAGTTTTTGTAATTGACAGTTCTTTTTGGGTAGGGGAAATCAGATTAGATTTATCCCTTATTTATATTAATTCCCCTAACTATGCTTTAGGGACTTTATAACCCGAAGCGATCTGCGCCAACTCATTTGCCTCCCGGTTGTTAATTCGAGGCACATGTTGAATATCCACATGCTGAAAACGTTTTAACAACGTGTTGGCTAGAACAAAATACGTAATTAGATTTTCTTTAATACATCTGTATTCTTTTGTCAACTGTTTTATAACCAGTTCCGAGTCACCCTTTATCTCGACCTCCTCAGCCCCCAGCTCTAACAAGATTTCAAGTCCTGCTATTAAGACTTCGTATTCAGCCTCATTGTTTGAACATCGTTCAGTTACTCTGAACTTAAAACTTGTTGGAATGTTAGTAGGTGACACGATTAAAATACCAATCCCAGTGCCATCTTTGTGACTGGAACCGTCGAAATATAATTTCCAACGTCGAGTCTCTACTAAACCAATTGTAGCTTTGACCGCAGAATGGTCTACTATGAAATCAGCCACGATCTGTCCTTTTATGGCTTTTAAGGGCATGTAGGTCAACTAATACTCTGTTAGGGCTAAAGCCCATTTACCGGTTCTACTATGTAAAATAGGTTTCGACAACATGTGCTTAATAATATCAAAATGAGAATAAACACAAACGTCGAATGGTTTTATATATTGTTTCATCTTTGTACAAGAGAAATACAAACAAAGGCACAACTTTTCAGTTGGATGGTACCTTGTTTCAGCATCATTTAAAATCCTACTGAGGTAATATATGGCTCTTTCGACACCATTTTCATCCTCTTGGGCTAACATGCTACCTATGGATGTTTCTGATGCTGCTATGTACAATTTCATTATCCTATTCTTAACAAGGGGTAAAAAAACAGGTGGTTTTGTCAAATATGACTTAATTTCTTCAAAAGCCTTCTGATGCTCTATTTCCCATCTAAACGTATCTTCCTTCTTTAGTCTGAGTAATGGCGAGAAAGCTTGGGTCTTGCCACTTAGATTTGAGATGAATCTTCTCAAAAAGTTGATCTTGCCTAGAAGAGATTGCAGTTCTTTCTTGGTAGAAGGAGGCTTCGTTTCCAAGATGGCTTTTGTTTTATTTTGGTTTATTTCAATACCCTTTTTGTGAACTATGAAACCCAGAAAATCACCGGCGTGAACACAAAAAGCACACTTCAAAGGATTCATCTTTAAGCCATATTTTCTCATTCTTTGGAATGATTGTTGAAGATGGTCTAAATGGCTATTTTGTGTTGAAGACTTCACTACAATATCATCTATATACACTTGCTTGAACTTTTCTATGAAATCATGGAACATAGAATTCATTGCTCTTTGGTATGTAGCATCAATGTTCTTCAACCCGAATGGCATAACTATCCATTCATATACGCCTATAGCCCAAGGGCACCTAAAGGCTGTCTTTGACACATCTTCTTCGGCTATGAAGATCTGATTATAACCAGAATAGCCGTCTAGCATGCTCAAATAATCAAAACCTTCTGCCGAATCTACTAACATTTCTGATACCGGCATAGGGTATTCATCTTTTGGCGTAGCGTTGTTCAAATCTCTAAAATCTATGTAAACCCTAAGAGTTCCATTTTTTTCACTACAGGGACTATGTTAGCCAACCATTCGACGTACCTTGCTGTTCTGATGAACTTGCTTCGTAGGAGCCTTTCAATTTCATCTTTAATATTCGACAGGACCTGAGGTGCAAATATCCTTGGAGTTTGCTTCACTGGCTTTTTCCCTGGTCGGATTGGTAGTTTTAGTTCTACTACGTCTTGATTTAGACCTGGCATTTCGTTATAGTCCCAAGCAAAACAATCCTTATACTCTTCTAAAAGTTTAATGATTCAGACTCTGAATGCTTCATCGATCTTAGCGCTGTTATAAGTTGGCCTTTTCACAACACCATCTCCCAGGTCAACTTCTTCTAGAGGGTCTTGTGCTACAATTTTCTTAGCAGGACCCATTGGGTCTTTTTCAAAAACTAAGGCTCCTCATCATAAATGCAATCTAACCTCTGGTCCTCGAGCACTTCGCTCTCCTGATCAGCTTCATTTTGTTGCATGACAGCTTCCAAAGCCGCGTTTTGCTTATTTTTGGCCAAATAGGCCGTAATTCTCTCCCATGCATCGGGAATATACATGATTATTGTTCGACATCCCACCCAGTTGGTGGGGCTTCGATCTCCGAAGACAATCCGTCTTCGACTACCACCCTTTCCAAGAAAAGACCATGGTATGGGTGGAGCTTAACTGAACTCCTCACAAGCTCTGGTCTTACTAGACCAAAATCTGAGGATCGACGTGGCGAAATATATGCCAAATGTTTGTCAAAGGTCTTTTTGTTTATATGGTCGACTTCAGCCCTGAAATAACTTTGATCGGCCTCAATATTCTCCAACACCCCGTCTTCCCTCCAAATTGAAATCCTCTGGTGCATAGTGGATGGGACTGCCCCGACACCATGTATCCATTCTCTGCCAAGTAACAGGTTGTAATTGGCTTTGGATGGGATTACCAAGTGTTGAGTATTTTTATGTTGGCTACATTGTTTGGTAAAATCAAAGTGCTCATGCAATGCCACTTCAG
Organism: Medicago ruthenica; assembly: GCA_018208015.1. Classification (NCBI taxonomy): domain Eukaryota; kingdom Viridiplantae; phylum Streptophyta; class Magnoliopsida; order Fabales; family Fabaceae; genus Medicago; species Medicago ruthenica. The sequence goes on from CM031376.1 coordinate 29,456,908, forward strand.
AAATTATATAAGTCTTCAGAAACAAGAAATTGGTTTTGAGGAGGTTCAGAAGCTGAAATGGCCTTCAGAAGCAGTTTTGGCCTTCAGACGCAGAATGGACCTTCAGACGCAGAAAGTGCCTTTAGACGCAAGATGGGTCTTCAGACGCACTGTTCAGAACAGAAGCTGAACTTCATAAGCTGTTTTTAGAAGCTGGATTTCTGCATTCTTTATGATTAATCCTATGCGTATCTATTGAAGATTTATCAAAGATTTATTTAGGCATTTGTTTTCTAGAAGGCTGATTAACTTGTTGAAGATCTTGGTTAAAGATTGGCTACGTATTTATGTTTGAATATATTTGCTGAAGAATCTTTGCAAGATAGAGTTCAGAAATATTTGTTTCCTTTTTGAGCCTTTAATAATTTAGAATCATATCAATTGAAGAAGATTGGGTTCAGAATTATGCTGCTTGTTGAAGCCTATTTAAGAAGATGTGCTTCTGCTATTGAAGTTTGCTAGAGTTAATACAGATTTTATTCTTAGAGTTTTTGTTTGTGTAAGCTTAGGCTTTATTTGTACACCACTCATCTGAGTTGGTTTAGATTGTTTGAGTTGTAAATCATTCTAAGCTTTTAAGTACGAATGATGTTTTTGTGTTGAAGAGTGTCTTCATTGTTTTGAGTTGTTTTCAGAAGTTGCTGATCACTGGGTTGTGATTAAGTAATTGGGAAGTTAGTAGTGTTCTAATACTTAGGTGGTGCTCCTGAGTAGAAATCAGACTAGTGGAGATTGATTGATTAAGCTAGGAACAGGGGGTTTGTGTCTTGAGTCTTAGGATTAATTTCTCATAGTGGATTTCCTTCCTGGATTGGTATCCTCCAGATGTAGGTGGTGTTTACACCGAACTGGGTTAACAAATACTTGTGTTATTTACTTTCTGCACTTTATTTTAGCTGCTTCTGAACCTATGCTATTATGCTCTGTTTTGCAAACCATCGTGCTCTGTTTTTAAGTTATGATCATTAACTACCAGAATTTCAATTGGCATCAGAGCAGGCACCCTGCCTGTTATTGGGTGAGCTCCAGGGAAGACTTTTCTGGCAAGAATGGACAAGGAGGGAGGATATGTTAACAGACCACCTTTGCTGGATGGCACAAACTTTGAATATTGGAAGTCTAGAATGTGTGCTTTTTTGAAATCCATAGACAGCAGAACCTGGAAAGCTGTGTTAAAAGGTTGGGATCATCCAGTTGTGTTGGACAAAGATGGGAATAAGACTGAAGTGCTGAAACCTGAGGAAGAATGGACAAAGGCTGAAGATGATTTGGCTCTTGGAAACTCCAAAGCTTTGAATGCACTATTCAATGGAGTGGACATGAACATGTTCAGACTGATCAAGCAGTGCACTACAGCCAAGGATGCCTGGGAGATACTCAAGACCACTCATGAAGGTACTTCAAAGGTCAAGCTATCCAGACATCAATTACTCACAACAAAATTTGAAAACTTGAAGATGTTGGAGGATGAGAGCATTCAAGATTTCTATATGAATGTCCTGGATATGGCAAATTCTTTTGAGTCGCTTGGAGATAGGATGTCAGATGAGAAGATAGTCAGAAAAATCCTCAGGTCACTCCCTAGAAGATTTGATATGAAAGTGACAGCTATAGAAGAAGCTCATGACATCTCCACTATGAAGGTTGAGGAGCTGATTGGATCCTTACTGAATTTTGAAACTGCTTTCTGCAAACAGACTGAGAACAAAGGGAAAGGAATTGCTTTTGCAGTTAATACTGAAGATGAGGATCAACAAGAGTGTGATGAGGATGATGGAGACTTATCAGAAGCACTTGTGTTGCTGGGGAGACAGTTCAACAAAATTCTGAAGCATGTTGACAGGAAATCCAAAACCAAAGGTCAGAACTTCAAATTCAACAAGAGTAAGCAACCAACTTATGTGAAGAAGACCAAGACTGAGGAGAAGAGCAATCAAGCAAAAGGAGTTCAGTGCTTTGAGTGTGAAGGTTATGGACATATCAAGTCAGAATGTCCTACTTTTCTTAAGAAGCAGAAGAAGAGCTTAGCTGTTTCATGGTCTGATGAAGACTCAGAAGAAGATGTAGAGAGTGAGTCTGCAAAGTATGTTGTTGCTCTGACTAGAAGGTATAAGTCTGATAGTAAGGGTAAGGCCTCAGGAGCTAGTTCAAAGACTGAAGCAGTTTTAGAGTCTGAGACATTATCAGAGTCTGACTCAGAATCTGAAGTTTCATCATTGTCTGAAGCCAGAGTTGAAAAATCCTCATATGATGAACTGGCTTACAATTACAAGAACCTTTACATCAGAAGTGTAGAAGTTTACAAGCAAGTAGTGGATCAGAAGAAGACCACTTGTCAACTGGAAGCTGAGAAGGATGAACTATTAGTGCAAAATTCTGATCTCAAAGAAGAAGTGAGCCAACTGAATTCCCAGCTTGAGAATATGAAAAAGCAGGTCAGAATGATGAATACTGCTACTGATGTGCTGGAGGAGATATTGGAGAATCAGAAACAAGGAAAACAATCTGGCTTAGGATTTATGGATGAGAGTCTGAACCTCAAACAGAAGAATCCTGCTACTAAAATTTATGATCCTAAGGAAGGAACATCTAAGATGAAACCTTTGAAGCAATCTCAGAAGTTCAAGGGAAAGATGAGAAATCATTCTTGGGTTTGTCATCATTGTGGAAAGAAGGGGCATATTAAACCATTCTGTTTCAAACTATATGGTTATCCTGAGCATTTTCAGTATAGAAGAGTGGAACCTGCTGCAACCAGAAACAATGTTCAGAAGGTGTGGAAACCCAAAGACAAGATTGTTGACCTCATAGCTCTTACATCATTGAGAGCCACCTCTAAGGAATATTGGTACTTTGATAGTGGTTGTTCCAGACACATGACTGGTGTGAAGAAGCTTCTGAGTAATTTAAAACCATATTCCAGAAGTTATGTAACATTTGGTGATGGAGCAAAAGGTGAGATTCTTGGAATAGGAGATTTAATCAGTGATGGATTGCCAAGACTTAATGATGTACTATTGGTGAAAGGATTGACATCTAATCTGATCAGTATAAGCCAGCTGTGTGATCAAGACTTGAAGGTGAATTTCAACAAGGAAGAATGCTTGGTAACTGGTCAAGAAGGTGAGGTTCTGATGAGAGGCTGCAGATCAAAAGATAATTGCTATTTGTGGGTGTCTGAAGAAGAAAGGAGTCTGTCTACTTGTCTTATAAGTTCAGAAGAAGAGGTCAGACTCTGGCACCAGAAACTGGGTCATCTGCATCTGAAAGGTATGAAGAAAGTGATGAATTCTGAAGCTATCAGAGGTCTACCTAATCTGAAGATCAATGAGGACAGTGTTTGTGCTGATTGTCAAATTGGAAAACAAACAAGAAAGTCTCATCCCATATTAGGATATCAGGTAACAACTAAAGTGCTTGAACTGTTACATATGGATTTAATGGGACCTATGTAAGTTGAGAGTATTGGAGGAAAGAGGTATGCATTTGTGATGGTTGATGATTTTTCAAGATTTACTTGGGCAAGCTTTCTGAGAGAAAAATCAGATACTTTTGAGGTATTTAGAGATTTGTGCACTCAATTACAAAGAGAGAAGGATTGTGTTATCATCAGAATCAGAAGTGATCATGGGAAGGAGTTTGAAAACAAGAAATTTTTTGAGTTCTGTGCATCTGAAGGGATTAAGCATGAGTTTTCAGCACCTATAACACCTCAGCAAAATGGTATAGTTGAGAGGAAGAACAGAACCTTAGCTGAATCAGCTAGAGTCATGTTACATGCTAAGAAGCTACCTTATATGTTCTGCGCAGAAGCAATGAATATTGCTTGTTATATACATAATAGAGTGACTCTGAAGAAGGGAACTACCTCTACTTTGTATGAACTGTGGAAGGGAAGAAAGCCTACAGTAAAATATTTTCATGTCTTTGGGAGCAAATGTTATATTTTGGCTGATAGAGAAAACAGAAGAAAGCTGGATCCTAAGTCTGATGAAGGAATTTTTCTGGGATACTCAGTGAATAGCAGAGCTTATAGAGTGTTTAATTCCAGAACCAAGGTTGTTATGGATTCTATTAATGTTATGATTGATGATCTGTCTGCTAAAAAAGAAAGAGATGAGTCTGAAGTGGTTCCAGATACTGAAGCATCAGAAGAACAACTGTCAGAAGCTCCAGAACCAGAAAATCAAGTAGAGTCTCAAGCAGATGAAATTCATCCAGATCATATTTCTACTGGTAAAGGATCCTCTATTAGAGGTCAGAAGAATCATCCCAGAGATTTAATAGTTGGGAGTCTTGATCAAGGTGTCAGAACCAGAAGATCAGACTCAGTTGCTATTGATTCTTGTTTTGTGTCAAAGTTTGAACCAAAAAATGTTAAAGAAGCTCTAACTGATGAATTTTGGATTGAAGCCATGCAAGATGAGTTGAATCAATTCAAAAGAAGTGAAGTGTGGGATCTTGTTCCAAGACCTGAAGGTTTGAATGTGATTGGCACTAAGTGGATCTATAAGAATAAAACAGATGAACATGGAACAGTGGTCAGAAACAAGGCAAGGTTAGTTGCTCAAGGATATACTCAAGTGGAGGGACTTGACTTTGATGAAACCTTTGCACCTGTGGCCAGGTTAGAGTCCATAAGATTACTGTTGGGAGTAGCATGCATTTTGAAGTTCAAACTATTTCAGATGGATGTGAAGAGTGCTTTTCTGAATGGTTATTTACAAGAAGAAGTGTATGTTGAACAGCCTAAAGGGTTTGTGGATCATAATTTTCCAGATCATGTTTACAAATTGAAGAAGGCTTTGTGTGGATTGAAACAAGCACCTAGAGCATGGTATGAGAGACTGACACAGTTTCTTGTTTCTCAAGGCTATAGTAAAGGTGGAACTAATAAGACCTTGTTTGTGAAAGATGAAGATGGAAGTCTAATGATTGCTCAAATTTATGTTGATGACATAGTGTTTGGAGGAATGTCAAACAAGATGGTTCAGTTATTTGTTCAGCAGATGCAGTCAGAATTTGAGATGAGTCTTGTGGGTGAGCTTACTTATTTTCTTGGACTGCAAGTTAAACAAATGGAAGATACTATTTTCATTTCACAAAGCAAATATGCAAAGAATATAGTTAAGAAGTTTGGAATGGAGAGTGCCAACCATAAGAGAACACCTGCAGCTACACACTTGAAGCTGACTAAAGATGAACAAGGAGTTGAAGTTGATCAAAGTCAGTACAGAAGTATGATTGGGAGTTTACTGTATCTTACTGCAAGTAGACCTGATATTACTTTTGCTGTTGGAGTGTGTGCAAGATATCAAGCAGATCCAAAGATGAGTCATTTGACACAAGTAAAGAGGATCTTGAAGTATGTCAACAGTACAAGTGATTATGGAATCATGTACTCACACAGTGCAAGTTTTGAATTGATTGGGTATATTGTGATGCTGACTGGGCAGGAAGTGCATATGACAGAAAGAGTACTTCTGGTGGATGTTTCTTTTTGGGGAATAACTTGATTTCTTGGTTCAGTAAGAAACAGAACTGTGTCACATTGTCTACAGCTGAAGATGAATATATAGCAGCTGGAAGTAGTTGTTCTCGGTTGGTATGGATGAAGCAGATGCTGGAAGAATACAACATTGAACAAGATGTGATGACTCTATACTGTGATAATTTAACTCCTATAAACATTTCTAAGAACCCCATACAACATAGCAGGACAAAGCACATTGATATCAGACATCATTTCATCAGAAATCTTGTGGAGGAAAAGATTGTTCAGCTTGAACATGTGGATACTGAGGAGCAGATTGCTGACATTTTTACAAAAGCTTTGGATGCCAAGCAATTTGAGAATCTGAGAAGCAAGCTAGGTGTTTGTCTGCATGAGGAGTTATAGAAATTACAGATTGCTGAGGGTGAGCAAGCTGGAAGTGAGGAAGATAAAGTACCTGCCAGATTTGCAAATACTGAGTGTGATCCTGAGTCTGAGTCTGATACTGTGTTTGATGGAATTTCAGTTTTTGTTCCCTATATGATGGAGTTTTGTCAAAATTTTGTGGCTAAAAAGGGGGAGAAAAACTTGTGTTTGAGCTGTTCAGAATCAGAAGTTGTGTTGTTCAGAATTTATTCAGAATTCAGAAGTTCAGAATTCAGATTTGTTCAGAAGTTAATTGTTTTATTCAGAGTTCAGAAATTCAACAAGAGTTCTGAAGATGTGTTTGAGGGGGAGTTTTTGTCTCAGGGGGAGTGCATAAAAGTTATGTTCCTGAGTTGTGAAGTGTTACAGTTTCAGAAGCATAATCTCAGAGTTCACTGCAGTTCAGAATTAAGGGGGAGTGTTGTTTGTTTTGTACTGAGTTGCAGGGGGAGTTTTCTGGGATTTTTGTGAAGCTTCAGGGGGAGTTTACATGTGAAGATCAGAAGCTGAGTTTGTTGGTTTGTGTACTTCAAGAATATCAGAAGTTGTTATGTATGCTTCAAGTTGTGTTTGTGTGATTGGAACTGAAGTTGTTTATGTTTATCATAACATTTATCCGCTGCTGCTATCTCTGCTGCTATGGTTAATTTTTTGTGGAGTTCTTCATGGTGGAATATCTATTTTGTTGAGTGAAGAACATGGTTTTGTGAAGAATTTGATTTTAGCCAAAAATTTTCCAAAGGGGAAGATTGTTGAGTATTTATATGTTGGCTACATTGTTTGGTCAAATCAAAGTGCTCATGCAATGCGTCTTCAGAAGTTATATAAGTCTTCAGAAGCAAGAAATTGGTTTTGAGGAGGTTCAGAAGCTGAAATGGCCTTCAGAAGCAGTTTTGACCTTCAGACGCAGAATGGACCTTCAGACGCAGAAAGTGCCTTCAGACGCAGGATGGGTCTTCAGACGCACTGTTCAGAAGCTGAATTTCAGAAGCTGTTTTCAGAAGCTGGATTTCTGCATTCTTTATGATTAATCCTATGCGTATCTATTGAAGATTTATCAAAGATTTATTCAGGCATTTGTTTTCTAGAAGATCTTGGTTAAAGATTGGCTACGTATTTATGTTTGAATATATTTGCTGAAGAATCTTTGCAAGATAGAGTTCAGGAATATTTGTTTCCTTTTTGAGCCTTTAATAATTCAGAATCATATCAATTGAAGAAGATTGGGTTCAGAATTATGCTGCTTGCTGAAGCCTATTTAAGAAGACGTGCTGCTGCTATTGAAGTTTGCTAGAGTTAATACAGATTTTATTCTAAGAGTTTTTGTTTGTGTAAGCTTAGGCTTTATTTGTACACCACTCATCTGAGTTGGTTTAGATTGTTTGAGTTGTAAATCATTCTAAGCTTTTAAGTACGAATGATGTCTTTGTGTTGAAGAGTGTCTTCATTGTTTTGAGATGTTTTCAGAAGTTGCTGATCACTGGGTTGTGATTAAGTAATTGGGAAGTTAGTAGTGTTCTAATACTTAGGTGGTGCTCCTGAGTAGAAATCAGACTAGTGGAGATTGATTGCTTAGGCTGGGAACAGGGGGTGTGTGTCTTCAGTCTTAGGATTAATTTATCATACTGGATTTCCTTCCTGGATTGGTATCCTCCAGATGTAGGTGGTGTTTACACCGAACTGGATTAACAAATACTTGTGTTATTTACTTTCTGCACTTTATTTTAGCTGCTTCTGAACCTGTGCTATTGTGCTCTGTTTTGCAAACCATCGTGCTCTGTTTTTAAGTTCTGATCATTAACTGCCAGAATTTCACCAAGAACAGTGTTGACCTTTTGACACTTCCGACAATTAATTCAACTTCAATTGCCATATAAGAATGGCCGGATTTTCCTTCGTAGTTCGATAGGACCACATTATGGGATGTTAGGTCGGATTTTTTCTTCCCGATCTTTTTTAGCAAACATAGCGGCATCAAATTTACTGCTGCGCCGCCATCCACTAGGACTTTGTTTATCCCAATGCTATTCACCTTGGCCTGAACGAAAAGAGGTTTAAGATGGCTTCTCATTTCTCGGCTAGGCCTCTCGAACATGGCTTGTTGCTCTTCGACACAGCCGCTGTTCATCACATAATAACAAACTGGTTTATGTTCAGCCATTTCCTCTGTAAAATCTTCTTCTCCCTCACTGATTTCTGAGACTACATCATATTCGATAGGTAGAATCGAAACGACGTTGCATATCACATCAAAATCTGGTTCAGAATCAGAAAAATTTGATCCCATTTCTTCATCTTCAGCAGGAAGATTTCTTTAACGGGAGGCAGTGGGGGAAAAAGTCTCTCTGTTGCTGGCTTCCTAACATTGGTGATCACCAGTTGATTTCTTTTCGCAGAACTCTCGGCAACATCAGTTGCAGCAATCTTCTTCTGACGCTAGAATCTACGCCATTGAGTCTTTGTCATAGGATTTTTTTCCTTTATATCCATTCATGTAGGAGTACCTGTTGTCGACATGATGGATCTCTCCATTTGTCGAATTAGACGAACGACGACCCGGATTTTTTCCATTAGAATGGACCCATTTACCCACAAGAGTTTCTGAGGATGGGACATACATCTTCACCGGAGGCACCGCCCTATATGGGACCCCCCTTTGATTGAAGTTGAATTTAGGCCTGTTGTCGACCCATTTTCCCTTCCTCTTCGACACGAACTGCTTTCCCTCGAGGCTCCTTGCTGCTTTTTTGTTGAACACTGAACTGCATTTTGGACAAATAGTAACCTCTGAATTGCTGATTTTGCAGCGATTCAAAAAAGCAACTAGGCCCTTGAAGCGGCGGGAAAAATGTACGGGCGAAAAGCGCTCGCTAAACAGTAAAGTCGCCACCGAAGTTTTATTTTTGAAAAGGGAAACGTCGATAAACCCCTTCGAGAACGAGAATAAGGTCATTACGACCAAATTTCGGGTTCGGGAATCAGTTATGCGAGAGGAAGGTATTAGCATCCCTCACATCCGTTGTACCCAACGGGAACCGTTAGTTAGTTTAGCATTCAATTGTGTTAGTTTTATGAAAAATGTTTGTAAAGATATAAAAGTAAAAAAAAAGAGAAAAGATTTAAAGACCAAAAATAAATTGTTTTTATTAGTGTGCTTGACAAGAGTTTTATCTTGCTCCTACGTATCTCCTGGTGCGATGGAGAATTCAAAGCTACATAGTTCTTTGGCAGAAAATGTTTGTTTGTGGATTGATTTTATTTATGAAAAAATAATTTGGTCGCGCTTGGGCGAAAGAAAGTTTGCTTAAAAAAGGGACGGACTCGCACTTGGGCGATGGTATCCGTTTGATAACGCGCATGGGCATGAAGAAAATAAAGTTTGATGGGTTGAGATTTATTTTAAACGGAGGACGACTATTCGACCGAAAGCGAAGTGTCTACCTCGTTTCCAAATATTCGGGGAAGCGTCGAGTGTCCACCCAAGTTTTCCTTTTTCACTCGTACACAAAAAGGAAAATTGTTTTTTATGCTTAGGTATTTTGAAAATAGAATGACAATTGTCCGAACAACAAGACGTACGTCAAGTGCTCGTGCAACCGAGGAATGGAAAGACATACGTCGGACCACTCCTTTTTCATTCAAGTTTGTTATTGAAAATCAACATTATTTACAATTGAAAGCGAGACACTTGTTATATTTTTCTTTGAATAAAAATGAGTTTCAGCCCTAGCAAAAAATAGTTCAAACCAGGTTCTGAACCTTCAGAAGCAGAAACTGACTTTAGAAGCAAAAATGCAAAATGTACGGCTTCAGAAGCACTGTTCAGAAGCTGCTTCAGAAGCACTGTTCAGAAGCTGCTTCAGAAGCACTGTTCAGATTCTGCTTCAGAAGCACTGTTCAGAAGCTGGCTTCCAACTGTTCAGAAGCACTGTTCAGAAGCTGGCTTCAGAAGCACTTCAGAAGCTGACTTCAGAAGCTCATCAGAAGCTGACTTCAGAAGCTCATTTCAGCTTCTGATTTCAGAACCTCAGGGGTAAAAAGTTTTTTTTAAAAAAACAGTAAGAAAAAAAAAAGAAGCAATCCAATTCTGTTTTGGTGATTTGTGATCTTTGTGATTTTTTTTTGAGGTTTTGAATGATCTTTTTAGTGCAAAAATGAGTTAAAGATGACTGAAAATGCAGAGAAATACAGCAGAACAGAATTCTGTGGTTTTTTCTCAACTTCTGAGTTAAATATCTCACTCAAAACTGAACCAAATATGAAAATAAAAATACCACTGTAAAGCTTGCCATGAGTACTACATCCTAATGGTCTTAGATCCACCAAAAGATGTCCTAGAACTAACTATATTTTGGCCTCAAGTCATGCCCATGAACTTATGATGAAAAATGCATTTTTTATGAAAAAAACTACAAACACTTAAACAGAATGCAAAAAAAGGAGATAACAAGGTTCAAGATACTTACAAACTCCTAGCCAAAGCTTCAGATGCACAAGAAAATGAAAGGGGCTTTTGGGTGGTTGTGGTTTCTTTTAAAGATGGAAGTGATGGAGAAGATGAACAGTAACATAATGGTGTTTTGTTACTATTCTCCTCTCTTTGTGTGATGTTTCTTTGTAGTTTAGTTGCTGTTTCGATTCTGTTTGATTTGTTGTGGTGGTTTGTAAAGAAAAGAACAGAAAAATAGAGTTTCTTTCTTTTTGGAGGTTTTGTGATGATTTTTGCTGTTTTTGGTTTTCTGATTCTGCTCAAAAAAATATCCCCTCCTTTCTCTGATTTTCGTGTTGCTTTTACAGGCAATTTTGTGATCATTTGTAATCATGAAATCCCTTGAAAGCTCGGCTTTTTTTGTGTGCTATGGCAAAAACTTTGGTTAACATTTATGTAGGAAGTGACCCTGTGATCTTGGTGAAGACTTTGGGCAGGATTTTGGACAAGTTGGGGTTGAGTTCTGACAGAGGATAAAGAAAAAAAAGGAAAGGAGGGGTGCTGCCTGCAACTTGTGGTGCTTTTGGGGTTGATTCTTGAAGATTTGGGGAAGAAAAACAGGAAAGGAAGGAGCTACACACAGGGGCAGCAGCTTGCAGCCTTCTTTGACTTGTTTTGACAGAAAAAATGGAAAAAAAAGGGCAAGGAGGGGATGCTGGAAACAGGGGCAGCAGCTTGCAACATATTTGGACTTTCTTGACAAAGAAGAAAGGAAGAAAACGGAAAGGAAAGGAGAAGAGGCTGCCTGCAACTTGACTTTGTTTTTTTTTGTATATGTTTTTTTTTTGAGATAAACAAAACATAATAATAATAGTAATAATAAAAAGAAAGATAAATAAATAATAATAAAACCCCTATTTAATTAAAAAAAGAAGATAAATAAATAAATAGATAAAAGACTAGGACAAAATTAGGGTACTACAGCTGCCCCTATTTAATTATATTTTAATAGAAAATATGAATAACGATGGTTTTCATATTATCATTGTAAAAGATAAGTAAATATAAGGACCCGAATTTTGTCCTTCAAGATATCAAGTGATAATGGAAGAGTGTGTGAAGTAGTGATGCAAAGACAGTAAATTGATGATGCAAAAATGTAAATGGTCATCTCTAGTCGTGGCTGGTACTTAGACTGATACGATTGAAAATGATTGTCACCAAGCAAAACCTGGTGAAACGATCAAGGATCTGATTGTCGTCAATCTGATACTGGTGAAACGATACAGATAACATGCCTCCACCGGGGGAAGGTTGATCATATCCAGCCGCTTACGCTGGAGGTAGATCCCTACGGACAAAGGTGAGCTTATTCAGCCGCTTATGCTGAAGGTTGATCCATTGGGGATAAAGGTGATCATATCCAGCCGCCTACGCTGGAGGTAGATTCCTAAGGACAAAGGTGATCTTATTCAGCCGCTTATGCTGAAGGTCGATCCATGAGGATAGGGTGATCTTATCTAGCCGCTTATGCTAAAGGTAGGTCCTAAGGATGGAGTGATCTTATTCAGCCGTTTATGCTGAAAGTCAATTCACTGGGAAAGATTATCTTATCTAGCCGCTTATGCTAGAGGTAGACCCCTAAGGATAAAGTGATTTTATTCAGCCGTTTATGATGAAAGTCGATTCACTAGGAAAAGTGAAGTTTGACTGATTTCCGCCAAGTGGGTCTTGGTGAAATGATAAAGGGTGATAATATTGTCGCCAGTCTGACGCTGGTGAAATGATAATGATATGATATGATTGTCACCAGTCTGACGCTGGTGAAATGATAATGATATGATATGATCAGGTAGACTCGCTGGGGGAGTTTTAACTGAGGAACTTCAGTGGCTGTGAGTAGGTGCACTTGGAAATAGGATAGTTTAGGAAGAGATCCGTTGGGGGATTTTTTAAGAAAAACTTACTAGAAAAGTTCTTGAATGAGGTTCATTGGGGAACACTGGGATGACTTGTTGGTGAATGTCTGTGAATATAGGATACTCACTGGGGAGTGTTTGCTGGGGAGCATGAAAAATTGTGAGGAAGAGTATGATATGAATATGAGATGCATGGTAATGAATGAGTTTGATATGATGCATGCACTATGTTGACCCTTGGGATAACCAAGTGAAGCGGAGGGGAAAAAATGTGCGAGCGGGAAGCGCTCGCTCAAAACAGTAAAGTCGCCACCAAAGTTTTATTTTTAAAGGGAAATGATGATAAAACCCTTTGAGAACGAGAACAAGGCCATCGCGACCAAATTTCGGGTTCGGGAATCGATTATCCGAGGGGAAGGTATTAGCATCCCTCACATCTGTTGTACTCAACGGGAACCGTTAGTTAGTTTAGCGTTTTAATTGTGTTAGTTTGATGCCAAATGTTTGTAAAAGAATAAATAACAGAAAAAACCAAAAGAGAAACAAATTAAAGACTAAAAATAAGCTTTTTATTAGTGTGCTTGACAAGAATTTGATCTTGCTCCTACGTATCTCCTGGTGCGATGAAGAATTCAAAGCTACGTAGTTCTTTGTAGCAAATGTTTGTGCGTTGATTGATTTTACTTATGAAAAATAATTTGATCGCGCTTGGGCGAAAAAGTTTGCTTTAAAAAAAAGACGGACTCGCACTTGGGCGATGGTATCCGTTTGAAAACGTGCATGGGCGTGAAAAGGTTTGATTTAAAAAGACGGACTCGCACTTGGGCGATGGTATCCGTTTGAAAACGCGCATGGGCGTGAAAAAAATAAAGTTTGGAGGGATGGGATTGATTTTAAACGGAGGACGAATATTAAACCGAAAGCGAAGTGTCTACCTCGTTTTCGAATATTCGGGGAAGCGTCGGGTGTCTACCCAAGTTTTCCTTTTTTCACTCACACAAAAAGAAACAAGAAAAGTTGTTTTTTATGTTTTTATATGTTGAAATAAAATGAGTAAACAGCCCCTTTCAGACTCTGAAACCTCACTTCAGAACCTCAGAAGCTAGCTTCAAAAGCTTAAGCACAGAAGCTGAGTTCTGCTACGGTCGCAGAGCGACCAGAACTTCGCCCTGCGAAACCTTCAGAAGCTGACTTTTAGACTTTGAAGTTCAGAAGCACTTTTGCAGAGCGAGCATAACTTCGCTCAGCGAAGCCTTCAGAAGCACTTGGTCGCAGAGCGACCAGAACTTCACACTGCGAAACCTTCAGAAGCTGATTTCAGACTTTGAAGTTCAGAAGCACTGTTCAGACTCACTGTTCAGAAGCTGCTTCTGGTTTCCGATTTTAGAACCTCAAAGGGGTGAAAAACTTTCGAATTTAGTAAGAAAAAGAAGTAAAACACTTCTGTTTTGATGTTTGGCAAACTTGTGATTTTTGGAGCTTTGAAAATGATGTTTTTAGTGCAAAAAATGAGTTAAAGATCACTATAAATGCAGAAGAATCATGCAGGACAGCAAGAACAGCAACACAAAATGCAAACAGAAATGCAAATAAGAAGTGAAAATGTTCAGAATACTTACAAAATCCTAGCCCAAACTTTGGATGTAAGAAAAATTAAAATGGCTTTAGATGATTGTGGTTTCTTGAAAATGGAAGTGATGAAGAACAAGAACAGCTACAACAATGATGTTTTTGCTGCTATTCTTCTCTCTTGGTTTGATGCTCCTGGTGGTTTAGTGGCTGTTTTGATTGTTATTGATTTGTTTGTGATGGTTTGTAAAGAAAGAAAAGAAAACAGAGCTTCTGGCTTTCAAAGGTTGTTATGAATTCTGGCTATTCCTTTTGGTTCTGTGTTTGTTCTAAAATTCCTCTGTGATTCTCTCAAAATTCTCCTCAAAGAAACTGTTTGAATTGTGTAAAACTCTCTGTGAATTGTGTAAAAAACTAACTATCTAAACTCAGATTCTCATGTTCCTTTTATAGGCAAAATTGTGATCATTTGTAATCATGAAAATCCCTTGAAAACAGGGTTGTTTTGTGTGCTAAGACCAAGACTTTGGTTAGCATTTAATGCAAAAGGAAGGAAGTGACCTTGCCTTGTGATCATGGTGAAGACTTTGGCAAATTTCAGAACAAATTGGGGCTGAGTTTAACAGAAATTGCTGGGAAAATGGGAAAACAGGGGCTGTTTGCAACTTGTGATGCTTTTCGGATGATTCTTGCAGATTTGGGGAAGAAAAACAGGACAAGGGGGATGCTGTCCTGTGCAGAGATTGGGAGAAAACATGGAAAAGGGGTGCTGTACACAGGGGCAACAGCAGAGAAAAAATAGGAAGGAAAAAATGCTGGAACAGGGCAGCAGTTTCAGAAACAAGGGCAAGCAGTTTTGCAGCAATCCTTGACTGGTTTTGATAAAGAAGAGAGGGAAGAAATGGCTAGGTGGATTGCTGGAAAGCCAGGGTCAGTACCAGAGGAAAATGGGAGAGAAGGAGTGCTGCCCAGGGGCAGCAACTTGCTTCTTGTTCCTTTGGGCTTGGCACACGTTTTCCTTCCTTCCTTTTTTAATCAAACAGTAAAAAATAATAATAAAAGTAATAATAATAATAATAATAATAATAATAATAATAATAATAATGATAAAATAATAATAATAATAAAAATAAAAAAAGAAAGATAAATAAATAATAATAAACTTCACTGTTCGCAGAGCGGATATAACATCGCTCTGCGAAACCTTCCTTTTCTTTCTTTTATTATTATTATTTTTTTTAAAAGGAGAAAAATAAAAGTTGACTTTTTTTTGTAAAAAAAAAAACATGGACAAAATTAGGGTACTACAGCTGCCCCTATTTAATTATATTTTACTAGAAAATATGAATAACGATGGTTTTCATATTATCGTTGTAAAAGATAAGTAAATATAAGGATCCGAATTTTGTCCTTCAGGATAAAAAATGTGTGAAAAGACAGTAAATTGAGGATGCGAGAATGTAAACAGTCATCTCCAGTCGTGGCAGGTTCTTAGACTGATACAATTAAAAACTGATCGTCGCCAAGCAGATCCTGGTGAAACGATACAGAGAAACATGCCTCCACTGGGAGAAGGTTGATCATATCCAGCCGCTTATGCTAGAGGTAGATCTCTGGGGACAAAGGTGAACTTATTCAGCCGTTCACGCTGAAGGTCGATCCACTGAGGATAAAGGTTAACTTATCCAGCCGCTTATGCTAGAGGTAAGTCTTACTGGGAAAAAAAAGGTGATCGTATCCAGCCGTCTACGCTGGAGGTAGATTCCTAAGGGCAAAGGTGATCTTATTCAGCCGCTCATGCTGAAGGTCGATCCATTGGGGATAAGGGTTATCGAATCCAGCCGTCTACGCTGGAGGTAGATTCCGGGGGATGGAGTGATCTTATTCGGCCGCTTATGCTGAAGGTTGAATCATTGGGGAAGGGTGATCTTATCTAGCCGCTGATGCTAGAGGTCGATCCATTGGGAAAGGTTATCTTATCTAGCCGCTGATGCTAGAGGTGGACACCTGGGGATAAAGGTTATCTTATCTAGCCGCTGATGCTAGAGGTGGACACCTAGGGATAAAGTGATCTTATTCAGCCGCTTATGCTGAAAGTCGATTCACTGGGAGAGATGATCTTGGACTGATTTTCGCCAAGTGGGTCTTGGTGAAATGACAAAGGGTGACATGATTATGATATGATCATCGCCAGTCTGATGCTGGTGAAATGATAATGATATGATATGCAGACTCACTGGGGGAGTGATAATAATATGATATGATCCAGTAAACTCGCTGGGGGAGTTTTAACTGGGGAACCTTAGTGGCCGTGAGCAGGTCCACTCGGGAATGGGACAAATTGGGAAGAAATCTGCTGGGGGGATTTTTTCTTTTTCTTTTTTAGAAAAACTTACTGGGGAAGTTCTTGACTGAGGTTCACTGGGGAACACTGGGGATGACTTGCTGGTGAATGTAAGAACATGGGATACTCACTAGGGAGTACAAGGATAATGGGATACACACTGGGAGTGCTTCTTGGGGGAGCATGAGAAATTATGAGGGAGAGTATGATATGAATATGAGATGCATGTAAATAAATGTGTGTAATATGATGTATGTAGTATGCTGATTCTTGGGATAAACCAAAGACATGTTGGACTTCAACTATGATTGGGTGCCGAGCATTGTAACGACCCTATTTTCGTATATTATATTTTTTATATATTTTATTTTATGGTTTAGTATTTAAAAGTATTTTCTAGTAATCGTGGAATAATTACTTAGCGCGAAGATAAGTTCGTAACCGAGTTTTTAAGGTTTTGGGCCTAGAGGGTGAATAGTGTTGGGCTTTTAAGTTTATGAGTAGTAATAATCCTATGTGGATGAATGTAGTAAGCTTGGATTAGATTGTATGGCTAGGATTGGTCCATGATGGCTAGTAAAGATGGATGGCTAGGATCTATTGCTAGGAATATAAGATATTTTGTGAGAATGAATAGTGCCATTCCTTTCTCTTTGTGAAGAAAAACGTGAAAGAAGAAGAAGAGGAGAACAAGAGGAGAGCTAGGGCTTGTGCTTTGAAGCTGGATTTGCTAGAGATTTTGAGAAAGTAAGAGAGTTAGTATTACATTATTACAAGTGATTGAGAAGGGGAGAATGTCTATTTCTCCATCCCAAACTTCTCCTCACTTTGTCTAGGTTTTGTTAGAAAGTTTTTATGGTTTAAAGTTGTAAATGATTATGTTTTGCTTGATTGAATGCTAAGTGATGTTGTTAGCATGATTTGTTGGAGTTATTGTGTTGGAGTTCATAAGGAAAGTTTTTGAAAAGTTATTGTTTTGAACCCTAATTTCTATGCTTGATGCAATCTTTGTTTGTGATGGTTTATAAATGATGTTTTATGATGGAAAGTTGTTTTTAACAAGTTCTGGAACTTGGGTAACCATGAATGGGCCAAGATGGTGGAAAAATCACATTTTTATGACTGTGTACTGATACGGTCGCTTGTAGCGACGGAACATCACTTGTAGCGACCAGGCAGGATAATTCCCTGCCTATGCTCGCTTGTAGCGACCAATGGTTCGCTTGTAGCGACCAAGCAGGATAATTCCCTGCCTATGCTCGCTTGTAGCGACCACGTGCTCGCTTGTAGCGACCAGCCCTGTACTTGCCAACCTTGTTGAGCTGTTTTGAGGGTCCTGGTACGCGCGGGGATGGCTTTTTGCTACTGTATTCTCAAAATATGTTTTGGAAACCTTGCACACCATTTTAACTTATTCTTAATGTTTTCTTAAGATTATTTGTTTCAAGAAAAAGCTTGAATAAAACCCTAGCATGAGTGTGGGATTATCAAAGTGTGTGGGTCTTTCTTTGAAACCCTTTTGTGTGAGATTTTGATATGATTTGATTGGTTTATTTGAGAATTGTTGAACTTGGTGAGTATATCCATGTTGTATCTTATGATTTGGCCATGAGGGCCTAGTAGTGGTGTTTGTTGTTGTTGTTGATGTTGTGATAATTATCAGAGAGCTGATAATTAGTTGTGTTGTTTGTGTTTGTTATTGTTGTGATCATTATCAGAGAGCTGATAATTAGTTGTGTTAGTAAGTATAGTGATAAGAGTATCATATATTTGCTAAGTGAAACATCATGCATTTCATTACTTGATGATATCCGGAGCGGATATGAAATCCATGAGAGCGTGGTTATCAAGAGAGCTTGATAAGGATATAAGTTTATCCGAAATGATTCGGTACCACATGCATTAGAGAATGCATTTTGAGGCATGCATCCTAATTGACATTAGTGTGCATTTTAGACATTATGTGTGCATAATGGTTGTGAGTGGTATTTGTATTAGATGAGTTTGGTGTGTTGCCAATTACGTGTTGAGTTTTGGTTATGTATAATTATATGATATTATACATGTTTATTGTTTGTGATACTAACACTCTCTGTTTTGTGTTATGTGCTGGATCTTTGGGGATCCAGGTCATCAGGTTGACGAGGTTATCGTAGAGGAGTAGCTTGCTGTTTAGAAGCTGCGTAGTGGTGAGGGCATAGCTTAGCTATCCTTACATTTTTGGTACCAGGTGTTGTATCCTAGTTAGAGTCTAGGGCTCTGATATTTGTAACACCATTTTGGGGTATCTGAACTCGTATGTATGAATTTCAATGGCTTGTTGTAGAATTGCCTCTTTTGAAAATATTATGTATATATTTTTGTGTAATATATGCAAGCTTAATTATAAGCATTTGTTTTGTTGTTTTCCGCTGCTGTGTTTGTGAATCAAATATGTTTTTGATTTCAGGTGATGTTTTATGAAAATGAGTTTCTTAACGTTGTAACTTCCTATGGCCTTAACGTTTTCTTTTATTAAAGTTAATAATCGGCGGTTAAGGGTTAGGGTGTTACAAGCATGGTCTGATTTGGGGGTTTTATGGGGTAAAAATGGTTAAGGTACGATTTTTTTGTTTTGATCCTTCGGCATTCGCAATACCCATCGCTTCTGAAGTTTCAGATTAATTGCTGCTAACGGAGTCTTTGACATCTCGTGCTTGCACGGGCACCTCGTATGTTATGTAGCTGCTGATTTTGCTACAAAAAAGGGGAATCATTTGTGATTGCTCTGAGAATTTTGAGGGATATAAACATCTCGCTGTGGAACCGTTGATTTCCTTTAGATACTTTTAAATCAAAGTGATCATGATTTCAATAGATTTTATGCTATTACCTTATATTTCAAAATTATATCATCAAAATAAATAGCATTTATTGGAGATAAAAAAAAATGACAAAGGTAAAATAGAAAGATGCACTTTATTAATGATCAAACACAATTTTAGTACATGGAATGGCAGCACACTAAAGGTGTAACCCCACAAATATGAAAAGAAATGAAGATGGGAATAGGGAAAACACTGGAGGTTCCCATCGAGTTATGACGACCACTATTTTCTTAATAACCATGAGTCCACAACACCCTGCTTCTGGGGATGGCGAAGGAATTGGTTCTTCAGTTGATGTTTAGGAGCGAACTTTCCTAATGTAGTTACCTGCCTTTTTCTTTTCCCAACTTTTGCCTAAGTCGCCTTTTCAGGTTTTTGACTTAGCGGGTTTTCTTTTGTTTTTTTGTATCCCTAATTTTTGCCTGGACCGCCCTTTCGAGTTTTCAGTCCACCGGGATACCCCTTTTTGCCTAAGTTGCCCTTTCAGGTTTTCAACTTAGCGGGCGTTCTTTTGTTATTAGGCATAGTACTTCTTGACTACATCGGAATTCACAGGACATGGAAAGTCCTCGCCATCCATTGTTGTGAGAATCAAGGCTCCTCCAGAGAAGGTTTTCTTCACTACATAAGGGCCTTTATAGTTGAGGGTCCACTTTCCACGCGAATCTTTGTGTATAGGTAAAATCCTTTTGAGCACTAGGTCGCTTTCTTGGAATTCTCGAGGACGGATCTTCTTGTCGAACGCCTTTTTGAGCCTGCTTTGATATAACTGACCATGACACAAGGCTATCATCCACTTCTCATCGATTAAGTTTAACTAGTTAAACCCTGCTTGGATCCATTCTGCTTCTTCCAGTTTGGCCTCCATCAAGACTCTCATAGAGGGAATTTCTACTTCACTAGGGTGGACTGCCTCCATGCCATATACCAGGGAGAATGGGGTTGCCCCTGTCTAGATGCGAACCGAGGTCCTATAGCCATGTAAGGCGAATGGAAGCATTTCATGCCAATTTTTGTAAGTTTTCACAATCTTTTGAAGGATTTTCTTGATGTTTTTGTTTGCAGCTTCTACGGCTCCATTCATCTTTGGCCAGTATGGTGAAGAGTTGTGGTGTTCAATTTTGAAATTTTCACACAACTCTTTCATCAGTTTGTTGTTCAGGTTAGTGCCATTGTCAGTGATGATTTTGTTGGGGAGTCCGTAGCGACATACTATCTCCTTCTTGACGAAACGAACCACCAATTGCTTAGTTACATTGGCATATGAAGCAACTTCAACCCATTTGGTGAAGTAGTCGATGGCGACTAGGATGAACCGGTGTCCATTTGAAGCTCGAGGTTCAATGGGTCCGATCATGTCGATGCCCCACATAGAGAACGGCCAAGGTGACACCATCACATTCAAAGGAGTCGGAGGTACGTGCACCTTATCGGCGTAGATTTGGCTTTTGTGGCATTTCCTAGCGTAGCTGAAACAATCAGATTCCATGGTCAACCAATAGTAACCAGCCCTTAGGATTTATCTAGCCATTGCATGTCCATTGGCATGAGTGCCGAAGGACCCTTCGTGGATTTCTTTGATTAGCAAGTCTGCCTCGTGTTTGTCTACACACCTGAGAAGAACCAGGTCGTGATTTCTTTTGTAGAGCACATCACCATTCAAGAAGAAATTAGTTGATAATCGTCTTAGAGTCTTTTTATCCCTATTTGAAATGTTTGCAGGATATTCTTGATCTCTAAGGTAGACCTTGACGTCATGGTACCACGGCTTGCCATCAGATGCCTCTTCGATGGATAGACAGAATGCTGGCTCGTCTCGGCGCTCTACCTTTATAAGCGGTGCTTCATTGTGAAACTTCACTTTGTACATTGAGGATAACGTAGCCAAAGTATCTGCTACTTGATTTTCTTCTCTAGGGATATGGTGGAAGGTGATTTCGTCGAAGAACTTTAATAGCTTCAAGACATGAGCGCGGTACGGGATCAGCTTGGGATGACGGGTTTCCCATTCTCCTTTTACTTGGTAAATGACTAGGGATGAATCTCCATACACCTCCAAAATCTTGACTCTTAAGTCGATGGCAGCCTCAAGGCCCAAGATGCATACTTCATATTCTGCCACATTATTTGTGCAGTCAAAACATAGTCTTGCTGTGAAGGGGGTATAACCACCTTGTGGAGAGATCAGAACGGCTCCAATCCCATGCCCCATTGCATTAGATGCACCATCGAATGCAAGCTTCCATCGAGCTCCCGGTTCGGGCCCCTCATCGTCTCCTATGACCTCATCTTCTTTTAAAGCCATAATATCTTCATCTGGGAAATCAAACAGTATAGGTTGATAGTCTTCCACCGGTTGATGAGCCAAGTGGTCTGCTAGCACACTTCCTTTGATAGCTTTCTGAGTTACGTGCAGGATGTCATACTCAGATAACAACATTTGCCAACGGGCAATCCTTCCGGTCAGAGCGGGTTTCTCAAAGATGTATTTGATTGGATCCATCTTTGATATCAACCATGTTGTGTGACAAATCATGTATTGTCTCAATCGACGGGCAGTCCATGCCAAAGCACAACAAGTTCTTTCTAGCAGGGTGTATCTGGTTTCGACATCGGTAAACTTCTTGCTCAAGAAATAGATGGCATGCTCCTTCCTACCAGTTTCATCATGTTGCCCCAGCACACATCCCATGGATTACTCCAATACTGTTAAGTACATGATGAGAGGTCTTCCAAGAACAGGCGGTATCAAGATGGGTGGTTCTTGCAAGTATTGTTTGATCTTTTCAAATGCCCCTTGGCAATTCTCATTCCATATGATGGCCTGATCCTTACGTAGCAATTTGAAGATTGGCTCACACGTAGCAGTGAGATGAGAAATGAACCTAGAGATGTAGTTCAATCTCCCTAGGAAACCACGAACTTCTTTTTCAGTACGAGGAGCTGGCATATCTTGGATCGCACGTACCTTGTCAGGGTCAACCTCAATCCCTCTTTGACTAACGATGAAACCAAGTAACTTTCCGGACCTGACACCAAAGGTGCACTTAGCTGGATTGAGTCGCAGTCTATATTTCCTTAAATGTATGAATAACTTTTGCAAGTGAAGGATATGGTATTCTTTAGTTTCAGACTTGGCGATCATGTCGTCCACATAGACCTCTATTTCTTTGTGCATCATGTCATGGAAGAGAGCCATCATTGCCCTTTGATAGGTTGCTCCAGCATTCTTCAAACCGAAAGGCATTACCTTGTAGCAATATGTTCCCCATGGGATGATGAAGGTAGTCTTCTCCATGTCTTCTGGAGCCATCTTGATTTGATTATAGCCGGAGAATCCATCCATGAATGAGAAGACCGCGAACCGGGCTGTATTGTCTACCAATATGTCAATGTGAGGTAATGGGAAGTCATCCTTGGGACTTGCTTTGTTCAGATCTCGGTAGTCAACACACATTCGCACTTTACCATCTTTCTTCGACACTGGCACTATGTTGGCAACCCATTGTGGATACTTTGCCACGGCTAGAAATCATGCGTCAAACTGTCTTTTGACCTCTTCCCTGATCTTGAGCAACATGTCTGGTCTTGTCCTTCTCAACTTCTGTTTTATCGGCGGGCATTCTGGACGGAGTGGCAGCTTGTGCTCAACTATCTTGGTATCCAATCCTGGCATGTCTTGGTACGACCATGCAAACACATCTATATATTCCCTCAAGAGTTTGACCAACTTCTCGCGCTTTTTTATCTTTAAAGACAAACCGATCTTGACCTCTCTTCTGTCATTTTCAGTTCCCAAGTTGATTACCTCTACAGGCTCTTAATTTGGCTGTATCTCTTTAGACTCACGCTCTAACAGTCTTGCCAACTCTTCGGGAAGCTCACAATCGCTTTCACCATCCTCTTCAGCTTGGTTAATGGGGAGCTCAAGGTTATGCTGGATTGTAGCGGTGTCATACTAAATGGGTTTATTCAAGGATCTGCATATGTTTTATGATGATTTTGATTTTAGAAGGATGAACAAAGCAAAAATAAACAAAAGAGTGAAAAAGATTACCATTTTCTAAAAAATAAATGCAGAAATGAAAGAAATAAAAAGTAGTGGAAAACCAAATGCTTTTTATTGATGATGATTCAACATCTGAAATAAAAGGGTGCCCTACAAAGTTATCCTTAAGCCTTGGGCAGAGCAAAAGGATTTGAAAACATGACAAAAATTACTTTGAAAAAGAAACTATCTCGGGGATTTCAACGGCAGTCCAGTTGTTGAGGCTTGCATTCGGAGAGCCTTGGTAGACCAAACAAGGTGTCTCCCCATCCTCTGGATCATCTCCAATGACAGCTACTTGATCTTCACTAGCAAAACCCGCACTGCAGAAGGTTTCTTGGATGTTACCAATGGGTACCCTTGTAGCATCATCCTCTCCCATGGATGGTTGATAGCCCACTCCATACCTATCTCTTTTCATAGGCATGTCCCACAAATTCTCACAACCTTTGGAGCCTCCTCTTTTAGCCAATAGCGCATCATTCTTCCAAAAGGTAGTGGGAGCTTTATCTTCCTTAACACAAGCTTCCATATACCCTGCCACAGCATTGGCGACCTCTAAGGCTTGGAAAGCAGTTTCCAAAGATCCTTCACCCGCTTCCACATACTGAAAGGAATACAGATGGCTTACAAAGATGTCTTCTTCGCCAGCCACGATGATCAATTTATCATCCACCACAAATTTTAGCTTTTGGTGCAAGGTATATGTCACAGCTCCGGCCGCATGGATCCAAGGACGCCCCAAAAGGCAACTGTAAGCTGGGTTGATATCCATTACTTGGAAAATGATATCAAAGGTGTGAGGACCTATTTGGATTGGTAGGCATACCACCCCGATGACAGACCTCCTGGACCCATCAAAAGCTTTCACAATTAAAGAGCTAGGCTTCAAGCAGACCCCGTCAATAGACATCTTGTTGAGAGTGGACTTTGGCAGCACATTTAATGATGAACCAGTATCTGTAGTACCCTAATTTTGTCCTAAGCATTTTAAAAACAAAAAATCAAAAAAATCAAAGAGGGGAAAAAGTCAAAGTCAACAAAAGTCAACAGAAAAGTCAACATTTCAAAAATGATGACTTCGCACTGCGAAGCTCACTTCGCACTGCGAAGTCTGCGATTTTTCTGCAGATTTTTGGTTTCTTTGATTTAATTCCAGAATTTGTTGCATATCGTTTCCATAATTATTTTAAGTAGCATTCATGGCTAATTGGGCCAAGCAAAACCAGAATTGAAGGACTTGCCATTAATGCCAAGGTTGGAAGCTTTTTCTTCCAACCTAGCATGTGACAAGCAAGTGGGCTTGCCCTTGGGCAGCTCTAGTCCCTCCCATGTGACCTGCTAACCACCACAAGGTTGCCAGCCACCTGCTTGAGGACTTTCCTCCTGCTTGCTTCCCCAAAAACCAGTCAAACTAGCTGGATTTTCTCACTTGAAAAGCCATGAGTGCCTACCCTGTTTTGCAGCAGCTTTTCACCCCTCACACCAGCCATAAGTAGCCTTTTTCATCCCTCAATCTCTGCACATTACAGTGCACGTTTTTATTGATCAACCATTGAGATTGCAAGGATTGATCCCCAAGCATTAGCCAATTGCAATTCAGCTTTATTCTTCATCATTACCTTCTAGAATTGGTTGAATGTGTGGCTGAAATCAGGCTGAATCTTGCCCCTTGGTACAAGGCAAGGTTGCCTCTATCCATTAGCATTTAATGCAAAGGGATTCAGTTTGATCTTAGCCACAAATCAGCTGGATTTTAGGATTTTGTAATGATGAAAAAGATTTGGTTTTGGCCTATAAATAGAAGGCAATGCCCAAGGTTTCAAACACAACTGATAACAGCATTTCAAGAGCAGAAACTCTACTCATTTTAGCTTACAAACCCTCACAAACAACCAGAAAAAACCAATCCAACACAAAGCTTCACCAAAGTTCAAGCATCATCACCAATACCAAAAAACTTTGTGAAAGCCTTCAACCATCTCAAATCCACTGCAGCTGGAGCTTTGCTAAGGAGTTCTGTAAGTGTTCCAAGCTTTTGTATTGCATTTTCATTTGTGTTTGCATAGCAATTTTGGTTCAAAACCATTTGATTCTAAAAAACCCCTTTTGAATTTCAAAGAAATCCCAAGGTTTTCAAAACATCAAAACTGGTTTGTCCAGCCTTTTTCATCCCAAAAACTCAAAGCTTTTCACTCACCTAAAAGGTCCTGAGTGTGTTCAGAAGTTGTTTCTGAACAAAAGTTCAGAAACAGCTTCTGAACTCAAAATTTCGCATGCTTCGCAGTGCGAAGTCATGGTCGCAGTGCGACCATGACAGAACTCAGAATCTGAGTTTTTGTGTCAAAATGACCAATTTTTGAGGTTCTAGCCCCAGAGCTCAGAACCTAAGAGTTTTTAAACCCATGTTTTTCAAACCATAACAAGGATTTTGCATAATTTTGGCAAAATCACAAGTTCGTATGACATTATGTGGATAACTTGCAAAACAAGTTATGTTTCCAAACTTTCAAACAAGCATGAACAAACAAGCTATGTTCATCATTCCAATCTAAACTTGAACAATAAATATTGTTCATGATTTTCAAAACTCAAGCATGAACATACACCAAATTTGTTCGCTTTTCAAAACCGTTCGCAAAATGAGACGAACTTGTGCGTTTTCTAGCAAAATTGCTAAACCTTCCCATTTTGGGTTTTCAAGCCAAATGTTTTGACATACCTTGGGATTTCTAAAGGATTCAACCCAAAAACATGAATGAAAAAGGGATGGTGTGACGTATGTCTCTCCATCGCCCCGATTGTACGAATGCGTGACGTATGTCTCGTCGTTCGGACAATCGTCATTCCTTTTCCAAAATGTACAACCCTAACCAAACCAAAACTTGGCCCCTTGTGGTCAATCCAAACCTTTTGGTCCCCCGTGGCCATTAGACTCGATCCCTCGACTCATTTGAGTCACTCGGTCAATGTTCGACTCGTTCGAGTCCATTGTACCTGTTCTTGATCTCAGTGGATCAGTTGAACAATCGCCCGACTCGTTAGGGTCCACTCGGTCAATGATTGACTTGTATGAGTCCATTGCACCTCTCTTGGTCCCATAGCGACCAATTCGAACCCTTTTACCCTAACGGACGTACCTTTTAACAATTCTAATGCGATTCACGAACAAACGCTTAATAAGTCTCCCAAGCGCGAGCATACAAGCTATACGCTTAATAAGTCTCCCAAGCGCGAGCATACAAGCTACGTTTAAATCGCAAGAATTCGGTTAAAACATCGTCCATTTAAAATTAACCAACACATGTACGTTTTTCTACCAAAGAACTACGTACGCTTTGAATTCTCCGACTACCGGGAGATACGTAGGAGCAAGATCGACATCTTGTCAAGCGCAATAATAAAAAAAACTTTTTTCTTTCTTTTCTTTCGTTTGTTTTTATCTCTTTCCCCCCTTTTATTATATTTTTGACATAAATGAACATGCGCGCAAAATATTAAAAAAACAATTCAAGCTTTGACCAAATAGAAGGTTCCCGTTGAGTACAACGGACGTGAGGGGTGCTAATACCTTCCCCTTGCGTAACCGACTCCCGAACCCGACAATGGTTACGATGACCAATCCTTATCCTCATCGTCAAAGGGTTTTATTATCGTTTCCCTTTAAACAAAAAAAAACTTAAGGGTTTATCAACGTTCCCTTTACACAAAAACTTTGGTGGCGGCTTCACAAAGGCCCTCCGAGCGTTTGCGAACGACCTCAGAGGATTTGCGCGTCTTTTTCCCCAAGGAAAAAACGAGGTGCGCACAGCTGGTGACTTCACTGGGGATCCTGTTCCCACTAGTGAGTCAAGCCTAACCTATTTGGTTTAAAGCCAATTGTTTTATTTTCTTTGCGTGCCATGTTTATTATTTTATTCATACATGTTATATTTATGCTTTATGTTTATATTTGCTTTATCTGCTTTATACTCATATCATATATATCAAATGCGGGGGTTACTTGAGTGATGTTACTCCACATTGTTCGGGTTAATGCCGGACGTGTGAGGCTCTCTACCCGAGCTTGAGAAAAAAACTAAGTTAGAAGGAGGTTGTGTGCGGAAGCCCGCGTTGACGTATGTCCGTGAGGTAGGATGTCCAACCCCGCTTAGATGAGATTTTCACGTGGAATTAATTGAAGTCATGTCGACGTATGTCCATAGACAACCCTAATTCCATGTGAGGTCTATGACTCTAAGGACCTCTTCTTAGGAGATTTCACAATTTAGAGCCTACATGTGAGGATGGGGGGAAGTTCCGAACCTTCATAAACCATACCCTTGCATATCATTTGCATTCATGAAAGTAATTTTCGCATCATCTTGCTTTATAGGAGTTTAAAAAGAACAAACAAATATTAGCAAAAAGAAATATGGATTCCGGGAACAAAAACACGCTCGTCTTCAAGCTCAAGATCCCTAAGCCAAGTACAATCGTTCCCACAAAGTGGAGGAAGAGCTTAAGGTTAAAATTCGGGAGTTAGAATTAAAGCACCTTCTAGCTTTGGGAGAGATCACAAGGACGAAGAGAGACCATGATGAAGTGACAAACTCTCTCCTAGTGTGCCAAAAACGGCTAAGGATCTCCGAGGGGAAGAGAGATTGGATAGGAGGCGGCTTGATTAGTGCGGATGCCAACCTTGTGGCCAAGGAAGAAGAGTTGGAAAGAATTCTACATTCCAACCAAGAGCTCAAGAAGTTTGGCGAACTAGCCATTGAAGCTCAACGGAAATGGAGGTTGAAATTTCAAGAGAAAAATCAACAGCTCCAAGAAGTAGTGAGAGACTACAAAGAGCAGCTTCAAGCCGAACGCGTCCAGCGGCAAAGACATGAGAGTCTCTCTCATCAAGGGAGGCTAAAGTGCAATCATCTCGAAGAAGACATCAAGAAATTCGAAGAGTACTTCGACAAGATTGCAAGAGCTCATGGGGACCACATTGCACAACTACACGATGAAATTAGAAGTGCAAGAGTCAAGCTAGACCAGCGCAAGGAAGTGATTGAGTATGTATGGCAAGACGCCACCCGATTAAGTGAGGATTTCACTAAATTGGTTGCATTCTCAAATTTGGTAATCACCCAACTTCCAAAGAAGCTAGCAGAGGCCGAGATGGTCATGCCCTACTTTGTCATCCCTATGGAGATCCGGAAGTTTATGAAGTTCTGCAAGGACACCATAGATTTCTATAGGGAGGAGATGAGCAAAGCCGAGAAGCGAGCGGCTGTTTGATTTGTAATAGCATTAGTTACACTTTGTAAACGAATGTTATTTAATCAAATATATTTTGAAGTATAATCAATTTCCCGGTCTTTAATATTTCGAATTTGCTAATATTAATTGTACACCTTTAAACTCCATAAAGCAAAATAAAAAAAAACACGCATATTTTGCATACTCATAGCATACATACATCCACATGCATCTTCATGCATTTTTTTCAAAAAAAACTCATTCATTCCCCTAAAAACAGTTCAAAGCAATCATAGCCCGAAAACCCCGAAAGCCCTCGGTCCAAGAACCAGATATTCAACACTCGTACGGAACACGAGCTAACAAACAAAGGATCATGGACAATTTGGAACAAACTCAAGCGGCTTTGAGAGAAGAGGTTGATGGAATGAAGGGAAAGATGGATCAGATGCTAGAGTTAATGCAAGCTCTATCGGCACGAGAAAGTAACCCTCGCCCAACAACAGATGCATCCAATGTGCAATGGCCTCTTTATGGTTTACCTCCGAATTATACCCCACCCTTCGAAAATGAGGGTCAAGGACCACCTCCACCACCGCTCACAATCCCCGTAAGGAATGAAGAGCGTCGTCCTCAAGGAACTTCCACTACTCAGCATGAAGTAATTCCCCATGATGTGGAAAATAGCCAGCTAAGGCAATCTGCTCCCGACACCACCCACCAAGACAATGATACCACCCAAATGTATCGAGTTTTGGAAGAAAGGTTGAAAGCTGTCGAAGGGTTCAGCTCATACGGTGCCCACAACGCCTTGGATATGTGCCTAGTGCCCGACGTGGTAATTCCTCCGAAGTTCAAAGCACCGGACTTCGAGAAATACAAAGGAATTCAATGCCCTCGGAACCATCTAAGGATGTTCTGTAGGAAGATGGCAGCTTACGCAATGAACGAGAAACTCATGGTGCATGTGTTTCAAGATAGTTTAAGCGGAGCGTCCTTGGATTGGTACATGCAGCTCGAGCGTACCCATGTCCAAACTTGGAAGGATCTAGCCGATGCCTTCCTAAAGCAATACAAATATAATTTGGACATGGCTCCAAATAGGATGCAACTACAAAACCTCCT
This sequence comes from Medicago ruthenica, assembly GCA_018208015.1. Classification (NCBI taxonomy): domain Eukaryota; kingdom Viridiplantae; phylum Streptophyta; class Magnoliopsida; order Fabales; family Fabaceae; genus Medicago; species Medicago ruthenica. Next base: position 29,486,400 of record CM031376.1, read on the forward strand.
ACAAAGAAGCAACGAGTCCTTCAAGGAGTACGCTCAGCGGTGGAGAGAACTAGCTTCTCGTGTACAACCACCACTATTGGAAAGAGAGCTTGTCGACACCTTTATGGGCACACTTCAAGGCCCATATTACGACAAGATGATTGGAAGCACGTCTGCCGGTTTCTCCGATCTAGTCATGGTTGGTGAAAGAATAGAAGACGGAGTAAAGAGAGGAAAAATCCAAGGCTCTCCAGAAGCTCAAAGTGGAGCTAGAAAACCCCCCAGCAACTTTCACAAAAAGAAAGAGGGGGAGACGAACGCTATTCTAGTGGGACCATCCTACCCACCACCAAATCAAATGCCTCACTACCACTATCCTTATGTGGCAGCAGCAACAGCTCAAGGGCGTTACTCACCTCAAGTGATTCCCACAAATCCACCTCGACAACCAGTAGTGTTGCCGCAGCAAAATCAACAGCAACAACAACAAGGCGGGTACCCATCAAGGAATCAAGCGAGCTCAAGGAACAGTTATTTTAATAGGCAGTTTGATCCTGTACCTATGTCTTATGGTCAAATCTTGCCATACTTAATCCAAAAGGGTATGGTCGAGACAAGACTACTACCACCAATGTCGCCACCATATCCACATTGGTATGACGCAAATGCCAAATGTGATTTCCACGCAGGATCTGTGGGGCACAATGTCGAAAACTGTAGAGTTTTCAAACACAAGGTGCAGGATCTTATTGACAAGAAGCTGTTATCCTTCAAAGAGGAGAACCCCAATGTGAAGAACAACCCATTGCCGGGGCATGCGGGTCCCTCTGTAAATGCGGTGGAGGAACAAGAGGACTTTGGTCCAGTCAAAAGAGTATCCAATGTTAAGACTCCCCTGTCGACCATAAGGGAGCGTTTAACCGGCTTTGGATTGTTCGAGGAAATGCACGCCAACTGTGAAGCCTGCAAGGTCAACCCGAACGAGTGCGAAGAGTTGAAGAGCTGTCTTCAAGAGTTAATGGACCAAGGTTGGATCCAAATTGGCTATATAAAGGATGGCACGGACGTTGCTACCTTAGAGTCTAACAACCCAAAACCTCTCGAGATCCCATACCAAAGGAGAGAGGTACCAATGCCAATACAACCCATAACATTCCACGTACCTGCACCCTTCTCTTTTGAAAGCACGAAGAGGGTACCATGGAATTACCAACCTGTGGCCTATGTGGAAGGAAAACCACTAGCCAAAATTGAGCCCAGCATCACTAATATTACCGGTGTTGGAGGAATGACTAGAAGTGGTAGAGTCTTCGCTCCGAAAGAACTCGGGAAGACGCCAGCCGTACTACCAAAGGAACCGCTCAAAGAAAAGAGCGTGGAGGAAGAAGAGAACCAAGCGGGGCCTTCTCAAAAGACAATCCCGCAAAAAGAGGCCGAAGAGTTCCTAAGGATAATCCAAAAGAGCGAGTATAAAATCATTGACCAGCTAGGTCAAACTCCCTCCAAGATCTCCATGCTATCCTTACTACTAAGCTCGGAAGCACACCGAGAAGCACTACTGCGGATCCTCAGTGAGGCACATGTCACCAAGGACATTCCGGTGGACCAATTCGACGGGATAGTCGGAAATATTACCTCAAGTAGGTACTTGGGTTTCAATGGCGATGAGCTACCCGACGAGGGGCACATTCATAACCGCGCCTTACATATCTCCGTGAAATGCATGGACCACATCCTCTCAAGAGTGCTAGTGGACACGGGGTCATCATTGAATGTCATGCCCAAGACTACCCTCCTCAAACTATCATGTGAAGGTACCGTAATGAAGCCCAGCGCCTTGGTCGTAAAAGCCTTCGACGGGTCAAGAAGAGCCGTTATAGGGGAGATCGACTTACCAGTCCAAATCGGACCTAAGGTTTTCACCATAACCTTCCAAGTCATGGATATTAATCCAACATACAGTTGTCTTCTCGGACGACCATGGATCCATGCGGCCGGAGCCATTACCTCTACCCTGCACCAGAAGCAGAAGTTCATCATTGATAACCAAATGATTGTAGTTTCCGGGCAAGAGGACATGATGGTAAGCCATCTCTCATCTTTCCGTTATATAGAAACGGATGAAGAAGCTGTGGATGTCCCATTCCAGTCTTTGGAAGTGGCGAATGTCGTGACATTGAGCTCGAAGCCCAAGGAAGAGGCTAGGACAGCCATGTCATCATGGAGGGCGATAAGAGAGGCCCTAGAAGAAAGTCGACCCACTGGATGGGGCAAGTTAGTGGACATACCGGAGAAGAAAAATCGCTTCGGGTTGGGGTATCATCCATCAGCCGAAACCTTCTCAAAGCCTTCAAAGCAAAGAATCCTTCCCATTTCAGAAACATTCATCAGTGCGGGGTTTATCCATGAAGATCAAGTGGCTCTACTTGAAGACGTAGACGAAGACGTGCCTGATTTGGTGTACCGTTGCGCTTCGGATGAAGCTTTGAACAATTGGAGGGCTATCGCGATTCCCGAGATCATTACCAGGATCACGTAATAAACCATGTTTGTTTGTTTTTACTTTTTAAAAAAAAAAATCATTTAGCTCTGCCCAAGGCAAATGATTAGTCGTGTGGGGCCCCCATGTTTTAAAAGTTATTTACAATCATGAATAAAAACACTCTTTTATGTTCATTTGAGTCTTTTTCTTTTTGCATTTGTTTTAAAAAAAAATTTTTTTACAAAAAGCCTAAAAAAATCATACTCATGCAGATCTACAAATCCACCCTCCAAAAACAACACTGCCTTAAACCCTTATGACTTCGATTTCCCGATTAATCAAACGGAAGAGGATGAAGAGGACGATTATGAACCGCCTGAAGAATTGTCTAGACTTGCAAATCAAGGGGATAGGGTAATACAACCTCACCAAGAATCAGTTGAAAAGGTCAACTTGGGGACCGAAGAGGATAAGAAAGAGGTCAAGATAGGAGCCTCCCTGCACGAGGATGTGAAAGGAAAGTTGATTAAGCTTCTGCAAGAGTACGTGGACGTATTCGCTTGGTCGTATCAAGACATGCCGGGTTTAGACCCTAACATCGTAGTACACAAGCTGCCACTCAAGCCGGAATGCCCGCCAGTGAAGCAGAAATTGAGAAGAACTCGACCCGATATGGCTCTCAAGATCAGAGAGGAGGTCAAAAAGCAATTCGACGCCGGCTTCTTAGCCGTAACCAAGTATCCAACATGGGTTGCCAACATTGTGCCAGTTCCGAAGAAGGATGGCAAGGTGAGAATGTGTGTGGATTATCGGGACTTGAATAGAGCAAGCCCAAAGGATGATTTCCCGCTACCACACATCGACATATTGATGGACAACACAGCCCAATTCTCAGTCTTTTCCTTTATGGATGGCTTCTCGGGATATAACCAAATCAAGATGGCTCCAGAGGACATGGAGAAAACTACATTCATCACCCCATGGGGGACATTCTGCTATAAGGTAATGCCTTTCGGATTAACAAATGCCGGGGCAACATACCAAAGAGCAATGGTGACTCTTTTCCATGACATGATCCATAAGGAAATAGAGGTCTACGTCGACGACATGATTGCCAAATCCCAAACGGAGGAGGATCATCTAGTCCATCTACAAAAGCTTTTCGAACGCCTAAGAAAATTCAAGCTGCGCTTAAATCCTAACAAGTGCACATTTGGCGTTAGATCCGGAAAGTTATTGGGCTTCATCGTCAGCCAAAGAGGTATTGAAGTAGATCCTGATAAGGTGAAGGCCATCCAAGAAATGCCAGCGCCAAATACCGAGAAAGAAGTCCGGGGTTTCTTAGGAAGATTGAACTACATCGCCAGGTTCATCTCACACATGACAGCTACCTGCGAACCAATCTTCAAACTGCTAAGAAAAAACCAAGTCGTTCATTGGAATGAGGATTGCCAAGAGGCGTTTGACAAGATCAAACAATACCTGCAAGAACCACCAATTTTAATACCTCCGGTTCCGGGTAAACCCCTCATCTTATACCTAACCGTACTTGAAGGATCAATGGGTTGTGTGTTAGGACAACAAGATGAAACGGGAAGAAAAGAGCACGAAATCTACTACCTAAGCAAGAAGTTTACTGACTGTGAAACATGGTATACTTCGCTTGAAAAGACTTGCTGCGCTTTAGCATGGGCTGCTCGACGTCTAAGGCAATACATGTTGGCCCATACAACTTGGTTGATATCGAAGATGGATCCCATCAAGTACATCTTCGAAAAGCCTGCCCTCACAGGGAAGATAGCCCGTTGGCAAATGCTGCTGTCTGAGTACGACATCCAATATGTTGCTCAAAAAGCCATCAAAGGGAGTGTTTTATCCGAGCACCTTGCTCACCAACCATTGGAGGATTATCAGCCCATACAATTCCACTTCCCGGACAAAGATGTCATAGCTTTGAATGACGAAAAGGTCACAAGCGATGATGAAGGGCCAGAACCAGGAGCTCAATGGAAGCTCGCTTTCGAGGGCGCCTCAAATGCCATGGGGCACGGTATCGGAGCAGTTTTAATCTCCCCAAGAAATGGATACCAACCCTTCACAGCAAGGTTATGCTTTGACTGCACCAATAACATGGCAGAATATGAAGCATGTATCCTAGGCCTCGAATCAGCAATTGATCTAAGGATCAAAAACCTTGAAGTACACGGTGACTCAGCCTTGGTCATCTATCAAGTCAAAGGAGAATGGGAAACAAAACATCCCAATTTAATTCCCTACCGAGCCCGGGTTGTAGAATTGATCAAGCATTTTGATGAAATCAACTTCCACCAAGAAAATCAGGTAGCAGATGCTTTGGCTACATTATCATCAATGTACCAAGTAAATTTCTACAACGAAGCACCAATCATAAGGATGGATCGTAGAGACAAACCAGTTGTATGCGCATCAGTCGAAGAGGGACTTGACGACAAACCTTGGTTCTACGACATCAAGCGATACCTCGAAGAGCAAGAGTATCCAGAAAATGACTCGCACACCGACAAGAGGACCCTCAGAAGATTGGCATCCCAGTTCTTCCTCAGTGGAAATACCCTCTACAAAAGAAATTATGACATGGTCCTGCTCAGATGTGTGGATAAACATGAAGCGGACATGCTCATCAAAGAAATCCACGAGGGATCTTTTGGAACCCATGCTAATGGGCATGCAATGGCAAAGAAAATCTTAAGGGCGGGCTACTATTGGTTAACCATGGAAGCTGATTGTTTCCGCTATGCCAAGACTTGTCACAAGTGCCAGATTTACGCCGACAAGGTGCATGTGCCACCAACTCCACTGAACGCATGACTTCACCTTGGCCTTTCTCTATGTGGGGCATAGACATGATTGGAATGATCGAGCCCAAAGCGTCAAATGGACATCGCTTCATCCTCGTTGCCATCGACTACTTCACCAAATGGGTAGAAGCATCTTCGTATGCAAACGTAACCAAACAAGTGGTAGCCCGATTCATCAAGAAGGAAATCATTTGCCGTTATGGTACTCCCCACAAAGTCATCACGGATAATGGGGCAAACCTGAACAACAAGACAATGAAGGAGTTGTGCAAAGATTTCAAGATTGAGCACCATAATTCCTCCCCTTACCGACCAAAGATGAATGGTGCGGTAGAAGCAGCCAATAAGAACATAAAGAAGATCATCCAAAAGATGGTGACAACATATAAGGATGGGCATGAGATGCTTCCCTTTGCGCTACATGGCTACAGAACAGCCATTCGCACTTCAACTGGGGCAACCCCCTTCTCCTTAGTATACGGTATGGAAGCTGTTCTCCCCGTAGAGGTGGAAATTCCTTCGTTAAGGGTCTTGATGGAAACCAAGCTAGAAGAAGCTGAATGGGTCCAAACAAGGTTCGACCAACTGAATCTCATAGAGGAGAAGCGTCTGACGGCAATATGTCACGGACAACTCTATCAAAGGAGGCTCAAGAGAGCATTCGACAAGAAGGTCCGTCCTCGAGAGTTCAAAGAAGGAAACCTAGTGCTCAAGAAGATATTACCTATCCACAAAGATCCCCGAGGGAAGTGGACTCCCAGCTATGATGGGCCGTACGTGGTAAAGAAAGCTTTCTCAGGCGGAGCCCTGATCATCACCACTATGGACGGAGAAGAGTTTCCACTCTCAATAAATTCCGATGCAGTCAAGAGGTATTATGCCTAAAAGAAAAAAAGAGAAGAAAAAAAAAGCTCGCTAAATCGAAAACCTGAAAGGGCGGTTTAGGCAATAGAGAGCGTCCTGCTAGATCGAAAACCTGAAAAGGCGGTCTAGGCAAAAATTAAGGACATCAAAAAAAGGAAATATACCCCGGTGGATTGAAAACTCGAAAGAGCGGTCCAGGCAAAAATTAGGGGTTAACAAAAAAAGAAAGGCAATGACTGCAGCATCCAAGCTCCGGACAAGACTCAAGAGGAGAAGAATCGGTCTCGTCAATATCTTCCGAAAAAAAACAAAGATCTCGAAGTCATAAGGAAATAGCATGTGTTGTGCCAAAACCAACAATTTTCTTTTTGCTTTTTCTTGTCTTTCTCTATCTCACTTCTCCCTTTGTGTATTTTTTTACCCATTCAAGAAGTCGAATCTGCATTGAATAAATTTCGTTTTGTTATTTTATGTTCTCAGTAGCGCATAAAAATTTTGTTTTATTCATGATGAAAATGCATTAAAACATGGGAAATAAACAAAAGAAATTTCTTCCAAAGAAAAGGGAAGACAAACAAACATTGTTTTATTTGAATTTTCGTAAAATTTCGAAGGAATTACGGTAATTCTTACCAAATATTGCACCAAAGGACTTATGCTCCTTAGCAAAGGCAAGTGTGTAGCTCGCGGCACGCGGAGCGCAAAAACCCCCAAGGGTTAGGAGGAGCAGAATTCCCCAGTAAACACCCTAAACATCCAAACACCAACAAAGGCTGGATATCGATCATGCTTCCAAAATGATCCTTATATCCCCATAAGCCAAACCTCATTGATATTCCCCAGGGAGTCTCAACCCCAAACAAAAAGTCCAATCATTATTGGCAAACCCACACAAATCTTCGGGCATAGGCTCGAACTACACCGGTTTTGATCCCATTTGGGTATGTAGGCAAAGGACCTTGTCCTTCCAAACCGACCAACCAAAAAACAAACAAAACACAAAAAAGAGAGCCCAATTGTCATTGGCACAACCACAACCAAGACCGACTCTGCTCGGCACCCAACCAGCATCATTTCATTTTCATTCATGCATGCATATTCAAATCATTCATACACATGCATTTCATTTCATAAATCATGCATCCTCAACAAGGATTCTCCAGTGAGTATCACATATTCACCAACATCCATCAAACATTCAACCAGGGGCACCTATTTAGGGTAAGACCACAGCTCGTTAGGAATCGATATTCAGTGACAGTGCCTGAATAAGATCACCTAGCTTAGGTATCGACCTCTAGTGACAGTGCCTAGAGTAGATCACCTCCATCAATGTTCGACCTCTAGTGACAGTGCCTAGAGTAGATCACCTCCATCATTGTTCGACCTCTAGTGACAGTGCCTAGAGTAGATCACCTCCATCAAGGTATCACCTCCCTACCTAGTGACAGTGCCTAGAGTAGATCACCTCCATCAATGTTCGACCTCTAGTGACAGTGCCTAGAGTAGATCACCTCCATCAATGTTCGACCTCTAGTGACAGTGCCTAGAGTAGATCACCTCCATCAATGTTCGACCTCTAGTGACAGTGCCTAGAGTAGATCACCTCCATCAATGTTCGACCTCTAGTGACAGTGCCTAGAGTAGATCACCTCACCTCTAGTGACAGTGCCTAGAGTAGATCACCTCCATCAATGTTCAACCTCTAGTGACAGTGCCTAGAGAAAATCACCATCCTCAGGAATCGACCTCTAGTGACAGTGCCTAGATAAGATTACCTTCATCCCCCAGTGGATCTACCTCCAGTGTTAGCGGCTGGATACGATCAACCTTTTCCAACCATTGCATTGCATTTCGCGAAGGACAAAATTCGGGTCCTTCTTTTTACTTAATTGATCTTCGCAAAGAGTTCATGAGATGCCCTCGGCACTCCACGCACTCTATGCGAAGACACAATTAAGTAGGGGCAGCTGTAGTACCCTAATTTTGTCCTAAGCATTTTAAAAACAAAAAATCAAAAAATCAAAGAGGGGAAAAAGTCAAAAGTCAACTAAAGTCAACAGAAAAGTCACATTTCAAAAATGATGACTTCGCACTGCGAAGCTCACTTCGCACTGCGAAGTCTGCGATTTTTTTTGCAGATTTTTGGTTTCTTTGATTTAATTCCAGAATTTGTTGCATATCATTTCCATAATTATTTTAAGTAGCATTCATGGCTAATTGGGCCAAGCAAAACCAGAATTGAAGGACTTGCCATTAATGCCAAGGTTGGAAGCTTTTTCTTCCAACCTAGCATGTGACAAGCAAGTGGGCTTGCCCTTGGGCAGCTCTAGTCCCTCCCATGTGACCTGCTAACCACCACAAGGTTGCCAGCCACCTGCTTGAGGACTTTCCTCCTGCTTGCTTCCCCAAAAACCAGTCAAACTAGCTGGATTTTCTCACTTGAAAAGCCATGAGTGCCTACCCTGTTTTGCAGCAGCTTTTCACCCCTCACACCAGCCATAAGTAGCCTTTTCATCCCTCAATCTCTGCACATTACAGTGCACGTTTTTATTGATCAACCATTGAGATTGCAAGGATTGATCCCCAAGCATTAGCCAATTGCAATTCAGCTTTAGTTCTTCATCATTACCTTCTAGAATTGGTTGAATTTGTGGCTGAAATCAGGCTGAATCTTGCCCCTTGGTACAAGGCAAGGTTGCCTCTATCCATTAGCATTTAATGCAAAGGGATTCAGCTTGATCTTAGCCACAAATCAGCTGGATTTTAGGATTTTGTAATGATGAAAAAGATTTGGTTTTGGCCTATAAATAGAAGGCAATGCCCAAGGTTTCAAACACAACTGATAACAGCATTTCAAGAGCAGAAACTCTACTCATTTTAGCTTACAAACCCTCACAAACAACCAGAAAAAACCAATCCAACACAAAGCTTACCAAAGTTCAAGTATCATCACCAATACCAAAAAACTTTGTGAAAGCCTTCAACCATCTCAAATCCATTGCAGCTGGAGCTTTGCTAAGGAGTTCTGTAAGTTTTCTAAGCCTTTTGTATTGCATTTACAATTGTGTTTGCATAGCTAATTTTGGTTCAAAACCATTTGATTCTAAAAAACCCCTTTTGAATTTCAAAGAAATCCCAAGGTTTTCAAAACATCAAAACTGGTTTGTCCAGCCTTTTTCATCCCAAAAACTCAAAGCTTTTCACTCACCTAAAAGGTCCTGAGTGTGTTCAGAAGTTGTTTCTGAACAAAAGTTCAGAAACAGCTTTTGAACTCAAAATTTCGCATGCTTCGCAGTGCGAAGTCATGGTCGCAGTGCGACCATGACAGAACTCAGAATCTGAGTTTTTGTGTCAAAATGACCAATTTTTTGAGGTTCTAGCCCCAGAGCTCAGAACCTAAGAGTTTTTAAACCCATGTCTTTCAAACCATAACAAGGATTTTGCATAACTTTTGGCAAAATCACAAGTTCGTATGACATTATGTGGATAACTTGCAAAACAAGTTATGTTTCCAAACTTTCAAACAAGCATGAACAAACAAGCTATGTTCATCATTCCAATCTAAACTTGAACAATGAATATTGTTCATGATTTTCAAAACTCAAGCAATGAACATACACCAAATTTGTTCGCTTTTCAAAACCGTTCGCAAAATGAGCCGAACTTGTGCGTTTTCTAGCAAAATTGCTAAACCTTCCCATTTTGGGTTTTCAAGCCAAATGTTTTGACATACCTTGGGATTTCTAAAGGATTCAACCCAAAAACATGAATGAAAAAGGGATGGTGTGACGTATGTCTCTCCATCAGCCCCGATTGTACGAATGCGTGACGTATGTCTCGTCACTTCGGACAATCGTCATTCCTTTTCAATATGTACAACCCTAACCAAACCAAAACTTGGCCCCTGTGGTCAATCCAAACCTTTTGGTCCGCCGTGGCCATTAGACTCGATCCCTCGACTCGTTTGAGTCACTCGGTCAATGTTCGACTCGTCCGAGTCCATTGTACCTGTTCTTGATCTCAGTGGATCAATCGAACAATCGCCCGACTCTACGGAGTCCACTCGGTCAATGATTGACTTGTATGAGTCCATTGCACCTCTCTTGGTCCCATAGCGACCAATTAACCCTTTACTCTAACGGACGTACCTTTTAAATTCTAATGCGATTCACGAACAAACGCTTAATAAGTCTCCCAAGCGCGAGCATACAAGCTACGTTTAAATCGCAAGAATTCGGTTAAAACATCGTCCATTTAAAATTAACCAACACATGTACGTTTTTCTACCAAAGAACTACGTACGCTTTGAATTCTCCGACTACCGGGAGATACGTAGGAGCAAGATCGACATCTTGTCAAGCGCAATAATAAAAAACTTTTTTTCTTTCTTTTCCTTTCGTTTGTTTTTATCTCTTTCCCCCCTTTTATTATATTTTTGACATAAATGAACATGCGCGCAAAATATTAAAAAAAACAATTCAAGCTTTGACCAAATAGAAGGTTCCCGTTGAGTACAACGGACGTGAGGGGTGCTAATACCTTCCCCTTGCGTAACCGACTCCCGAACCCGACAATGGTTACGATGACCAATCCTTATCCTCATCGTCAAAGGGTTTTATTATCGTTTCCCTTTAAACAAAAAAAAACTTAAGGGTTTATCAACGTTCCCTTTACACAAAAACTTTGGTGGCGGCTTCACAAAGGCCCTCCGAGCGTTTGCGAACGACCTCGGAGGATTTGCGCGTCTTTTTCCCAAGGAAAAAAACGAGGTGCGCACACTGGTAACTAAAGAGAAATTACAAAAAAAAATAATACATACTATCAGAGAAGAAGGTTGAGTAGAGACTCCCCCCTTGATGCTCCTAGCGCTTGCTTTTCTCTAGAACCGCTTCGTTCTGAATGAATAATTGTGAATGAGAGTTGTATTTATATGCCGATTTCCCAATGGGTTTAGGCTGAAAAACTGGGCTTTTCCTGAAACCTGTAACCAGAAAACAACAAAATGTTGTTTTTCCATGGAAGTGCACGCGCGTCGCGCATGGGGCTACATGCCTCGCGCGTACGCTCCTTAAACTTTGCAATTTCAACACTGTTTTTCACACCCGGGACGCACATCAGCATGCCTGGGGCGTATAACACGTTCTTCCAATGCGTTTTTTGCATGTTTTCTTCGTCTTTTTGAGTGCTTTTTTTTAAAAAAAACTTGTCTTGGGGCTTGGAATAAAATTTGGGAAATTCTTGTTTACCCATCAATAAAAGGTGGGTAATACTACCCATGTTGAGTTGGCCCAATCAAAACAATGTATTTATATAACATTAAAAATAATAGAAAACAAACAAATAACTTTGATTGCCAACTCAGCATGGGTTGTGTTACCCACCTTTTATTGATGGGTACCCAAGTTGTCACCATAAAATTTCTCCACTTTTAATGTCTTCAGAGTACTCTTGATCTTGATCCATTGTCTTCCTAATTCTTCAAGAGGTGCTATACTTCGCCGAATTACAAGATTTTGCAATGAATTAAATCAACAACACCTAAGAATTGATTGGTTTCGGGAAAACTAGAATTACATGAATCAATATGAAAACATTACAAAATATCCATAAACCATAGGCAATTGTTCTACAACTCCTCTAATTTGGGTCAAACCATAACTAAAGTGACTGAAAAGTATGTGAAAAATAACGTAAGATGACACGTCATTATCGACCCTAACCAACCTCCATCACTCACTGTACCTCTTACAGTCCAGTATCTTGCTGCAAGAACTTTAACCCACAAACTATCCTGTTCCACCTTCACCCTCAAACACCATTTTTTCAAAGTCTTTCAAATAATCTTTCCTATCTTTACTTGTTACCTGAAGATGCCATTTCTTATTCTTATTGGTTGAAAACACAACACCCATTCCCCAAGTATGATGCACATTTACCAATGATAGCTCAATGGACCTGAACAACCTGACTTTCGGCTTGATAGAGGACATGAAAGATCACACACGGTCCACCTCCTTATTAACCTTACCCTTCTACTCATCCACACCTTCTAACCACGACCCACACTTTTTTTCAACTACCCTCCTAACCATTCTTGACCCACTCCTCCTGCAACTTTTGCACCAACTCATCCCCCTCCGTAATATTCTCGTCACCCCCAAAAACTCGTTCTTACGTTCAGATTCATCACAATTGGACTCAACATCATCAACTCAAGAAAAGCGTCTTCCCCAGGTTATAACCTAAATCCTCCACCATTTTAATGCCATATAACTGATCGTCAATCCAAATATCTTCGAAATAATTAGTAACCACCAAGCAGGGTGTCATTATCAAAAGGCGAGCATAATTAACCTTGCTTTACTTTTTGTATTTGACTCCTTCTTTAAAAAATTTCCTTTGCATGTAGCTACGTCCAAATTGAAGAACTTGTCGTTCCGTGCATGCACTAGAATTTCGCATATTCTAACCCAGACACCTCTTTCATACACCGTCAAACTTGTGCAACCACAGTTGCAAATTGCAAATTGTGCACTAGAACTTGTGCAACCACTCCGTCTTCCTTTTCCTTCCCCACACTGTTTTGAACAACCACCTTATTATCAATTCCAAAACGTGTCAATCTAACCCACACCTGATAATGGCCAAACCGAACATTATTCAACAGTGCCTCCAATTTGCCTTCATCCTTCACCTTACAAAGGCGAACAAAACCAAAAAATTAGTCCTTCAATATTCCTCTTCGTAGACACGTAAATATCAGACATAATGCCACAAACCTCAAGCCCTTTTCCGCAACATAACATAAGGCAATTGCTCATGTATATTTGCAAAGTAAATGAAATTGCATCCTTCTCACAATGAACACCAACAAACGCCTTCCACTCCTCCTGTTTCTGCGTAACAACTGAGTTAACTTGTTGTTTATTCATGATCGGCCTTGCGCACCAAACTGCGGCTACACATTCCACTTCTTCCACAAGCATAACATTGTAACAATCGTGAGAGAACTGAGCTGAAAAAGAACTTTTACTTATCAGAAGAGTGCTTGCTTTTAGTTATGATGTTGAAATTTCTTAATTATGATGTTTAATTTGTTGATGGTGTTCGATTTCTCTCATAAGTTTGTTTTCTATAACAACAAAATTTAAAAATAAAGTGCATTCAATGTTTTTATTTGTTTGACGGGGCCGGTCCACCAACTCGTCAACTCGCCACTTAGCGTTGTGAGGTGGGAATTCGAACTTGATCGACTAAATTAACCAGGCTCATCTCGTCCCATTTTTGGACGGGCTCAATTTGAGTGGGACGGCCCGCTTTGCCATCCTTGATTAGTATATGAGAAAATTGCTCTTCTCCCTTTGAAAATTACTCATTCCCTTAACTTAGCATGAGTTAACTCCCGCTCGGTATTTTTCATGGCACTTTTAAGATCGGTTAAACCGACTTAAAAGCAATCGTACCGATCTTAAAAGTGTCAGCTGAGTTAACTCACGCTGAAAAAATGCCGAGCATGAGTTAACTCATGCTGAGTTAAAGGAAGTAACTTTGAAAGGGAGAAGAGCAATTTTCATTATATGATGAGCTTGTCTTTGAAGTTGTACAATGGTTGGGGTTGGGACATGAAGGAGTATTGAGAAAGAGGTCTAGGATTCAATCTTTGTTGCTAACTGTACTGGCTGTGAGTACAATGTATGAAACCTAGGGTTTCAGAGTCTGTTTAGGTCATGCATTGGGAATGATCCCAAGGTTACTATTTGTAGCCTCGACTTGGGCCTATCCGGCCATGGTTTTGGGCCAAAATCGTAAAGGGCCAAAACCATGACTAGGGCGCCCTTGTAAGCTGCTGAGGGCGCCCCCAGAGGGTGCCCTTCAGGGAGGTCACCTAGGGTTATTTATTACTGTCAAGTGGGCCCTGCGTCCTCCTGGAGGGCGCCCAGCCTTACTCCAAGGGTTCAAACCCTTGGCTTTAGGATCTCAAGGCCTAAATGGTGAGATCTACGGTCCACTAACAAATTCTCATATCTCATAACAAATTAACTAGTAACATTTGTTTATAAAATATATATGTTGAACTAAATTTCACATGTAAAATTGCAGTTTGGTATGTCAACTGCAATAGCAACCCTGTGTGGCCAAGCGTATGGTGCAGGACAATTTCAAAATGCTGGTATTTATGTTCAAAGATCATGTATTATACTCTTCACCACTTGTATACTCCTCTTGCCTATTAATATATATGCAACTCCAATCTTAAAATTTCTTGGCCAAGAACAAGAAATAGCAGACCTTGCTGGCAAATATGCTATTCTAATAATTCCTTACATGTTTTCCATTGCTATCAATTTACCTGTCCAGAAATTTCTTCAAGCACAAAGCGAAGTTAAAGTTATCATGTACATAGCAATTGTGATATTGCTAATACAAAATGGTCTACTTTATATCTTCATCTATGTATTTGATTGGGGAATAACTGGCTTAGCAATGGCAAGTAATATCACAGGATGGGGATTTTCTGTTGCTCAACTAATTTATGCCATTGGTTGGTGTAAAGAAGGATGGAATGGACTGTCTTGGATGGCATTTAGGGAATTATGGGAATTTACTAAGCTAAGTTTTGGTTCATCTGTAATGATTTGTTTAGAACAGTGGTATACTACTTGCATTATCCTTCTTGCTGGTTACCTTGATAATCCTGTGATTGCTCTTGGTTCCTATTCAATTTGGTAAGAATGAGATAATAAATTTTTTTCTGTCTAGATACACTTTAATTTGCATTGATACTGTTTTTAGTTTAATTTTGATTATTATGCGTAAAATGTTTTATAGTGTCAATAAATCACAATCAATCAGACTTGACTTTTAGAAGTAATTATGACTCTTATAAAAAAAGTAATTATGATTAAAATTAAATACTTTTAATCATTTGGCAATTATAATTGATTGATAGTGTAAATAATATTTACACCGACAATGTATATGAATCAAATTTGAATTTTAAGATATCTTTTTACATTGATTTCAAAATATCTTGGTTTAATTGTTTTCTTCAAATTTTTACTTTTATATTTTTAGCCTTAATATTCAGGGTTGGAACGCCATGCTGCTTCTTGGACTAAGTACATCACTAAGGTTAGTTACTATATAAACTAAACATATTAGAGTAGGATTTGTACATTGTAGGTAAATAATATCCCTTTGGGATTTTGACTGTATGGTGAGGGGACTCTAAATATGGAGAAATATTATGTGAATATATAGATCTCTGTTTAACAATAAACGTTCATGCTATTGCTTAGTTGTTTAGGATTCAGTTACAGTTCAGTGCTCTATGCTTTAAGTTAATTTTTTTTCTTTGTCAAAAAAAAAATAGTTAATTTTTTTTGGTCAAAAAAAAAGTTTTTTTTTTTTGGAAAACTTACTTGTTACTTAAATAGTATTTAAGATATTAGTTACAAGGCTTAATTGCACTTTTGCCCCCTATCTTTTTCCAATTGTGCGATTTTGCACCCCATACTATTTTTTGAGCGATTTTGCACCCTATCATTTACCCCCCTTTTCTGATTTTGTAGTCACTCATGTGTTTTTTTTGCTGATGTGTTGAATTTCGCTGACATGTCTTCATTAAATGTTTGCCATGTGTGTAATTTGTATTTTTTTTAAAAATAAAAATTGAAATAATTTGTATTTTTAAAAAAATCAAATTAAAAAAATCAAAATTAAAAAAAACTAAGGGGTAATTTGGTCTAACATAGTCAGCGCCCCACCACTAGCCCACCCACCACCGTCACCCGCCATCCTCAACCTCAAATCTCACTACCACCACAGTCTGCTTTCCAATCACTGTTCCTCAGCATTCTTTCTGTCAGCAAGTTAAACAAAACCACATCCCTTACCGACTGGAATTTTCACAGAGATAACATCGCCAAATTGCAAAATGGTTGTCTGAGATCCTCATCACTAATGTCAGAGTCAAGTCCTCCAACAAATATAGTTGTGTTGTTAGAATCCCCTTCAGATTGGGAACCTTGGGCCACGGCACCATTGGAGTGTCCACCACCACCATCCAACACTGCAGCTTGTGAAGAATATTGTTGTGGATTGCCATAAGTTTTTTTGGGTGTTGCAACACCTACTCCACCTTCACCGAAATCCTCAACCTTACGAGGAACGAAACCGGATCGTTTCAGATACGGTGGAACAATTTTTGGTGCGCTTGCAGCGGATTTCTGCTCTTCGGTTGCAGTGAACAGTTGCGTAAACCAAGGATCGTTGCTACAGTCATAGTATGTTACTGTGGATGATTTTGGTTCCGGAAGGAGTTCCTTTCAGAGCCTCCATGGTTTTATGAACAGTGGAGGATGGTGGGTGAGGCACGGCGGCGCGGGAGGAAGGGGATGAATAATTGAATAATTCAATTTTGATTTTTTATGTAATATCTCCTAATTCAATTATTCAATTTTTTATTTTTAAAAAAATACAAATTACACACATGACAAGCATTTAATGAAGACATGTCAGCAAAATTCAACACATCAGCAAAAAAACACATGAGGGGATACAAAATCAGAAAGGGGGTAAATGATAGGGTGCAAAATCGCTCAAAAAAAAGTATGGGGTGCAAAATCGCACAATTGAAAAAAGATAGGGGGCAAAAGTGCAATTAAGCCTAGTTACAATTGTTTTTAAACTTACTTGTAATTTTTGCATAATTTTTTACACTATTCACAGTTTTGTCATTATTTCTCAAAAACTCATTTAAAAGAGATTGAAGAACAATAAAAAAAGGAATTAGTTATTTTTTAGTCTATCCTTACTTATCTTCAACCAAATTTTTTTTAAAAAAAATACACATTTTTTTAACTAATAAACATTAATGACTATTTTACAAACTTCGCTCCTTTGAGGCTACATGACGAAACTCTTAACCCTAAGTTGACACATTATAATCATAGACATCTAAACTTTTATTCTAAAAAAAAAATTTAAATGAAATTAGATCTTATAAGATGTTGATTTTGATTATATAGTTTTCCATATATTTTTCTCAATGATCAAACTAATTATTGATTGATTTTAATGCCTTGCAAGCGTTCGTGTCTCTAATACACTTGGCATGTCGCATCCAAGAGCATCCAAATACTCTTTCTTGGTGGCAATGTCTCAGTCTCTTCTCCTTGGAATCATTTTCATGACTGTTATTTTCTTGAGTAAAGAAAAATTTGCCTTCATCTTTACCAACAGTGATGATATGATACATGCTGCTAGTGAATTAGCATACCTTCTTGGTCTAACAATGGTCATCAACAGTATTTCACAAACTATATCAGGTGATAATTTATCAAGTGATGAATTGCAATTTTGACTCCTTTATTTTACTACAGTCAAAAAAATAGTCTCTCCTTTTCGAAATCAAACTTTTTGTACATTTATATAGGTGTGGTAATTGGATGTGGATGGCAAGTTATGGTTGGTTACATAAACTTGGCATGTTATTACATTGTTGGACTCCCTATTGGAATTTTCCTTGGTTTCAACCAGCATTTAGGGGTCAAGGTATAAAGTTATTCTTGCTCTAAATTGTATCTTCCCAAAATCATTAAAGTTGTCTATATTTCTATTATAAGTTTTTATTTTTAATCTTTTAAATCTTACAAAATCGGTTTGTAAAATGTTTAGTGTCACCCTTTTATTTATTTTTTATAATTTTTATCTATTTTCATTGTGATACTTGAATTTTTTTTTTTCTAATATTTACACTTACGCACGCTAAGCACTATTAGACTTGCTGAAATAATATGATAGTTAACCTGAATCAATAGACTTTAATATCATATTATGTTTTTTATTAACACCAACTCATTTTTACAATTAACTTTTAAGGTAAGGATGCCACTTTTTTTAAACTCTTTCAGAAATTGAAATCTTAAAACTTTTAATGTGAGATTTATATTATTCTTAACAACCTATCTAAGAGCATTTGGATGGAATGATCTAAAAATCTTTCCGTTTAATCAGAGTCTAAAATCTCGAGTGGAGTCCTAAATATGTTGGGTTAAACCTTTTAAGAAGTACAATATTTTCTGTTGCCTATTTGGCATCATTTATATATCTACCCAAAAAAAGTGCTTTTATTTAGAAGATTTACATTTAAGTTTGTCATTCTACCTTTACTTTGCTTGGAATAGCACTATGGCTTTGATGTCCAACTTATCTTATATATGATTTGTTTTCTTTACAAATTTACATCTATGTGTTATAGGGTCTTTGGGGAGGCACAATGTGCGGAAATATTCTTCAGATTTTAGTCCTCGTAGTCATTATATATAAGACCAACTGGACCAATGAGGTAAATATGTTCAACTATTTTAAATCCAAGTTTTGCACGGAATTCTTTGTTTTCTAATTGTTCTTATGGAACTTTTGAGCAAGACGAGTTTGGATAGGTTCTTCCAACGGGGGTGGTGAGCCTTTCTGAGGGTATTTTGTAGTTATTGGGAGAGAGAGAAGTTTAGGAAAGGTTTTCTCGTAATCTAGCATACAGCTGTGTGGTCTATCTGGTCTGTTCGTAGTGATTTGGTGTTTTGCGACAGCATATCAGTCATTGAGCAATTGGTCGATAAAATTCACTTTACTTCTTGGTACTGGCTTTTCGATAGGTGATGTCTAAGGGATGTGTTTGGGTGCCATTTTTTGGCGGGGTTTGGGGTCAGTTTTTTGGTTTTCCAAGCTTCATGTGTCTCTACTCTTCAGGTAGTAGGCTTGGTTCATCTCCTCTTGTGGTTGGACACTTTCAGGGGATTTTTACTTTTTTTGCTGATCCATTTGGGGGTGGGGGGTTTTGGTGTTGTTTTCAGGTGCCGCTTGTTGGTTGTGCGTGTTTTTCCCTTGTTGGGGTTTCTGTTTATTTAGCTTGTAGGCGTGCATGCGTTTTCGACTTTTGTTGGTTAGTGTTTATTTTGTTTCGACTTTGGGTATTTAGGATACCACCGGCACGCTAGCCTTATTGTATCTCTCTTTCGGTTTTAATATATCATTTCTCTTTTAAAAAAAAAGACACAAAATAGATAATATATCATTTTTTAAAAGGTTTAAACATTAATTTTAACCTAACAAGTCTGTCAATTTGTTGATTTAGTCCGTGCATATATATATTGTTTTAATTTGAAACATCAAAATTTTTGCTTTTTATCGTAAATAAAACATAGTCTAAAGCATAAAATTTTGGTTCTGATTATAATATGTAGATCATGGAGAAAGGAAAAATGTAACCCACTATAATTAAGATTTTTTGCCTTCAGTAAGCAAGCGCTCTAAGGTATTCTCACGGCGTATACATCTTTGAATTTGTTGTGGGACTAATTTTCGAGTCGACACCTAGACATCTACTATTTGTTTATTAGGGCTGGACTACCTCCTAAATTAACGACTCAAAAAAATTAAATATGGATTCTTCTCTAGGAGATTCGTTTTGCCACTTCTTCTAACACTATGTTCGTAGATCATATTATTTTTTGGTCGAACCTGATCCTAACATATCATATATCCATGTAGCTTTTTACCATTTGAGATGTACTTACGAGATTATGTAATGTTTTCCTACTTTTCTTGGATTAAAACTAAACTAAATACTTTTAACCATTGTATTGATGTTTTATGAGTTTTAGATCTACATAATCAAGGTTGACAATGTTAAACTTTTTCATCATAAATTTCAATTAATGATATGAACTGCAGGTAGAGCAAACAGCAAATCGCATGAGAATTTGGAGCTCTAACAACATTCAAAAGGACGTCATTTGAAATGCTGCATGGAAAGACATTTTCAATTAATGAATTAGAAATTAGAGTAAAAAATAATAAATAATGAACTAGAAATTTTCAGTCGCATGTCATTTTTTTTAATGGAATCTTATTAGAGGAAACCAAGACAAGTCAGAGTTATGGAATCATATTAGAGTTATGGAACCCACAAATTTCACAAATTTGAATAGAAACTTATCTGAACAACAATGTTTAATAGACACCTTTTATTTTTCTACATTCATTCAACACCTTATTCTCTCTATATCATTCTCTTTTTATCACATCACCAAACTATTAGTTATATCACATCACTCTTGTTTCACTTGAACAAGTTTCAACTTTCACTTGTTTTTGTCTCATTTAATTTGTCCCAACCAATCCATTATTTTAATTGTGATGAGCTTTTGTAACCAAAGTTTTCAAGTTAAAACTCATTTTAGTAAGTTAGAAATATTGCAGCAGAGTAATATCGTAAAAGGAGAAGCATCCATTGCCATGGAAAGTCCTCACTTTTCTACAATGGTTACATCCTCACCTTTAATGGAGGACCTAATGAGAAAAACTAATGGGAGACAATTTTCTCTCATTGTGAAACACAAATTTGAATTTAGACAAATTGTATTTGTTCTCCTTTCTCTCATCTATTTGTACTAATAGCTTGTTTATATTTTATTTTTTTTTACCCTATAGGCCCTTTAAATCTCAAAATGTTTGCATCATTGTTTTTTTTTTCTTCTTTAGTTTTCGTTAAAGAATCTATGTGGCTTTTGAGAACTGATGACATGTAATATCTTCAACCTAAAAAACTCATAAAACTCTCTCCCTAATCAAAATATTTTATTATTCTTTTTTGCTTTAAGTCGACACTTCACCCAAAAGCATGTTGTTCTCCTCCGTTTCTATTTCAGAGCATTATTTGTGGTGTTGGGTGTTAACTCGTAAATTTGTCTGAATTTATGTTTTTAAGTGTGAATTTAGTGTTAACTAGATGGTAAACTCGTTTTTTATGAAATCAAAATTTGCATCGAGTTTGAGCGATTTAACTCAAAAAAATTGGTAAAATCGGATCAACTAGTATGATTTTAAGCAATTTTTTTATTTTACTTTTAAAAAAGTCTTTTTTCTTAACCATTTTTTTCCTTCTGACTCATAAATTCATTTAACTTGTTTTTTTTTTCCGTATTGTTTCTTGAATATTTTTATGATCTTGTGGGATAATTTTGTGTATTTTGATATAAGGTTGAGTATGACGATTTATTTTGGTGATTAAGTATACTTTGGCTTTCTAATTAAGTTAATCTTTTGAATTATTGATCTCTTCACTTATTTACAATATCATATATATAAATGTAATGTATAAAATAATTTAAAATGATTTTAATTTTGGTAAACTCACACGCTTTTACGAATCGAGTTTACTTAGGCAAAACTAGTTGAGGTGAAAACTGGAGTCTGATAAAAACTGCTAGAGATAATTTTCCTGCGAGACATATTGATGTCAATGGTGATTTTGCCGATGATGATTTGGGTTTCTTCATTTTTTTTAATTCAAACATCTTCATTAGATGATAGAAGAGTTACAATCAATATGAGATACAAGATTAGGAAAGGCATATCCTATCCAGGGGTGACAACCATAGTAGCAAGCCTATGAGCTAGAACATTTAAATTTCTACAAACATAATTAATAGACACACTACTAAACTCATTCATAAGGGTCTTACAGTCTAAAATTATCAGTTCAATACATGCAAGAGAATTTGACCCTCTAAAGCACTCAATAACAACGAGAGCATCAGATTGAATTATGATATACAGGAGGCCTTTTTCCTTTGCTAGTAGGAGTCACCAACGAATCGCTAAAGCTTCAACTAGTAAAGGTTTTGTTCAGGACCGGCCATAAGGCCAACCAGACAGTGACACGTGGACTAAACTTCCACCACTCCAAGGCGCGTCGCCTGAAGGCGCATACTAAAGTCTGTGCACACCACTGTACCATAGCGCGCCTCCGTGCATCAAATACTGTACATGTGTCCTCTAACCGTCCCTAATCACACGCCGCATATTCCGTAGGAAGTTACTCTCGCGTGCACCTATATAAGGGTGAGATAGCTTCACCCCCAAGGTACCATTCACTTTACACACACTTTTCACACACTATTTCTCAGTTCCATTACCGACTTGAGCGTCGGAGTGCTAATCGTCCCTAACCACACGCCACATATTCTGTAGGAAGTTACTCTCGCGTGCACCTATATAATGGTCAGACACCTTTCGTTCCACCGCGAAGACTCGTCGCCACCGTTGCCTCCATCAGTTCCTCACCGGTCAAATCAGGTTTGATTAAGTATACTTTGGCTTTCTAATTAAGTTAATCTTTTGAATTATTGATCTCTTCACTTATTTACAATATCATATATATAAATGTAATGTATAAAATAATTTAAAATGATTTTAATTTTGGTAAACTCACACGCTTTTACGAATCGAGTTTACTTAGGCAAAACTAGTTGAGGTGAAAACTGGAGTCTGATAAAAACTACTAGAGATAATTTTCCTGCGAGACATATTGATGTCAATGGTGATTTTGCCGATGATGATTTGGGTTTCTTCATTTTTTTTAATTCAAACATCTTCATTAGATGATAGAAGAGTTACAATCAATATGAGATACAAGATTAGGAAAGGCATATCCTATCCAGGGGTGACAACCATAGTAGCAAGCCTATGAGCTAGAACATTTAAATTTCTACAAACATAATTAATAGACACACTACTAAACTCATTCATAAGGGCCTTACAGTCTAAAATTATCAGTTCAATACATGCAAGAGAATTTGACCCTCTAAAGCACTCAATAACAACGAGAGCATCAGATTGAATTATGATATACTGGAGGCCTTTTTCCTTTGCTAGTAGGAGTCACCAACGAATCGCTAAAGCTTCAACTAGTAAAGGTTTTGTTCAGGACCGGCCATAAGGCCAACCAGACAGCGACACGTGGACTAAACATCCACCACTCCAAGGCGCGTCGCCTGAAGGCGCATACTAAAGTCTGTGCACACCATTGTACCATAGCGCGCCTCCGTGCATCAAATACTGTACATGTGTCCTCTAACCGTCCCTAATCACACGCCGCATATTCCGTAGGAAGTTACTCTCGCGTGCACCTATATAGGGGTGAGATAGCTTCACCCCCAAGGTACGATTCACTTTACACACACTTTTCACACACTCTTTCTCAGTTCCATTACCGACTTGAGCGTCGGAGTGCTAATCGTCCCTAACCACACGCCACATATTCTGTAGGAAGTTACTCTCGTGTGCACCTATATAAGGGTCAGACACCGTTCGTCCACCGCGAAGACTCGTCGCCACCGTTGCCTCCATCAGTTCCTCACCGGTCAAATCAGGTTTGGTAGTCACTCCCTCTTTCCTATAAGAGCTTTGATGAAACCCCCCCCCCCCCCCCCCCCCCCCCCCCCCCCCCCCCCCCCCCCCCCCCCCCATGATCTTTGCCTTGAACAACCGACCCCAATTCATCCAATGTATTTTCGATTTCCTTTCTTTTGAACCCCACCATAATTTTGATAGCAAACCTATAATCTCATTGCAGCAACCTTCCGATAATTTGTAACAACTCGATATGTAGCTTGGAATGGCTTGCGCCATTGCTTTGATCATAACCTCTTTCCATGCCCTTGAAAGAAAATTTTCCTTCCATCCCATCAGTTTTTTCCAGACACGGTCAATAACAAAATGAAAAAATCTACTTCTTGGATCTACCAAACATAACTAGGTGATACATGTATCTAGTTGAGGACATCATAGTCTTTACATTCAACTTGTTACATATCATTTTTTTTCTATGCAAGCAAGTTTCGACTAAATGATGCCTTTGACTTGTCCAAATTGACGGCTTGTCTAGAAGCCATCTAATAAGAATGAAGAACCTACATAATTCTGACAATTTCTACCATGTTATCACGAACAAACAACAAACTATCATAAACAAATAACATATGTGAGACTTTGGGTGCCTTCCTCGCTACTTGGAAGCCGTGGATCTTATAAAGATTGTATACCACTAAAATAATATATATATTATTTAAATTTATATACCACTAAAATTAATTAATTAATTGTAACATTTTTACAAGTATTTAAACTAAAATATTTTTTTAGAAGTGTCTAAACCTAAACCTAAAACCTAAAGAATTGTTGCCGATTGCCGCTGCATCTTTCTCCCAATGCTATTGATCAGTGATCACGTCTCTTCTTCTTTGAGCAGCCAGGTAACTTCATTTGTTAATCACGTCTCTTCTCTAATTGATTATCAAGTTTTTATCTTGGTTAGGTGATTTGTTATGTTTGGAAGGGATCATGTTCTTTTTTTTTTGTCTTGTTATTGTTAGAGTTTGGCTTGTCGTGGTACTTATATGTTATGACCATGTCAAGATATAATCATTTGAAGCCATATTCTTTTTTGCTTCTTAACAGGTTTGAATATACCTCACTGATCTATATATATATAGTTGGTCTTATTAGTATAGAAATGAGGTTGATGTTTCATAATTCATGTTTGACCATGGGCTAGCTATTTTGCTTTGAATTTTTTATGTGTACTCTTTTTCTATCTGTGCTATTTTTGTTATGATAATAGATATGATCCAATCTAAAAATAGGATAGTGTGTATATATAGACATAAATTTCTTATCTACCATCAGAATGCATATATAAAGTTGTGGCCTAAACTATTGAAAATTTAAAAGTGATATTATCAAAAGCTATGAAAATGAAAAGTTGAAGACTATGGGACTCATAGACAAGATTGGGAATAAAATTGCTTTAACATCATATATGTGGACAGCTAGCAACCAAAAAAAAGGGTATATGACCATTACAGCTGACTACATTGATGATGACTAGGGTATGCAAAATCGCATATTAAGGTATGATATCTACATGAATTTTTTTAACTTTATCTTACATATAGCATTTTGTAATATATTAATATCTAGTAAATTAATTTGCATAATATGTTACTGTATGTAGAATGTTCACATAGAGCTGAAGTTATTTCAGATAAGTTGGCTGAGTACATGATAGATTGGAACATTGATAGAAAGTTATCAACCATCACTTTGGATAATTGTAACACTAATGATTCTACTATTGGTATGTTGCTAAACAAGCTTGATTGTGCTAATCTTATGCTTGATGGTCAGTTATTTCATATGAGATGTTGTGATCATATTCTAAATTTAATTGGTCAAGATGGTTTGAGTGTTCTTGGAGATGGCATAGAGAAGGTTAGGAATAGCATGGCTTTTTGGACAGCCACACCAAAGAGAGAACAAACTTTTAGAGAAGCAGCACGTCAAATAAAAGTTTCAATCACAAAGAAACTTATTCTTGATTGCAAAACTAGATGGAATTCCACTTATCACATGCTTGTTGTTGCATTGGCTTATAAAGATGTTTTTATTCGTTTGAAAACAAGAGAGAGCATTTGTATATAGCTTTGCCTACTACAAGTGAGTGGGAAACAGCAAAAGAAATTTGTAGTAGATTGGAAGTCTTTAATCATGTAACTGAGATGTTTTCAGGTACACAATATCCCACAACAAACATATTTTTTTCCTTTAGTTTGTGAAATAAAGGTATCTCTAAAGCAGTGGGAGACTTGACCAATTGAAGCTATTAGAAATATGGCTTCAAGAATGATTCCCTAGTACAGAAAACACTTTTTAAATCGGGTGAAAATGACTTTTTAAGTCGGTTCTGTACCCGACTTATAGGTGGCGGACTTAATAACCATTTTGTTTTTAAGTCGTTTTTGTGACCCGACTTAAAAGATCTTTTTAAATCGGGTAACCCGATTTAAAAGAACATATTTAAGTCTGTTCACTCGACTTAAAATCTATTTACTTCTTTTAAAAAAAACATTTTTTTGACCCGTCTTAAAAGATCTTTTTAAATCGGGTAACCCGATTTAAAAGAACATATTTAAGTCTGTTCACCCGACTTAAAATCTATTTATTTTTTTTAAAAAAACATTTTTTGACCCGACTTAAAAGATCTTTTTAAATCGGGTAACCCGATTTAAAAGAACATATTTAAGTCTGTTCACCTGACTTAAAATCTATTTATTTTTAAAAAAAACATTTTTTTGACCCGACTTAAAAGATCTTTTTACCCGATTTAAAAGAACATATTTCAAATAACTAGCAATGAAATGCATGTTTTTCAATAACTGCTATAACAGTTTGATGAAAACTGACCCCTGTGATGCAGGCCAAGACAATAACCATATTTTGTAACAAATGATTTTGTATAAAAATAACCATATCACCCATTAATGGTTTTCGATATTTTAACTAAGAAAATTGTAACCACATCAACTGCAATAAGACAACAATTTTCCACAATATTAAACATTGTGAAGCAATTGCAATGCAATGTAGACCTTGGTCTCAGTCACAAATGGAAAGAGATATATAAATGAACAATAATTTGAGAAAGCACATACTGCATTAGGTTGTGGATTGGGTTCTGAAACTCCGTCATCAGCTTGCTTCTGAGACGGGTCCCAATCATCGTCCTCATCATCATCCTGGTCAAACAAGTCTTGGTTTTGATACATATCTTGAAAAGTGAGTTTATTTTTCACCCTGACCCTTTTCTGCAGCCAAACAAATACATTCAGTCAATTGCAATTGCAGCAGCAGCATCACATCAAAGAATGAAATACAATTGATGAAAGTAAGGGTTTGAGAAGAAACATACGGAATTAGGCGGTGGCATGGTCTCAGCATCGAGACTAGTTCTCAACATTTATTACAATACAATTCCAAAAAAGATTCAATTTCATCCCATATAACACTGATTTCAACCTACAACAGAACAACATTTTCACAAACACATTTTCACAAACATACTTGAATAAACTAGTGGAGTATGTGGAGTATTTTAGTGCAGCTGGTCCTCGTCCAGTCCCATTTTTTCAAAAGCCGAGTAATAAAGGATATCTGCGGAGCTTCAAGGATCAATCAACACCCTCTTAACATCCCAATTGAAGATTTGCACAGTAATGACCATGGGATCGTCATCGTGGGGGATCACTCCTCTGCGGTCTTCGCCTGAGAAGGTGATATCCGTTTGGCGCTCAGGCTCCTTTGTGGCATGGTCATCGACCAACATTACCTGCCTCACATATCTTTTTCGAGAGGTGCTGGACTCCTCTCCTCCTGCAAAGCCACCGGATATAGGGTTCAAAGTATGGCGCTCACCGTCCTTCGCCACATCTTTCTCCTTTTGGGGGTCTTCGAGGGGACGCCTGTCTCCATCTCTGCTTTCCTTCACGTATCCTCTTAGCCTACCATTCTGAATCAACTTCTCAATCTCTCTCTTCAGGTGGATGCAATCATCTGTGGTATGTCCTTTAATGCAGTGATACTTACACCAGGCTTCCTTGTCGTTTCCCATGATGTTTCCTCTCGGCGGTGGGGGTTCAGGGATGAGTCTAGAATGGTACACATCTCTCCAGATCTGCTCACGGCGAGTGTTGAGGGCCGTGAAGGATTCCGGCAGGGGGGCGCGCCTATCTTGGACGTGACGCTTGTATGGCGCTCTGTCTCTGTTGTTGGGTGGATAATAGTTGCGGCGATGATCATAACTGCTGGGGGGACGCTCCCTGGAATCCCTTGCTTTCTTTTCAGCGTTGCTCTCCTCTCCTTTTATGTAATACTCCGCCCTAGACATGATCTCCTCCATGGAATCGGCCGGCTTTTGCGCCAGCGATTCGTTGAACTGTCCAGCACGGAGGCCATTTTGGAAAGCTCCCACAAACAACTCCTGGTTTGGGTTCACGACTTTAATTGTGGCGTCGTTATATCTTGCAAGATATTCACGGAGTGTCTCGTTCAACCCTTGGCGGACGTTGAAGAGGCTGGTAGATGACACCTTGCGGTGCGACTGGCCGAAAACTAGTGTGTTAATTTGCGCGTCATGTCTTGGTAACTGACGACTGAGAAACGAGGCAAGTTCATGTACCACCTGAGGGCGGCGTCTTTGAAGGTCCCTGCCAGCAGCTTACATTTGAGGGAGTCAGTAGCGCCAATGATGGCCATCTGGGTGTTGAAAGCCGTTACGTGCTCCACTGGATCTCTCTTTCCGTCGAAAGACGAAAGAGAGGGCAGCTTGAAGTTTTCCGGGATCGGCGTGTTCCAGACCTCAGCGGAAAGTGGTTGTGGATCTGGATCTGGATCTGGATCTACTGACTCGTCCTGCTGGGACCCGTTCCCCTCAGCGTGCTGTTGTTGTTGGATTGTCTCCATTGTCGCTTGCAGAGCTTCGTTGTGGTCGCGAAGCTGCTGGATTTGTTGCTGTAGGGCTTCTAAGGCTGCTGGGTCCGCCATCGATGGCGACGATGATGGTTGTTCTGGCTAGTTATGAAGATTTAGGTTGGTGGTTGAAGATTAGCGGTTAGGGTCGAAAATCTCAGAGAGAGGATTGGTTTCTGAGCGATGAACCGGCTAGGTATAACGTTTGATTAGGGTTAGGGTTGAATCGCGGCGGATTCGGAAGCTTCAGGGTTGATCCTGAGAAACACAGTGGATTCACGGCGTTCTGGTGGTTTTCAGAAGCCGCGAATCTACTGCCTTTTCGTCAGAGATGGTGGCTAGGTTAGTTTTACCGCAGCCCCACGGTGGGCGCCAACTGTACTGGCTGTGAGTACCATGTATGAAAACTAGGGTTTCAGAGTCTGTTTAGGTCATGCCTCGGGAATGATCCCAAGGTTACTACTTGTAGCCTTCACTTGGGCCTATCCGGTCATAGTTTTTGGGCCCAAATCATAAAGGGCCAAAACCATGACTAGGGCGCCCTTGTGGACTACTGAGGGCGCCCCCAAAGAGTGTCCTTCAGGGAGGTTACCTGAGGTTACTTATGACTGTAAAGTGGGCCCTGCGCCCTCCTGGAGGGTGCCCAGCCTTATTCCAAGGGTTCATACTCTTGTCTTTAGGATCTCAACCCCTAATTGATGAGATCTACGATCCACTAATAAATGTAAAATAACATAAAAGGACATTCTTAACTCTAATAATTTTTTTTTTTTGAAAAAGCTAAGCAAATATATTCAAAAACCAACAACCTCTCCTTTAGTACAAGGCGTACCAAAGGAAGCTAAAAGATCTAGATATTTACAAGGAAACATTCAAGCTACCACAAGGTAGCCATGAAATACCAAAATTATGTTACATCTTGAAAACATAACAAATGATTCACCCTACAAGCCGTGTAATCAAAATCGAATAGAACGTAACATGATTTTAACCACCAATAAGCTTGGAGTTTTACCTTTTCCAATAAAGAGCCAAGATGTTTCGTCTTATCATGAAAAAGACTCCTATTGTGATCCTTCCAAATAATTAAACGAACTGATATCCAAATTATATTAAAAGTCAAACAAGATTTGTTGGAGAAGCCCCAAAATTACCAAACTGAATAGAGTGATCAAGTAAAGACAATTAGGTTAATTTCATCATTGGAGAAGCCCCCAAGACCACCAAACTGGATAGAGATATCCAAATTGTAAATTGGCTTTCTACATTTACATTATGAAATTTGTTGTTGCTTGGCTGACATAGTTGGTTAGACAGTTAGGTTAATTTCATCATGTAAACGTAGAAAGCCAATGTACAATCTTCGTTTAATCAGTGAAGCTTTTCATTTCATGAAGTCTGAATTTAGTTTGATGGTATCAAAGCGGGTTCATTCCGCTCTATTTTCCTTTGCAAGAAATCTCTAAAATTTTCATACGATTTGAAAATGAACTTGTTATAATCGATTTTCATAAATGATGATATAAATTTATCAGAACTCTAGAAGAGCTTCTGAAATTTATTGATTAAAGAAAAGTTTGAAGTGAAATATGCTGGATGAGCAAAGTTTGTTTGGAATTGCAAATTTATTATTTAAATGAAGTTTGGGCATAAAAGAAATATAACAAATGTATTAAAATAACTTGATATGGACAAATCTAATTCATTGTATACTAGAATAATTATGTTACTTGATGTGAACAAAGATCACGTCATACCCACTAGAGGATCTTCCTTGAGATCGATGAGAGCTATGACACCCCAGATTTTTTATATATATCATATTAGGTGTAATGTTGCTATTAATTGTCAAGTCGCAATGGAAAGGCGGTTAATCAATGTAGCAGAACCTTTTAAGAAAAATAAGCCACTATGATTTTGACAATTTTTGAAACAATTTAATGTATAATTCACAAGAGTTTGGCACCCCAAGAAAATAACTCAAGATCCACCATTAGTTATGCCTCAAGAAAATTATAACAACTTGAATTGAAGACACTAATGTATTTTTCTAATTATAAATTTTTTTAAGGGTTTTCTAATTATACATGTCATGATATTTTATTTTGTCAATATCACTAAATACAAATATACTTGAGCAAAGTTAAACACACAATTTGTACCACAGAGGTCAAGGAATCATTCAATACATGTTCTTTCATATTGCATTGCATTGCATATATTAAAGGACAAATCTTTACTAGTCTTGTCCCCACACTCTGACTTTATGATAGTAGGTTCGACAAAAAGCTATTAATAACACGCAACCAAAAGAAATAAAGACCATGCAATTACGTTTACAAATAATAGTAATAGGAGTATTAGTCTTAAAGTGTTATCTATATCAATTTGTGGAGTAGAATCTAACTGATATGGAAACTCCATTGCTGACCAAAAGATTTGCTTCAGAAAATGATTACTTGGCGGTGAAAAGTTTGAAGGATATTAAACATGTTTTGTGGAGTGAGACAGTGAAGATATGGAAGATAGCACTTCCAGTGGCTTTGTGTTCATTGTTTCAGTACCTCACAAACACTTCAACTTCCATCTATGCTGGTCATCTTGGAGACATTGAGCTCTCTTCTTTCTCTCTTTATCAAAGTATCATCAATTGCATCTATTCCTTGCTGGTTAGTTTCTACTTTCCTTTAACTCTTATTTATCCAATGATTTATACTATGAATTAAAACCAACTTTTAGATATTTTTCTACATTTTAATATAGAAATTCTAAGTAGTTTGAGATTTGTCTAATTGCAAATTATACCCTTACCCAAGGGTATGTATGGGAGGGGTTTTTGAAGGTTTTAGAGGGATAACTTTATATTTTATATCTAAAAAAATTGAAAGAATAACATGCATGATAAGTGATCATATATGATACTTAAATCGCAATTAATTGATTTTAAAAATATTTTATAATATCCCTAATTAGAAGAGAAAAGCAAGTTCTTCTCTCTCTTTCAAAACCATCTATCCAAATATACTCATGTCAATGGACGGGATGAGAAGAGACTTAGAGGGATTTTAATTATGTTATTCTTAGTTTTAAAGGGAACTAGGAGACGGAATCTAGTGGAAGGAAACTGCAAGTTCACATGTTAGAACTATATAATATTTACTTTAACATTTTAGTACTAAAATTGACTCATGAGAAATTTAAAAATTGACTCATGAGAATTAGGAGACTAGTCTAAGTATTTAAAAATTTATAACCTATTTTCTCTGCCTTTAATATTGAAACCGTGCTAAAATTGACTCATGAGAAATTTTGCTCCCCTTCTACTTTCTTCATTGTGATCCTTCCAACCAAACACTATATAAAGAATAATAATGTTAGCAAGAAAGAGTAATAAATCAATCGAGTGCTTCAATGAGATGGTTCGTATGAATCATAGGTTGGATGGATAAAAATCGTAGTGATAGACAAAAGAGGGAGCATAAGAGTATTCATGAGGTGAAAACCCACATAATGATTGATTAAAACATGAGTAATGATACAATGGATCTTTTTTATAGAAAGAATTGAGCTAGTTAACTCTCTAACCTCTTAACCAACTTAATCAACTAACTAACTCTAGTTGAATATATATGTATGTTGTAACAATGGTTCAGTTGTCTTTTAACTTAACCAGAGGTTTTACGTCCGAATTGAAGTCTAGGAACTCATTAAGGTGTAAAATCATGAGGGAGATCTTTACTGTCCACCGTGGCTATACCCAGATCTAGGAATCAGTTTATGCAGTTATGTACAGATGATATTCGATTCAACAAAAAAAGAGCAAATGAAGGCTTGAAATTTTCATGTTCCCACGTGATAAGAAGTAGTATTTAATTATTCTCACTTGTAGGGGTGGGAAAATGGACCGATCCGTCAACCCGGCCCATATTGCTTGTTACTTTTGGCAGCCTGAGTTGGAGTATTGAAGTTGTCCCATCTAGTTGGTCCGTCGCGTGCAACTCATAGAAAAAATGGGATGAATGTGGGCCGGAGCGGGCCAGTCTGTGAATTACATATCATATGTAAATTTTTAATTTTTATTTTGTCAAGTGGGTCAAACAAATTGAAAGAAGTGGAGCGGTCTATCAAAGCTCGGCCCTATAGAAAAATAAATATTACTTAAATACATTTACTCTATTTATTTTTGAACAAACTAAAATGAAATTATATATATAAACCAAAAGTCACTCCCCCGCACAAGGGATTTTTGCTTTCCTCCATTTATTTTCCTCCATTTAGTGTCCATTTATGAGAGAGATAGACACATATATTAGTTTTGTGGGATCCACTTAATTCTAGGTTCAAGTTGATTACCTAAGTATGTCACACTCCCTAAGGATTCTACAAGTATAAATAAATTTGCATATAAAGATTAAATAGATCTCATAAGATTACTGAATAAAAGACTTGAATTAAAAAGATCCAACAAACGAATAGAGGTTCATCATATAATCCTACCAATTAGGGTTTAGTTATTCCTGGTAACTAAAGAGAAATTACAAAAAAAATAATACATACTATAAAGAGAAGAAGGTTGAGTAGAGACTCCCCCCTTGATGCTCCTAGCGCTTGCTTTTCTCTTGAACCGCTTCGTTCTGAATGAATAATTGTGAATGAGAGTTGTATTTATATGCCGATTTCCCAATGGGTTTAGGCTGAAAAACTGGGCTTTTCCTGAAACCTGTAACCAGAAAACAACAAAATGTTGTTTTTCCGTGGAAGTGCACGCGCGTCGCGCATGGGGCTACATGCCTCGCGCGTACGCTCCTTAAACTTTGCAATTTCAACACTGTTTTTCACACCCGGGACGCACATCAGCATGCCTGGGGCGCATAACACGTTCTTCCAATGCGTTTTTGCATGTTTCTTCGTCTTTTTGAGTGTTTTTTTTTTAAAACTTGTCTTGGGGGATGGAATAAAATTTCTCCACTTTTTAATGTCTTCAGAGTACTCTTGATCTTGATCCATTGTCTTCCTAATTCTTCAAGAGGTGCTATACTTCGCCGAATTACAAGATTTTGCAATGAATTAAATCAAAAACACCTAAGAATTGATTGGTTTCGGGAAAACTAGAATTACATGAATCAATATGAAAACATTACAAATATCCATAAACCATAGGCAATTGTTCTACAACTCCTCTAATTTGGGTCAAACCATAACTAAAGTGACTGAAAAGTATGTGAAAAATAACGTAAGATGACACGTCATTATCGACCCTAACCGACCTCCATCACTCACTGTACCTCTTACAGTCCAGTATCTTGCTGCAAGAACTTTAACCCACAAACTATCTTGTTCCACCTTCACCCTCAAACACTATTTTTCAAAGTCTTTCAAATAATCTTTCCTATCTTTACTTGTTACCTGAAGATGCCATTTATTATTCTTATTGGTTGAAAACACAACACCCATTCCCCAAGTATGATGCACATTTACCAATGATAGCTCAATGGACCTGAACAACCTGACTTTCGGCTTGATAGAGGACATGAAAGATCACACGGTCCACCTCCTTATTAACCTTACCCTTCTACTCATCCACACCTTCTAACCACGACCCACACTTTTTTTCACTACCCTCCTAACCATTCTTGACCCACTCCTCCTGCAACTTTTGCACCAACTCATCCCCCTCCGTAATATTCTCGTCACCCAAAAACTCGTTCTTACGTTCAGATTCATCACAATTGGACTCAACATCATCAAACTCAAGAAAAGCGTCTTCCCCAACATTATAACCTAACTCCTCCACCATTTTAATGCCATATAACTGATCGTCAATCCAAATATCTTCGAAATAATTAGTAACCACCAAGCAGGGTGTCATTATCAAAAGGCGAGCATAATTAAACCTTGCTTTACTTTTTGTATTTGAATCCTTCTTTAAAAAATTTCCTTTGCATGTAGCTACGTCCAAATTGAAGAACTTGTCGTTCCGTGCATGCACTAGAATTTCGCATATTCTAACCCAGGCACCTCTTTCATACACCGTCAACTTGTGCAACCACAGTTGCAAATTGCAAATTGTGCACTAGAACTTGTGCAACCACTCCGTCTTCCTTATCCTTCCCCACACTGTTTTGAACAGCCACCTTATTATCAATTCCAAAACGTGTCGATCTAACCCACACCTGATAATGGCCAAACCGAACATTATTCAACAGTGCCTCCAATTTGCCTTCATCCTTCACCTTACAAAGGCGAACAAAACCAAAAATTAGTCCTTCAATATTCCTCTTCGTAGACACGTAAATATCAGACATAATGCCACAAACCTCAAGCCCTTTCCGCAACATAACATAAGGCAATTGCTCATGTATATTTGCAAAGTAAATGAAATTGCATCCTTCTCACAATGAACACCAACAAACGCCTTCCACTCCTCCTGTTTCTGCGTAACAACTGAGTTAACTTGTTGTTTATCATGATCGGCCTTGCGCACCAAACTGCGGCTACACATTCCACTTCTTCCACAAGCATAACATTGTAACAATCGTGAGAGAACTGAGCTGAAAAATAACTTTTACTTATCAGAAGACTGCTGCTTTTAGTTATGATGTTGAAATTTCTTAATTATGATGTTTAATTTGTTGATGGTGTTGGATTTCTCTCATAAGTTTGTTTTCTATAACAACAAAATTTAAAAATAAAGTGCATTCAATCTTTTTATTTGTTTGACGGGGCCGGTCCACCAACTCGTCAACTCGCCACTTAGCGTTGTGAGGTGGGAATTTGAACTTGATCGACTAAATTAACCCGGCTCATCTCGTCCCATTTTTGGACGGGCTCAAGTTGAGTGGGATGGCCCGCTTTGCCATCCTTGATTAGTATATGAGAAAATTGCTCTTCTCCCTTTGAAAATTACTCATTCCCTTAACTTAGCATGAGTTAACACCCGCTCGGTATTTTTCATGGCACTTTTATGATCGGTTGAACCGACTTAAAAAGCAATCGTACCGATCTTAAAAGTGTCAGCTTAGTTAACTCACGCTGAAAAATGCCGAGCATGAGTTAACTCATGCTGAGTTAAAGGAAGTAACTTTGAAAGGGAGAAGAGCAATATTCATTATATGATGAGCTTGTCTTTGAAGTTGTACAATAGTTTGGGTTGGGACATGAAGGAGTATTGAGAAAGAGGTCTAGGATTCAATCTTTGTTGCTAACTGTACTGGCTGTGAGTACAATGTATGAAACTTATGGTTTCAGAGTCTGTTTAGGTCATGCCTTGGGAATGATCCCAATGTTACTATTTGTAGCCTCGACTTGGGCCTATCCGGCCATGGTTTTGGGCCCAAATCGTAAAGGGCCAAAACCATGACTAGGGCGCCCTCGTAAGCTGCTGAGGGCACCCCCAGAGGGTGCCCTTTAGGGAGGTCACCTAGGGTTATTTATGACTGTCAAGTGGGCCCTGTGCCCTCCTGGAGGGCGCCCAACCTTACTCCAAGGGTTCAAACCCTTGGCTTTAGGATCTCAAGGCCTAAATGGTGAGATCTACGGTCCACTAACAAATTCTCATATCTCATAACAAATTAACTAGTAACATTTGTTTATAAAATATATATGTTGAACTAAATTTCACATGTAAAATTGCAGTTTGGTATGTCAACTGCAATAGCAACACTGTGTGGCCAAGCGTATGGTGCAGGACAATTTCAAAATGCTGGTATTTATGTTCAAAGATCATGTATTATACTCTTCACCACTTGTATACTCCTCTTGCCTATTAATATATATGCAACTCCAATCTTAAAATTTCTTGGCCAAGAACAAGAAATAGCAGACCTTGCTGGCAAATATGCTATTCTAATAATTCCTTACATGTTTTCCATTGCTATCAATTTACCTGTCCAGAAATTTCTTCAAGCACAAAGCGAAGTTAAAGTTATCATGTACATAGCAATTGTGATATTGCTAGTACAAAATGGTCTACTTTATATCTTCATCTATGTATTTGATTGGGGAATAACTGGCTTAGCAATGGCAAGTAATATCACAGGATGGGGATTTTCTGTTGCTCAACTAATTTATGCCATTGGTTGGTGTAAAGAAGGATGGAATGGACTGTCTTGGATGGCATTTAGGGAATTATGGGAATTTACTAAGCTAAGTTTTGGTTCATCTGTAATGATTTGTTTAGAACAGTGGTATACTACTTGCATTATCCTTCTTGCTGGCTACCTTGATAATCCTGTGATTGCTCTTGGTTCCTATTCAATTTGGTAAGAATATGATAATAAATTTTTTTCTGTCTAGATACACTTTAATTTGCCATTGATACTGTTTTTAGTTTAATTTTGATATATTATGTGTAAAATGTTTTACATTGTCAATAAATCACAATAAATCATACTTGACTTTTTAGAAGTAATTATGACTCTTATAAAAAAAAAAGTAATTATGATTAAAATTAAATATTTTTAATCATTTGGCAATTATAATTGATTGATAGTGTAAATAATATTTACACCGACAATGTATATGAATCAAATTTGAATTTTAAGATATCTTTTTTTTTTTTTACATTGATTTCAAAATATCTTGGTTTAATTGTTTTCTTCAAATTTTTACTTTTATGTTTTTAGCCTTAATATTCAGGGTTGGATCTACATGCTGCTTCTTGGACCAAGTACATCACTAAGGTGAGTTACTATAAACTAAACATATTAGAGTAGGAGTTGTACATTGTAGGTAAATAATATTCCTTTGGGATTTTGACTGTATGGTGAGGGGACTCTAAATATGGAGAAATATTATGTGAATATATAGATATTGATTAATAATAAACGTTCATGCTTTGGGCTTTGCCTTCTTTTGTACCAAATAAATAACAAATAAACGTTTATGCTATTGCTTAGTTGTTTAGGATTCAGTTACAGTTCAGTGCTCTATACTTTAAGTTAATTTATTTTTTTGGAAAACTTACTTGTTTACTTAGATAGTATTTAAGATATTAGTTACAATTGTTTTTAAACTTACTTGTAATTTTTGCATAATTTTTTACACTATTCACAGTTTTGTCATTATTTCTCAAAAACTCATTTAAAAGAGATTGAAGAACAATAAAAAAAGGAATTAGTTATTTTTTAGTCTATCCTTACTTATCTTCAACCAATTTTTTTTTTAAAAAAAATACACATTTTTTTAACTAATAAACATTGATGACTATTTTACAAACTTCGCTCCTTTGAGGCTACATGACGAAACTCTTAACCCTAAGTTGACACATTATAATCATAGACATCTAAACTTTTATTCTAAAAAAAAATTTAAATGAAATTAGATCTTATAAGATGTTGATTTTGATTATATAGTTTTCCATATATTTTTCTCAATGCTCAAACTAATTATTGATTGATTTTAATGCCTTGCAAGCGTTCGTGTCTCTAATACTCTTGGCATGTCACATCCAAGAGCATCCAAATACTCTTTCATGGTGGCAATGTCTCAGTCTCTTCTCATTGGAATCATTTTCATGACTGTTATTTTCTTGAGTAAAGAAAAATTTGCCTTCATCTTTACCAACAGTGATGATATGATACATGCTGCTAGTGAATTAGCATACCTTCTTGGTCTAACAATGGTCATCAACAGTATTTCACAAACTATATCAGGTTATAATTTATCAAGTGATGAATTGCAATTTTCACTCCTTTATTTTACTACAGTCACAAAAATAGTCTCTCCTTTTCGAAATCAAACTTTTTGTACATTTATATAGGTGTGGTAATTGGATGTGGATGGCAAGTTATGGTTGGTTACATAAACTTGGCATGTTATTACATTGTTGGACTCCCTATTGGAATTTTCCTTGGTTTCAACCAGCATTTAGGGGTCAAGGTATAAAGTTATTCTTGCTCTAAATTGTATCTTCCCAAAATCATTAAAGTTGTCTATATTTCTATTATAAGTTTTTATTTTTAATCTTTTAAATCTTACAAAATCGGTTTGTAAAATGTTTAGTGTCACCCTTTTATTTATTTTTTAAAATTTTTATCTATTTTCATTGTGATACTTGAATTTTTTTTTTCTAATATTTACACTTACGCACGCTAAGCACTATTAGACTTGCTGAAGTAATATGGTAGTTGACCTGAATCAATAGACTTTAATATCATATTATGTTTTTTTATTAACACCAACTCATTTTTACAAAATTAACTTTTAAGGTAAGGATGTCACTTTTTTTAAACTCGTTCAGAAATTGAAATCTTAAAACTTTTAATGTGAGATTTATATTATTCTTAACAACCTATCTAAGAGCATTTGGATGAAATGATATAAAAATCTTTCCGTTTAATCAGAGTCTAAAATCTCGAGTGGAGTCCTAAATATGTTGGGTTAAACCTTTTAAGAAGTACAATATTTTCTGTTGCCTATTTGGCATCATTTATATATCTACCCAAAAAAAGTGCTTTTATTTAGAAGATTTACATTTAAGTTTGTCATTCTACCTTTACTTTGCTTGGAAAAACACTATGGCTTTGATGTCCAACTTATCTTATATATGATTTGTTTTCTTACAAATTTACATCTATGTGTTATAGGGTCTTTGGGGAGGCACAATGTGCGGAAATATTCTTCAGATTTTAGTCCTCGTAGTCATTATATATAAGACCAACTGGACCAATGAGGTAAATATGTTCAACTATTTTAAATTCAAGTTTTGCACGGAATTCTTTGTTTTCTAATTGTTCTTATGGAACTTTTGAGCAAGACGAGTTTGGATAGGTTCTTCCAACGGGGGTGGTGAGCCTTTCTGAGG
This sequence comes from Medicago ruthenica, assembly GCA_018208015.1. Lineage (NCBI taxonomy): Eukaryota > Viridiplantae > Streptophyta > Magnoliopsida > Fabales > Fabaceae > Medicago > Medicago ruthenica. Next base: position 29,525,521 of record CM031376.1, read on the forward strand.
GGTATTTTGCAGTTATTGGGAGAGAGAGAAGTTTAGGAAAGGTTTTCTAGTAATCTAGCATACAGCTGTGTGGTCTATCTGGTTTGTTCGTAGTGATTTGGTGTTTTGCGACAGCATATCAGTCATTGAGTAATTGGTCGATAAAATTCAGTATACTTCTTGGTACTGGTTTTTCGGAAGGCGTTCTGGTCATCCTTGTTTCCATTATGTGTGGATGGTGGAACCAGTTTTCTGTTGGGACCGATAGGTGATGTTTAAGGGATGTGTTTGGGTGCCATTTTTTTGGCTGGGGTTGGGGTCAGTTTTTTGGTTTTCCAAGCTTCATGTGTCTCTACTCTTCGGGTAGTAGGCTTGGTTCATCTCCTCTTGCGGTTGGACACTTTCAGGGGATTTTTACTTCTTTTGCTGATCCTTATGGGGGTGGGGGGTTTTGGAGTTGTTTTCAGGTGCCGCTTGTTGGTTGTGGGTGTTTTTCCCTTGTTGGGGTTTCTGTTTATTTAGCTTGTAGGCGTGCATGCGTTTTCGACTTTTGTTGGTTAGTGTTTATTTTGTTTCGACTTTGGGTATTTAGGATACCACCGGTACGCTAGCCTTATTGTATCTCTCTTTCGGTTTTAATATATATTTCTCTTTTAAAAAAAAGACACAAAATAGATAATATATCATTTTTTAAAAGGTTTAAACATTAATTTTAACCTAACAAGTCTGTCAATTTGTTGATTTAGTCCGTGCATATATATATATATATATATATATATATATATATATATATTGTTTTAATTTGAAACATCAAAACTTTTGCTATTTATCGTAAATAAAACATAGTCTAAAGCATAAAATTTTGGTTCTAATTATAATATGTAGATCATGGAGAAAGAAAAAATGTAACCCACTATAATTAAGATTTTTTGCCTTCAGTAAGCAAGCGCTCTAAGGTATTCTCACGGCGTATACATCTTTGAATTTGTTGTGGGACTAATTTTCGAGTCGACACCTAGACATCTACTATTTTTATTAGGGCTGAACTACCTCCTAAGTTAACGACTCAAAAAATTAAATATGGATTCTTCTCTAGGAGATTCGTTTTGTCACTTCTTCTAACACTATATTCGTAAATCATATTATTTTTTGGTCGAACCTGATCCTAACATATCATATATCCATGTAGCTTTTTACCATTTGAAATGTACTTACGAGATTATGTAATGTTTTCCTACTTTTCATGGATTAAAACTAAACTAAATACTTTTAACCATTGTATTGATGTTTTATGAGTTTTAGATCTACATAATCAAGGTTGACAATGTTAAACTTTTTCATCATAAATTTCAATTAATGATATGAACTGCAGGTAGAGCAAACAGCCAATCGCATGAGAATTTGGAGCTCTAACAACATTCAAAAGGACGTCATTTGAAATGCTGCATGGAAAGACATTTTCAATTAATGAATTAGAAATTAGAGTAAAAAATAATAAATAATGAACTAGAAATTTTCAGTCGCATGCCATTTTTTTTTAATGGAATCTTATTAGAGGAAACCAAGACAAGTCAGAGTTATGGAATCATATTAGAGTTATGGAACGCACAAATTTCACGAATTTGAATAGAAACTTATCTGAACAACAATGTTAAATAGACACCTTTTATTTTTCTACATTCATTCAACACCTTATTATCTCTATACCACTCTCTTTTTATCACATCACCAAACTATTAGTTATATCACATCACTCTTGTTTTATCTCTTTGTTTCGAGGTATATACACCTTTAAGGGGATTTCCTTATACAAATTGGGTTATTGAAAATAGGGGTGAGCATGATTCAACTCACTTGAAGAAGTTTCAACTTTCACTTGTTTTTGTCTCATTTAATTTGTCCCAACCAATCCATTATTTTAATTGTTACTTCTATCTATTTGTGATGAGCTTTTGTAACCAAAGTTTTCAAGTTAAAACTCATTTTAGTAAGTTAGAAATATTGCAGCAGAGTAATATCGTAAAAGGAGAAGGATCCATTGCCATGGAAAGTCCTCACTTTTCTACAATGGAGTAATATCCTCACTTTTATTGGAGGACCTAATGAGAAAAACTAATGGGAGACAATTTTCTCTCATTGTGAAACACAAATTTGAATTTAGACAAATTGTATTTGTTCTCCTTTCTCTCATGTATTTGTACTAATAGGTTGTTTATATTTTTTTTTTACCCTATAGGTCCTTTAAATCTCAAAATGTTTGCATCATTGTTTTTTATTTCTTCTTTAGTTTTCGTTAAAGAATCTATGTGGCTTTTGAGAACTGATGACATGTACTATCTTCAACCTAAAAAACTCATAAAACTCTCTCCCTAATCAAAATATTTTATTATTCTTTTTTGCTTTAAGTCGACACTTCACCCAAAAGCATGTTGTTCTCCTCCGTTTCTATTTCAGAGCATTATTTGTGGTGTTGGGTGTTAACTCGTAAATTTGTCTGAGTTTATGTTTTTAAGTGTGAATTTAGTGTTAACTAGATGGTAAACTCGTTTTTTATGAAATCAAAATTTGCATCGAGTTTGAGCGATTTAACTCAAAAAAATTGGTAAAATCGGATAAACTAGTATGATTTTAAGCAATTTTTTTTATTTTACTTTTAAAAAAGTCTTTTTTCTTAACCATTTTTTTCCTTCTGACTCATAATTCATTTAACTTGTTTTTTTTTTCGTATTGTTTCTTGAATATTTTTATGATCTTGTGGGATAATTTTGTGTATTTTGATATAAGGTTGAGTATGACGATTTATTTTGGTGATTAAGTATACTTTGGCTTTCTAATTAAGTTAATCTTTTGAATTATTGATCTCTTCACTTATTTACAGTATCATATATATAAATGTAATGTATAAAATAATTTAAAATGATTTTAATTTTGGTAAACTCACACGATTTTACGAATCAAGTTTACTTAGGCAAAACTAGTTGAGGTGAAAACCGGAGTCTGATAAAAACTACTAGAGATAATTTTCCTGCGAGACATATTGATGTCAATGGTGATTTTGCCGATGATGATTTGGGTTTCTTCATTTTTTTTTAATTCAAACATCTTCATTAGATGATAGAAGAGTTACAATCAATATGAGATACAAGATTAGGAAAGGCATATCCTATCCAGGGGTGACAACCATAGTAGCAAACCTATGAGCTAGAACATTTAAATTTCTACAAACATAATTAATAGACACACTACTAAACTCATTCATAAGGGCCTTACAGTCTAAAATTATCAGTTCAATACATGCAAGAGAATTTGACCCTCTAAAGCACTCAATAACAACGAGAGCATCAGATTGAATTATGATATACTGGAGGGCTTTTTCCTTTGCTAGTAGGAGTCACCAACGAATCGCTAAAGCTTCAACTAGTAAAGGTTTTGTTCAGGACCAGCCATAAGGCCAACCAGACAGTGACACGTGGAATAAACATCCACCACTCCAAGGCGCGTCGCCTGAAGGCGCATACTAAAGTTTGTGCACACCACCGTACCATAGCGCGCTTCCGTGCATCAAATACCGTACATGTGTCCCCTAACCGTCCTTAATCACACGCCGCATATTCCGTAGGAAGTTACTCTCGCGTGCACCTATATAAGGGTGAGATAGCTTCACCCCCAAGGTACGATTCACTTTACACACACTCTTTCTCAGTTCCATTACCGACTTGAGCGTCGGAGTGCTAATCGTCCCTAACCACACGCCACATATTTTGTAGGAAGTTACTCTCGCGTGCACCTATATAAGGGTCAGACACCTTTCGTTCCACCGCGAAGACTCGTCGCCCCCGTTGCCTCCATCAGTTCCTCACCGGACAAATCAGGTTTGGTAGTCACTTCCTCTTTCCTATAAGAGCTTTGATGAAATCACAAAACCCTCTTTCCTATAATTTTATCTAGAATATTAGCATGTGCATTAAACTGATACTGGATACATTAAATTTTTCAATAATAATTACAAATAATACAACTGAAAGAGTACAACATTCTCTTTATACAACTGTTCAAGTACCACTATAATTACTTATACAAAGACTGATAAACTCCTGAGCTGGTACTTGACGAGCAACTACACTCCATCCAGCGTCTTCCTGAAGAACTTCATCACGAACATCCTTATAACCTGCACCAGAAGGATTGGGATGAGACATAATGTCTCAGTGAGCTCCACCCAACCTACTGTTGGCAACCACGGGGAACCTAGGGTCGCCGTGCCTACTTTTTGGCAATCTTGGGGATACCTATGATCACCAAGCTTTAACATTACCCATAAAGGGTTATCTTCCTGTTCCTGCTAAACTGTGTAGTCATAAAACTAGACTACATCCTGCTAAACTAGTGATCAAGGGGAAAACTAGGATCACTATCTGAGCCTGATAACTGAATAGTCATGAAATCTAGACTATAACCTGATAACTTGGTGATCGAGGGGACTCCTAGGATCACCACCTGATACCTGTCTGATAGGTAATTCTGCCTAATAACATAATCTCATACCTAGTGATCTGGGGACATCCTATGATCACTTTCTGGTAACTGTTATCTGAACAGTACTTGTCATAAACTTATGTAATAAATACATATACATATTGCTTTAACATAAAGTTAGAAAGTTAGCGTTGAACAAACATTATTATCTGAGTTCATTTTATGGAATGCCCCCTAGTGGAGTAACCCCGAAGCACATTCCTCTGATAACCGGTGAAAATTCCTATCTGAGGCTAATCACCGGACTCCTCTTATGGTTGTGTATATCTGATACGCAACTTAACTTGCATGTGTATATCTGATACACCATTCTGAACATATGCATATCTAATGTATCGTCTGAAACTATGCATATCTGATGCATTCTATACATAATTAATCATCTGTTACTTAACCTATAATATAAGGTTCTGAGCTTATCGTTCTCATAAGCCACTTAAATCATGTTGGGTATCTGAACCCATTATGCCTATCTGAGGCCTTGAACATGAAATGTTCCTTGTACATTGTACACTAAATTGAGTACATCATCTTGTTATCCTATCAAAGGATCTAAACATATCGTTGTCATATGTCTTACTTAGGGATTTACTATCCCACTTACTTAATGATTTCCTGCTCATCTAACCCTTACCCTTATACTCTTAATGCGTCGCTGAACCCTTGTTCATCTATTCCTTATGTGTTATATGCCCCTCGGATATGTCCACAATGGTGTTTTCCTTAGAAATTAAGGTTTTCATTGAAAATGGTTATCAAATGCCTCGCCTGACGCGTACACAGCTCACTGAACGAAGCAGAACAACCCTGGAGGTCTGCCTTAACTCGCCCAGCGAGCTGCATCTCGCCATGGCGAGTTGATACAGGGAAAAATGTTGAAACTCGCTGCAAGCTCGCCCCGAGCTCGCCGGGTGAGTTTGACAGCACAGAAAATTTTCAAAACGTGATTTTCCCATTCTTGACTTATCCAAGCATACCTAGGCATCATAATAGTATAAAGAATGATTCTCCATTGTAAATTGATTGATATAAACATGATTGAACAAGGAATTGGCAAGCAAAAGGGATTAGGGCACAAAATTGTAAACTTTGCTCAAAATACAAAATACACTCAAACTCTCTCAAAGTGGGTTCTAAAACCCTAGGGAGCTCACCTAGTAGAAGCTTTGATCCTTGCCAAGCTTATGCCTCAAAACCCTAGCTTCAATTCCTCTTCTTTCTTGTTTTCTACAGCTCCCAAATGGTCCAAGGTTCTCAAAGTTTTGCTTGCAAGTGGCTAGATCAAAAGAATGATGTTTGAGTGATGATTGGAGTAGGGAGAGGGAGATTAGCGTGGAAGGAAGTAGAGAGAGGAGGGGAGAATATGATTTTCATTCTAGAGAGAGAAAGGAAATGGTAAATGAAGGAGAAATGGGCTTTATCCCCTTATATAAAAATATTGTCGCGACAATTACCAAATTGCCCTTCCTCAAAATATCTCTGATCCGTCGTCTCGACACTGATAAATATTTGATTCTGAGGCGGGATATTACAGAATCTCTCTCTAAGCTTCTCTCTATGCCTCTTTTGCCTCTTTTCTCCACAACCCTACTTTTTTCTTTTTGCTTTTACTATCTTTTTCTGTTTCTTTTATAACCCTAATTCTCTAAAGCTCTTCTCTATTGGTGAGAAATTTTTTGGGGGAGTTTTATTCAATCTAAAGATGGTATATTCATGTGGATAGCGAGGAGTCTTAACCTCCGGTATTTTCCTTTATTCTTATGATGAATCTTTGTTAAATTCGTGTTTTTTTGTGTTGCTATAATTATGTTTGATTTTTGTTTTTGATTGTGATGTTTTCACATGGAAGACATGATTTCAATTGGGAGAAGTGTTCTTGTTTTTGATGTACACGTTCTAAATTAAAGGTTTTGCACAGTACCATGATTTTGAATCAAAGGTTGATTTTGGTTTCTCATGATTGATTTTATTGGCTAATAAAATAATTTTGATTTATTAAGTTGATTTCGGTTTATCATTTGATATTTTCATTTCAGGCTATCATTGGTCAAGTTGTTCCTAAATTTTTGGTCACTCTAATTTTTAAGGAAATTCAGTTTCTCTATTTTGCTTTGACTTCGAATCAATTGGCTTTGAATTTTAAAATTGAATCACTTACTATCCGAATTTTAATATTTGATATTGATGGTAATCCGGATATAGATTGAATTACATGCAAATATAAATATTTTATTTTTTTTACAAGAATCTAAATATTTAATATTTTGAAAAGATTAATTAAAATTGACATATGTTTTGAAATAATATGTTTTAGAAGATGAATTGAATTGATTGGATATTAATTGATGTGCAAAGATGATTTATTTGACGATGTGTAATGATGAATTATTTGATGATGTGTATTGATGTGTTATTTAATGATGTAATTCTTGTGTTATTTGACGATGTGTAATTGATGTGTTATTTAACGATGTGTAAATGATAAAATATTTGACGATGTGTTATCTAATGATGAGTTGTTTAAAGATGTGTAATGTCGAGTCATTAAATAATGTGTATTGATAAGTAACTACTTAACATTCATGCATTCATGGTCGAGTTTATTTAACAATGTGATTTAACGATGAGTGATAAATCAAAAACATACCTCCGATATCCAAAATATATGACGATGAGTAGGCTTGGTACCACGTGCATCTACGGTCGAGTCTAGGAGCATTGTACACATAATTGTGTTCCTTTGATAAGATGTGAGTTCCATAAATGATAATTGCTTTTGTGCAAGTGATGCATGTTCATGTGATTTATTAAATGATATGAAATATATATATATATATATATATATATACACACACACACACACACACACACACACACACACACACTCACCACATTGCAGATTGGATGCATGTACCCTTGTTTGGTACAGATATTCAGGACGAAGAACTTTACACGCTGCGAGCTTGGAGTACGACGAGGAGTCTTTCTCGTCAATCTTTCTTTTCATTAGAAGTTTATTTTGAGTCAATGCTCTGAATTTGTAACACTAGGGAATTGGGGTTTTTCTTTTGTTTTCATACTTTGTTTTGGAATTCATACTTGAATTCAACTTATTTGTTAAAATAATATGACAATGTTTTGAACTTATTTCCGCTGCAATGTTTTTAATTAATTTGAAGTACTTTTTGAATGATGGAAATGTGTGACACACTTGTGTGTTGAATTATTATTTGTATTTAGAAAATACTTGTTGAGATTAGGATGTTACATCTGACACATGTCAGAAGGTAGTGTAACTGACCAGAAAACGCCAACTAAACTACCGACAGGTGGCAGTAAAAAGGAGACTTCAACTGTCGAGGATCCCACGATCATACTGCACCGGTCGTCACTCCAGCAACGAACCTCCTGGACTTAAACACACACCTCAAAAGAGAAGCGGAAAGATGCTAGAAAGTAGGCAAGCCGAGAGACTGTGAGTTCGTTCCGCCCCCTACTCAGCATCGGAACAATTGTCTCCTCCCAGTAGCGGCCAAGGCTGACAAGTGAAAAAACGCAAATTTTCCTAAGGAAACATCTCAAGTATCCTGCAAAACCCAAGAAATACCGAACTAGAGGGCATAAAGGTACGGTCTTAGTAACTCAAGGAACCTAAGAGACCCCATGCTGGACGACATTAAGCCATGATCCCGGTAACTCCGGCACTTCAGCAGGGATACTTCCAAAGTCTGGCAAGGCCTTTAAAAGCCCAAAGCCACGACATTATACAAAGTCTTTGACCTCTAAGGCGGACTTTGAAAGAGAGAGCTTCTATCAAGCTACAGTCTGACTCTCTCAACATATAGCTTGGGGGCTACTGTTTTGGACTGCCCTATAGCCCAATCTTGCTCTGCTTGGGTCTGACCCAAGTCCATTAAGCAGGCGACACCATACGATGGACACACCCTAAAACCCATCAGATCACAATACGGGTCGAGGGTAATTCACGAGGTCCGGGAGTTACCCATGTCCACGCAGGCCGAGGATAACTCACCCAAGACCAAGAGTTAATCACGTATGTACCTGCAAGTTCGATTGTCAGGATAAGGTTTGCCAGCAAAGCTCTACCTAACCACTATTTATACCTAGGCCTTAACTTTGGGTTAGGTGTAGTACCCTAATTTTGTCCAGACAAATTAAAAGTCTTAAAAAAACTATAATGAATGATAATATTTAAATTTATTTTCACAAAAGACACGGATGAAAATTAATTTATTTGGGTCATTAGCCAAACCCGATGATCAATTGTCCAATTACATTCCAACAAAAATTGCAAAAATATAATAAAGCCATAAAAAATAACTTAAAAAAAAGGAAAACTTGAAATTTGGAAAGGAGGGGGGCACCCCTCTTGCTGAACTTTTTAGCAACACCACTTTTTCCTTTCCTTCTCATCTCTTTTTTCCCCTTGCTTGCACTCCTCTTTGTTTTGTCAAAAATGGCTAAAATTTTGCCTATTTGCGTACACAAAGATAGTGTGAAGCCACCCTTTTCCTTTTCTATCTCCATTAAGTCCAAAGCTTTGTACAAAGCCTCCAAGAATCCAATCACAAACATATCCCATGGTCACAAAGGTTTGCCAATGGTGTCTATATATTGTGAACCAAGATCAAAGGCTGAAGGAGGAGATTTTTTGAGAAAAAGTGGAATAAAAAACAGCAACGCAACAACACTACAATTTTTTCAAATCTTAGCAATCTTTTTTCTTCATCATCAATAACAAAAAACAATAAAATCACTGCAACACAAAACCACCACACCACCACTGAGCAAGCTCTCTCCCTCTCTTATCTATCTTTCTCTCTCCCATTTTCCCCTAAGGTATATCTCCCCCTTTCCTCTCACTCTCTCTTTTCGGCTCTCTCTCTCTCTTCTCTCTATCTCGCCGGCAAAGCTGCCGGCGACAGCGACGGCTGCCACCCCTCCCCCTCCCTCTTTCCCTTTCCCTCTTTCCTCCTTCTCATTTCCCTTTCTTTTCTTCCATTTTTCCTCTCTTCTGTTTTTTTTCTTCTTTCTCTCTTCATTCACGTGTTGTTGAAAAGAGGAGTGTTCGGCCACTGGGGCCCATTGGCTGTACAGCCAATAGAAGCCATTCAAGTGCCCCTCTCTTCATTTTACTTATTTTTTTACTTATCTGTTTATATCTACTATAATAAATAAATATAAGAAATTTAATAACCACTATTATTACATAATTAACCTTTATTAGTTTCATAATCTCATTGATTTAATGGGTTTAATTGTAAATTACCATATACTCATTAAATGTGCAACAATTGTAAATTTCTCTCATCGTATCGTTAATAAGTGCAACAATTGTATATGAAAAAACATTACAAGCAATTGCAGAAGCAATTAATTGCACAATCTCTTTCTTAAGGGGGGGTGTATTGGATTAGGATTTTAAAGGACAATTTTTGTTTAAAAAAGTCTTGAGGATTTTAAAAGACTTTATATGATTTTAATGATTTTCATGATTTTAAAAGACTATCAAGATTTACAATTTGGATTTTAATGGATTTACATCATAAGATTTTAAAAGATTTTATGAATTTTAAGAACTTGTTGAAAAGAAATGATTATAACACATTCTCTTTCCCAATATTCTTAATACAAACTCTTTTATTTATTTTATTTTATTTCACAATATTCTGTATCCGTGTTGGCGGTCGAATCTCTCACCTTCGCGAAGTTTGGTACTATATAAATTGGGGAAGATTTCAAAATCCTCATCAGCCTACCTCTTTGATGTTGGACTGTTTGGCTCGAAAGAGACATTATCCTTGTTGGTGTTGCATGGAGTTGTTGGTTCTTGGATTCGTTTCGTGTTGACGGTTTGTGCATACACCGCACTTTAGACATCCACTGGTGTTGTTTTTATTTTTTGTATCACCTGATTGGGTTGACATACACTTTGCGTGGATTTACTGGGGTAGCTAGGTTTATGTCCCCCAATTTTTTTTTGTATTTCTTTTTTCCTTTTTTTAATAATATATATACCTGGCAAGGACCAGAATCTGCAAGACATTCCAACTTAGTTCGAATGTCATCTATTCCTTTTTTATATCATTGTGCTCTTGATTTATAAAAAAAAAAACAGAGAGATAGAGGGGAGAGAGAGAGAGAGAGAGATGAGAGAGAGAGGGGAAGAGAGAAGGGGGAGAGAGAGAGAGAGATAGAGAGAGAGAGAGAGAGAGAGAGAGAGAGAGAGAGAGAGAGAGAGAGAGAGAGAGAGAGAAGGGGGAGAGAGAGAAGGAGAGAGGGGAGATATATAGTAAAATCTTAAAAGAAAAAAATAATCCTAAGAAATCTCATGTTTTCATGAAAGACTTTTTCATGCTAAAATTTCACTACAAAATTCCACAAAATCCAATTTATTAAAGACTTTTTCTGCATGTATAAGCACATAAAATCTGCAACAGAAGCGGTGCAAACATTGAACAATGTTTTAAAAATAGTAATGAGTTTTCAAAATCTTATCATATCGATTTTTCTCATATATACACACATAAAAATTTCTTTTCGCATATGTAAGCAAATAAAATCTACAACTGGTGTGATTCAATTATGAGAGAAAAATATTTAACAAACATTATATTAATATTGATAATTTTATTTTAATATCTTTAAATATTCGACAATATTAACAATCTGATTATTTTGTTATATAATTACCACAATGTTACGTGACCAGTGCGAAAGCACGGGTCTTTTACTAGTTTTTTCATTTATTTGTTTATTTATTTAAGCTTGGGCCAGACTTGGAAAATATTTGGGTCAAAGTTGTCTAGTAAGGCTAACATATCTTTTGCTATTGTATCTCCATCTAGACAACATTTAACATGTTTAAACTTTAAACCATATTTTTATTGCATTTTAGTAAAATTAATTCAAAACCAAAAACATTAAAATGGTTAAAATTCTAAATTAGCAATCTTTTTAAAATCATCGCAACAAAAACAATTATTTTTTATGGGATTAATTTGATGGTAAAAACATCTCAAACACTTAAAAATAAATATTAAGAGTTTAATTGACCGAAAAAAGGAAAATTTGGGTAGACACCCGACGCTTCCCCGAATGGGGAGCGCGAGATCCCCATCTCGATCGAGTTTAAAGTATTCGTCTTTCGATTAAATTCTTAATAAAACGAAAATAATAAAACAATTTTTTCGTGCGAGTGAAACATGAAAAATCGGGTAGACATCCAACGCTTCCCCAAATATTCGGAAACAAGGTAGACGCTTCGCTTTCGGTCGGATATTCGTCTTCCGTTTAAAATCAATCTCAACCCACCAAGCTTTATTTTTTTCACGCCCATGTGCGTTTAATTTTTTTCCTCAAACGGATACCATCGCACCGGGAGATACGTAGGAGCAAGATCAAACCCTTGTCAAACATACTCATGAAAAACTCATTTTTTGTCTTTAAATCATTTTTCTTTCTCTTTTATTCTTTGCAAACACTTTTCATAATAATAAGGAAACAAACATAAAACTAACACGTAATTAAGCACTAAACAAATTAATGGTTCTTGTTGGATACAATGGATGCAAGGGATGCTAATACCTTCCCCTCGCATAACCGATTCCCGAACCTGAAATCTGGTCGCAATGACCTTATTCTCGTTCTCGAAGGGGTTTATCGACGTTTCCCCTTTTCAAAAATAAAAACTTCGGTGACGACTTTACTGTTTAGCAAGCACTTTCCGCCCGCGCATTTTTCCCGCCGCTTCATCAGGTATGACACTTCTTGCCCTAAATTGTGATTTCACCTCTTGGTCGTCAGAGCACATGTGTAACACCCCGATCCCCGAGACTACTATAATAATTCATGTAATTCAACAACAACGAGGTATTACAATACATCAAACATCTCATGTTAATTTCTCATAATAAAAATTTCATCATAATATACTCAGATCACATCGCAATAAACTTCTCAACAAATATCATCTCGGGTCACAACATAATTATCTCAACATAACATAACAACATCAGTCTGATCATAAAGATCGCATAGCATCAAAACAACATAAAAGTAAAATCCCCAAGTCCTAGATCAGAGCTACTAAATCTAGACTCCTCGAGAAAGCAATAAACATGAGTAGGCATCAAGCCGTCCTCATCAAACTCACACCATCATCATCATCATCACAAGGATGAGGCGAAAAAAGCCACTGGGGAGGTAAGATATACATTCAATAAAAATAATCAATAAACGCATGGAAGTTCAAGCAAAAGAAACAAACATCATCATCATCATCATGATACATCATATTTAAGTCTGGTCTTATCTCTCAAACATGCATAACATCTTTACCAACCAATTTAAAAATGTAACACCCATACTAAATTATCTAGAATATTTAGCATGCGTATTAATCTGATATCGGATACATTAAAATTTTCAATAATAAATACAATATAAAACTACTGAATGTGTACAAATAGCTCGTTTATACAAATATCCAAATGTCATATACAATTATCCTCATATACATAGATGATCTGTCAACCTCCTGAGCTTGTCCTTGACGAGCATCTGCACTCCATCTAGCGTCTTCCTGAAGATCTTCATCTGAAAGCCACTTGGCTACCTGAAAAACCTGCACCAGAAGGATAGGGATGAGACATAACGTCTCAGTGAGCTCCTACCCTACCTACTGTTGGCAACCACAGGGAACCTAGGGTCGCCGTGCCTACCTCGGCAATCTTGGGGATACCTATGATCGCCAAGTCTTTCTCTACATATTCCGCGATCAAGGGAAAAACTTAGGATCGCTACTTTTCATTATCATGTCTTATCATATTCTAACTTTAAACTTTAACTTATACTTAGTGATCTGGGGACATCCTATGATCACTTTCTTTCTCTGCTGACTACTTGTCGTATTCTCATCATAATTCATAATCATCAATATATATGTATATACTTATATCATTCTTAATCATTAAGTTAGTAAGTCAGCGTTGAACAAACAATATTATCTGAGTTCATTTTACGGAGTGCATCCGGGTGGAGTAACCCCGAAGTACATCTCCCTTCTTACCGGTGAAAATTCCTATCATATCAGGCTAACACCGGACTCCTCTTATCTTTGTGTGGCTGCTCTCGCGAGCGGTAACTTCACCGTCCCAGCTGCCATTTAAGGCGGTAACTTCACGGGGACCCCCTGTATACTAACTGACGAGCAGACAGGAGACACATTAACTTTATAGACTTGGATGTGTAGCTGCCCTCACGAGCGGTAACTTCACCGTTCCGGCTGCCATTTAAGGCGGTAACTTCACAGGAACCCCTCGTATACTAACTAGCGAGCATACGAGAGACACATCAAGCCATCTTAATAATTTGTTCTTATTCTTTAAACATATATAGTCTTATAACTTACGTGTGGATAACCCTTTCGGAGAAATCCCATCCGGCATAATCCGGAGTCTGATGAACACGTGTAATCTTTATCATTTAATTCTTAACTTTCGTTCATAAGCATATCTAATGCATTCTTAAGTAGTCATTCTTAAATACCTAACCTATAAAATAGGTTCTTGACTTTGATCTTAAAAATCTTTCCTTGTGCATACGCACTCTAAATTGGGTGCATCCTAATCATGCTATCTTAGGTGCATTCTTATTCTCATTATTCTTAACTTATGTACTCAAATGTACTTATAATAATATATCATAAACTTTTGCATATTCAATGCATTCTTGAGGGAATTAATCTCTCAATACATAACTATGAACTTATGGTCTTAGGCTTATCGTTCTCATAAGCCATTGCGTGGTTTTGGAAGCATACCATAGCTTAAATAACTTTATTCTTACTTCTCTAATGCTTTTCCAAATCCATAATCATCCATTCCTTAAATGTTTAAACAACCTTCCGGATATGTCAAGAATGGTGTTTTTCATAGAAATTTAAGTTCTCTTGGAAAACGGTTACTAAAAGCCTCGCCGAACGCGTATACAGCACCCAAAACGAACCAGAACAGACCTGAGCTGTCTGCCTGATTTCGCTGAGCGACCCTGAGGCGAAGTGGAGGCGAAATGGAGCAGGGAAAAATGCTGAAAATCGCTATAATCTCGCCCTGAGTTCGCCGGGCGAAAATGACAGTTCAAAACTAGTTAAAAGTGTGATTTTTCCACCATTTTGACATATCTAAGCATATCCAGGCATCATACAATATAAGGAATGAATTTCTAATACAAATTGATAGTTTTAAACATGATTCATCAAGGAATTTGGCAAGCATATGAGATTAGAGCACAATTCCTAAACTTAGTTCAACATGTAAAATTACTCTTAAACTTACTCATAGTGGGTTCTAAAACCCTAAGGAGCTCACCTTGATGCTAGCTTTAATCCTTGCCAAGCTTCTAATCATAAACCCAAGCTTGCTCCTCTATTCTCTTCTCTTGATTCCTCCTTGTTTCTCCTTTCCTTCCTCTTGTACTAGCTTTCCACACAAGCTTGCTAGCATGCTCTTTCTCACAAGAACTTGAATGAAGTTTGATGGATTGTGGCTATGGGGTGAAGGGGCGTGTGAGCTAGATGGGAGAAAAGGGGAGAGAGCTGATTTGAGTGAGTGAAAGAGGAAAGGAAATGAACAAGAAAATATCTTGTTCTTCTTCTTAAACAATCTCCTCTTTTCAAATAATTACTAAAATGCCATGCCACTTATTACAAGTTTGCCATTCTTGCTTAACAAGTTTCTAGCACTATTAACCGATACTTATAAGCGGAATATTACACTTGCCATATAAATAAACCCATTAACTGTCAATTTACCAAATTGTCCCTTGCTTAAAACATATCTGATACATCGTCCAAATATTAATAAATATTCGAATCTTAGGCGGGATGTTACAATCTACCCCCCTTAAAGAAATTTCGTCCTCGAAATTTAGAATCCACTATCATATATGAATTACTTATCGAAATCCCTTAGATTTTCAACTCTATAAGTCGAAGGTATTCGACAATCCTTTCGTTGACTGGAATACTTGATGTGCATCACACAATTCTTGCGTAGCAAAATATGAGGTCATCTGAACCATCGCATCCAACTTGCTGACTATATCCTTGTTCATACACTTCTTGTAACCCAAACTAGAGTTATCCAATCCTAACACTTGTGCTGATTTCTTATAATCTCGTCATAGTCCGCGCAATCTTACCTTGGCGACATTGGACGTCCTTATTATCCTCGACTATTCCATTGAATTCTTATATTCGATCTTTGCCTTATACAACGGCATCTTACATAAATGGTTTTACCATAAATATACCATTCTTTAATGAGAGCAAAACTACCGCACTACCTCCATTATACAAATACAAGGAGGAGGCATCTTGGTGTATTACTTTCCATAATTTTCATCACTGCTTCCACTACGGAATTCCTCAAGGGCTCACGAAAACTTACTGATTACCCGTGTTCTGCTTCGATGGATCTATGACGTTACTTATCTTAATAACTTAGGAATCATTCTTCATACTAGGAGTTTAGTCCAAGGATGAGTGGCTTAAGTCGTCTCACATATCATTATATAATATATTTCATAACATACAACTTACATACATAAGCGAGCACGTGTACACTATACGTTACCTCATCTTTGTCCGACTAACGGGACATCATTTTTAGTCTTAACTTATTTGAGACATTACCACATCCATTGGGAATCTTTTCTTACTCTGAACTCATTTCGTAACATCCGGGATTTGCCTTTCAACTGGCTTGCCAGGTTTGCCCCGCCAATGTTACTCGTATTTATCTCTCGAGTATACATCAACCCGTAAATTATTTGTTACATTCTATCGGCATCGCAAACTTATTTTCTCATTCTGGACGCTGAATTTCAAGATTCTTGTTTTCAAAAGAAAACTCCACTTGATTACTACCAAAATAGCACACTTTAAATCCTTTAATCAAAACCTGAACTTACGTAGCCCTTTACCGTGGACTACGAGTAACTTTAAATCTACGTAAAAGTTCTCCTTTCTTTACTGGTGAACATTAAGTTCAAGACTTCCGAAATCTTCGGCTAATATAGGTTAACATGACATGGTTGCAACATGGAATTAAACTCATTCGCCACTGCATTGTCGTATCTGATCAAGGCCTCTATTCAAATATCTCATTCCTCATGGATTTCGAGGTTTAAGGTATTCATCAACTTAACCTTCTTAACTTTCCATTAGAACTCATAATATATCCAAATCACTTATACTTACTACTATCTCATATAATAGGAATGAAGCACTTAACACCTTCTCATACTCTAAGCCTCAGCTTAGCGTTGTTCTTTATATCATTCTTGAATTACCACTCCGCTGCGCCACTCTGATTTTTTTAGCACTCGAGTTAGCATCGGAGGAAGACTTCACTATTATCACATAAAATTCCATCGATCAATCATTTTACTCTATCACTTTGTAATCACTGTAGCAAATTTGTCTGACGTTACCATTTCTCTTGGTCAGCTCTTCATGTATGATCATTAAACATTGCAAAAACCCGACTGGAAGTATGTCTGAGGCAGCTTAAATTCATGTACATTCATTTGTGGTAACTTCTAAAAACACTTACGGCTTCTGAAGGTTCATATCTTTCACTTGAGTCTTGTTACTATTCGCTCTTTCTTTATCCGTAATGATTTCATATCCATAACCTTCCCGGAACAACTTTGATCTCCTTAGCTCTATCATGTTCCTTAAGTTACCCTTGAGTTTCTACAGAACGATCCGTCCTGAAAAGTTCCAAATTCTTACCGGTTCTCTAGAACGCCCAACATAGGTTGCGTTTCTTCGAGTGCCTGATTAATCGATCTGAAACTTTTGCACATTATCATGATCTATTGGATTTCTCCAGTAACTCGTTATTGTATTCACAATTCAAATCTATACCTTATTACTGCCCTCGGAAACTTATCAACACGAGGTGATCTCTTTCTGTTCTATAATATTTGTGGAAGGAACCTCTTTGATGGGGAGCATATAACTCCTTAGCATTAACCTCAATCCTAACTTTCATGTTCAAGACGATCCTCCGTATATTAAAATCTCAACATAATTTCTCGGCTGAAATCCCGATCATCCTTCAACACTAGTCTACTATAACCTTGTGTTATCTTGAACTTGCCTTCTTTAACCAATCAAGGAAGTTCAATACTATTCGTCTAATCAAGAGTGTTCAACTTAATTCGTCCATCAGTATACTAAATTCCAGCAACTTATTAGTTATTATCCAACCTTCATTAAGTAAAATCCCAGTCTAGCTTATCTTACTTCTAATCTCCTTACCATTAGGATACATCCAAAAATTGATTCACGCTTTGACATGTAACGAGTCTTATTGTTACCACTTGTTCATCCATCTTAATTCTTAGGCTGCATGTCATCTCCTCTTCTTATTTCACAAATCTGGTTCAGGAAACGTGGCTGATCTGATGGGGTCAAACTTACTGGTGATTCATACTCAATAACCACACCTGAGTGGTTAGTTTCATCAGTCCAAATAACTCACGAAATCCATAATTAATTCTCTTAACTGTTCAGACATTAAAATCTCATCCGATTCAAGTTCGATACTTCAACTCTGTACTCAGAATTGTTACTTAGTCCACACTTCACTTTAACTTCTCAAACTACTGTTTCCGTCAAGGTTCCATGTCATTCCTTAGAGCATTCCATGATTCCTTAATCCTTATGTCTTCCGCACACAAGGCATCGTCCAACGATGCGTCCAACTGGGTTGAGGCACTTCACCTCAATGTTAATTATCCTTTATGTCTCTAAGACCTTGCCACTATCAGGCTTCGTCACTTTACAGTTTGATGGCCACCATTTGGCGTGAATACTTCTCCGCCAATCCCGTCTTAAAATTATGTCACCTTAATCTTCGCCCTTCATAGACTTCATTCCTCCTTGGTCACATTCAGCTCTCAGACATTTATCCTAACTGTCATATACTAGATTGAGTTGATCAGGCTCAACTAGATGTGACCTTTAGAACAATATCCGGAACCCAATGGTCCCTCTACTTTTATTGAAACTTTAATGACCCAAGGCACGGTCTGAATCGACCTGCTCTGATACCAATTGTAACACCCATACTAAATTATCTAGAATATTTAGCATGCGTATTAATCTGATATCGGATACATTAAAATTTTCAATAATAAATACAATATAAAACTACTGAATGTGTACAAATAGCTCGTTTATACAAATATCCAAATGTCATATACAATTATCCTCATATACATAGATGATCTGTCAACCTCCTGAGCTTGTCCTTGATGAGCATCTGCACTCCATCCAGCGTCTTCCTGAAGATCTTCATCTGAAAGCCACTTGGCTACCTGAAAAACCTGCACCAGAAGGATAGGGATGAGACATAACGTCTTAGTGAGCTCCTACCCTACCTACTGTTGGCAACCACAGGGAACCTAGGGTCGCCGTGCCTACCTCGGCAATCTTGGGGATACCTATGATCGCCAAGTCTTTCTCTACATATTCCGCGATCAAGGGAAAAACTTAGGATCGCTACTTTTCTTTATCATGTCTTATCATATTCTAACTTTAAACTTTGACTTATACTTAGTGATCTGGGGACATCCTATGATCACTTTCTTTCTCTGCTGACTACTTGTCGTATTCTCATCATAATTCATAATCATCAATATATATGTATATACTTATATCATTCTTAATCATTAAGTTAGTAAGTCAGCGTTGAACAAACAATATTATCTGAGTTCATTTTACGGAGTGCATCCGGGTTGAGTAACCCCGAAGTACATCTCCCTTCTTACCGGTGAAAATTCCTATCATATCAGGCTAACACCGGACTCCTCTTATCTTTGTGTGGCTGCTCTCGCGAGCGGTAACTTCACCGTCCCAGCTGCCATTTAAGGCGGTAACTTCACGGGGACCCCCTGTATACTAACTGACGAGCAGACAGGAGACACATTAACTTTATAGACTTGGATGTGTAGCTGCCCTCACGAGCGGTAACTTCACCGTTCCGGCTGCCATTTAAGGCGGTAACTTCACAGGAACCCCTCGTATACTAACTAGCGAGCATACGAGAGACACATCAAGCCATCTTAATAATTTGTTCTTATTCTTTAAACATATATAGTCTTATAACTTACGTGTGGATAACCCTTTCGGAGAAATCCCATCCGGCATAATCCGGAGTCTGATGAACACGTGTAATCTTTATCATTTAATTCTTAACTTTCGTTCATAAGCATATCTAATGCATTCTTAAGTAGTCATTCTTAAATACCTAACCTATAAAATAGGTTCTTGACTTTGATCTTAAAAATCTTTCCTTGTGCATACGCACTCTAAATTGGGTGCATCCTAATCATGCTATCTTAGGTGCATTCTTATTCTCATTATTCTTAACTTATGTACTCAAATGTACTTATAATAATATATCATAAACTTTTGCATATTCAATGCATTCTTGAGGGAATTAATCTCTCAATACATAACTATGAACTTATGGTCTTAGGCTTATCGTTCTCATAAGCCATTGCGTGGTTTTGGAAGCATACCATAGCTTAAATAACTTTATTCTTACTTCTCTAATGCTTTTCCAAATCCATAATCATCCATTCCTTAAATGTTTAAACAACCTTCCGGATATGTCAAGAATGGTGTTTTTCATAGAAATTTAAGTTCTCTTGGAAAACGGTTACTAAAAGCCTCGCCGAACGCGTATACAGCACCCAGAACGAACCAGAACAGACCTGAGCTGTCTGCCTGATTTCGCTGAGCGACCCTGAGGCGAAGTCGAGGCGAAATGGAGCAGGGAAAAATGCTGAAAATCGCTATAATCTCGCCCCGAGTTCGCCGGGCGAAAATGACAGTTCAAAACTAGTTAAAAGTGTGATTTTTCCACCATTTTGACATATCTAAGCATATCCAGGCATCATACAATATAAGGAATGAATTTCTAATACAAATTGATAGTTTTAAACATGATTCATCAAGGAATTTGGCAAGCATATGAGATTAGAGCACAATTCCTAAACTTAGCTCAACATGTAAAATTACTCTTAAACTTACTCATAGTGGGTTCTAAAACCCTAAGGAGCTCACCTTGATGCTAGCTTTAATCCTTGCCAAGCTTCTAATCATAAACCCAAGCTTGCTCCTCTATTCTCTTCTCTTGATTCCTCCTTGTTTCTCCTTTCCTTCCTCTTGTACTAGCTTTCCACACAAGCTTGCTAGCATGCTCTTTCTCACAAGAACTTGAATGAAGTTTGATGGATTGTGGCTATGGGGTGAAGGGGCGTGTGAGCTAGATGGGAGAAAAGGGGAGAGAGCTGATTTGAGTGAGTGAAAGAAGAAAGGAAATGAACAAGAAAATATCTTGTTCTTCTTCTTAAACAATCTCCTCTTTTCAAATAATTACTAAAATGCCATGCCACTTATTACAAGTTTGCCATTCTTGCTTAACAAGTTTCTAGCACTATTAACCGATACTTATAAGCGGGATATTACACTTGCCATATAAATAAACCCATTAACTGTCAATTTAACAAATTGTCCCTTGCTTAAAACATATCTGATACATCGTCCAAATATTAATAAATATTCGAATTTTAGGCGGGATGTTACAAAAAATCTGGATATCATCTTACTACATTTATAACTCAGTCATAGTCCATTAGCAACTTGATTACATAATCACTTAAAGACAAGGTTCACAACACATAGATAGCAAATTCTCATCAATCAATATTCACCAAATCATATACATGCTAATTACATTTTATCAACAACTAATCATCAACTCAACTATAATTCAATCACATCTCATCAACAATTAATCATCATCTCAGCTATGAATCATTTACATCTCATCGACAAATAATCATCATATCATCTATGAATTATTTACATCTCAAATAAACATCAAGTCAACTATAATTTCATCACATCACATCAACAATTAATTGTCATTTATACATTTACCACATAAATGCACAAATTCACACCAAGACATCATCATACACAACTCATCATGTTCATGCAATGCGCCTAACTCGACTCTTCATGCATGTGGTACCAAGTTTTGGATATCAGAGATATGTTACTAAGTGATCCCACGCCATGTTGGATATCAAATCCATCGGCATGTTGGATTGTCAAAACCCTCGACATGTTGGGTTATCAAGACCCTCGGCATGTTATCATCAATTCACGACTCGACTGACTATGTTGCATGGACACCACGTATGGACTCGACAATGCACTCATCATGCTGTTATATAATTCACTCCATCATATAACGTATATTTACATCGTCGCTATTGCATTATCAAATCAATACATCCATACAATACAAGTTATGTTATCACAACATCATTTCATCACATTCATCATGTTTAATCGTCACAACATCATCAACATTATCATATATTCTTTCATATGATCATCGTCGCTTAATACATCATAACCAAACATTATCATATATTCTTTCATATGATCATTGTCGCTTATCAAACATTTAACATGTTATTCACACAATAACATCACATCATCATTTAATTTCACTCACATCATCACAACACACACATAATTAAACAAGGTTGCATTAACCCATTAACTCATCATCATTTTTCACCATTCATACCTCATTACCTATTTACTAAGTTCTCATTCATTTCATAACTTAAATCAAGACAATTTATAAGTATATCTCAACCAATTAACTTTTAAACTTCCTTATACTTAAGTCCAAGTTAATCCATCAATTACATAGTTCACAAATTATGATTTACCAACACTAGGTTCCATTAACATACCACTAACTAACTCATCTGCATCTCATATATTTAATCATGATTCATCATCATTCATGCCTCCTTAGTCAATTAACAAGTTCACATGCAAGTTACGGCTCAATTAAAGATAATTCACAAGTTCATTTCACCTCTTTCCATTCATAAGTTATCTTTGATCATACATCATGTTAAACATCCTTATACATCATAATTAAACACCCATTGATCAAGTTTAGGGGTTTGGCACCCAAACACATGCCTTGGAACCCTTAAAAAAATTGAAGTTTCGAGCTATAAGGAAAAACGCACGGTCGCGTGTTTTTATTTGGGCAATGTAGTAGCAAACGCAAGGTCCGTGCGTTTTGCACAGCCAGACCGTGCGTTTTGCTCAACATAGCAAAACAACATATTTTCTCGATTTCGGCAACACCATTCAATCCCAAACACTCCAAACTCGATTCCAGTCATTAACACAACATTGATTAATCAATTACACCTCAAACACAGCTCAAACAACTTAATCAAAATCACTTTTCATCAAAATTATTATGTTTGCATTTATTTCAAACTTTGTCTCAATTTCACATTTTCACCAACAATTCAACAACGACATAGATTTAACAACATCCACAACATTTTCTTCATGTTACACATAATCAAAATCATTTAATTCAATCATGTCAACAACAACTTATTTAATCCAATATCAACTTAATCATTTTCATTCAATTAAGCTATTTCATTCAAAACACAACAACAACTTAATTCATCACAATACCACACAACCAACATAATCACTTCATTCTTCTCATATATCATAGCAGCAACTTAATCAACAACAACAACTTATTCAAATTCACTTAATTAAGCAATTTCTCATGAACAAAGCAATAATCAATTAAATCACAACTTATTCATCATAACTTCATGATTTCTCAAACAAAACACATACCCATGCTCAAAATCAACTTCTTAAACAACAAACATCATTCAATTATCATGCTATTCATCAAAATCATCAAAGTTCATCAAGTTATCAATTCACCATAACAAAACATGAATTTTGACATGAACAAAACATGAATTCACTAAGTTTTAACATAATCAAATTAACCATCAAAATAAAGCACGGAATTCACATAATTAACATCCAACAACATGAAATTAATCATAAGCTAAAACACTCAAACTACCCATTTGTTTATTAAACCCAATTGGTGAAAATAATCTTCCCCTTACCTCAAATCTTCACTCTAATAAGCTCTTCTAGTTTGATTCTCCCTTTTCCCCTTGTGCTCTTGAGTTCCTCTTCTCTTTCTCTCCAAGCCTCTTCCACTTTCTCTATTCTCTCTCTAGCCTCCCAAAAGTTTTGTCACAAATGAGTCAACCCTAGTTTCTCTATATATTATGGGTTCGGGTCACTTTCACTACTCTTTATATATTATGGGTTCGGGTCACTCTCACTAATGGACTTAGTTACATCCAATCATCATGAAATAATTCTCTACACTTTTACATCACTTAAACCTCCCCAATTACTCCTACACCACTTGTAACACCCATACTAAATTGTCTAGAATATTTAGCATGTGTATTAATCTGATGCTGGATACATTAAAATTTTTCAATAATAATAATACAATACAACTGAATGAATACGAACATGCTCGTATATACAACCGATCAAGTACCATAAAAATACACTTATAATAATAGTCTGACAACCTCCTGAACTGGTACAAGACGAGCATCTGCACTCCATTCAGCGTCTCCCTGAAGAACATCATCACGAACCTCTTGCTTACCTGAAAGCCTGTACCAAAAGGATTGGGATGAGACATAATGTCTCAGTGAGCTCCACCCAACCTACTATTGGCAACCTCAGGGAAACCTAGGGTCGCCATACACTAACTCTTGGCAATCTTGGGGATACCTATGATTGCCGTCATTCTCTACATATTTCGCGATCAAGGGAAAAACTAGGACCGCTATATGTCTTTATCTTATGATGAACATATTCATAATCTCATAACTAGTGATCGGGGATACACTATGATCACTTTCTGATATCTGATGACTACTTTGTCATTTCTCTTTGTATAATATACATATTCATCTTTCTTATATCATAAAGTTAGAAGTTAGCGTTTAACACACAATAATTGTCTTGGTTCATTTTACGGAGTGCATCCGGGTGAAGTAACCCCGAAGTACATCTCCCATCATACCGGTGAAAGTTCCTATCATATCAGGCTAACACCGGACTCCTCTTATCGTTATGTGGACAACCTTCTCGGAGAAGTCCCATCCAGCATAATCCGGAGCCTGCTGGACATAACTTAACTTACATGTGGACAACCCTCTCGGTGAAGTCCCATCCGGCATAATCCGGAGCCTGCTGGAGATGTTTAATCTTTAACATACGTGTGGACAACCCTCTCGGAGAAGTCCCATCCGGCATAATCTGGAGCCTGCTGGACACGTTTACATAGTCTTATAAACTTACGTGTGGATAGCCCTTTCGGAGAAATTCCATCCGGCATAATCCGGAGTCTGCTGAACACGTATAATCTTTATAATTAAATTCTTAACTTGTTATTCATATGTATATCTGATACATTTCATATCCATGTGCATATCTAATGCATTCATCACTAATCAAACGTGTGATACTTAACCTATAGTATAATGTTTTTAAGCTTATTGTTCTCATAAGCCACTTACTTGGTCGTTGGAAATCCAACCCTTAAGCTTATCTGAAGCTTTGAATGTTGAAACATTCCTTGTACTTTCGTACACTTAATTGTGTACACTTAAATTTTGCTTTCCTATTAAAAGGATTTAGACACATCGTTATCATGTGTCGTACTTAGGGACTTACTATTCCACTTACTTAATTGTTGGGAACTAGGCCCCTTAGCTTACTTGAAGCCTATAGGTAATCTCCACCCATTGTCAAATTGACCTTGATTCTTATTGAGATTAAACCTCAATGATATTTGAAATATCTTTCCCCCCTCTCGTGTTAATACAAAGCATATTATGACCTTTTTCTTCCATTACTATATGCACAAAGACGCTCTGGCATTATAAGGATGGTTTTTTGGCCTTAAAACAAGTTTTTAACATGGGGTGGCATCCTGACTTTTTCGTGGCACAATGTGCCTTCCTCGTGGCACGATGGTGTGCTGATCTCTATGATCATGGCACGATAGAATCTGTCGTGGCACGATAAAGTCAGTGCAGCCAAGCCATGTAGTCTTTCCAGAAAGTCAAATACGAATTTTATCAAATTCACAACACCAGCAAGTCTTCATACATCAAAATAAAGTATTTTTAACTAGGAAAATCATAATATGTCAAGTATTAACAAAGGGCATCTAACAATCAAGAAATCAACCTAATCAATTCAAGTTTTCCTTTCCTCATAAAAACCTCAAAATTATCCAATAAGGGTATTAATCATAGGGAGCTCACCTAGCAATAGTTGTGATTCTAATCCTTTGCCAAGTTGCCCAACCCTAGCTTCAATCTTTCTTTCCTTCCTTGATTTCTCCTTAGCTTCCTCTTGTTCTAAGTCTACCAAAGCTTGCTTGCTTGTGACCCAAGAGTTTTTGGAAAGAAATTTGATGGATAGTGGCAAGGAGAGGATGGGGCGTGAGCTTAGAGAGAGGGAGGGGAAGTTTTCAGCTTTGTAGAGAGAGAATGGAGAGGAGAAAATGACTTGAAAATATCTTGAAATACTATATAAATCCTCTTTAGCGCAAAATTACGTTTACGCCCTTACTTGTTCGAAACTTAACTGATACTGATTAAAGTTACGTCTAAGCGGGATATTACAATCTACCCCCTTAAAGAAATTTCGTCCTCGAAATTAGAATTTTCCTGAGATCATGAATAAATAGATCATTTCTACCTCTGCCTTGGTACTCTAGATACTCTCTACTAGCTGATTCTATCATTCAACTTGCTTAGCGGGTTTCCATCTCTGTAAGTCAAAAACATTCGACAATCTCCTCCCTAACCGATAGGCTTGATGTAGATTACATAATTATTACATAGTAGGACGTGTGGTTATCTGAACCATTATACCTGACTCACTTGATTATTTCCCTTGTTCGACATACTTTTGCAAGTCCAATTTAAAGTTACTAAGCCTCGGATATTCTTATTGAATCCATAAAATTCCTTCATTGACCACTTGGTCTTACCCTGACGACATCGGGTCAATTTTATTCTCCTCAAATATTCCCATCCTTCGAAAAGTCTATTGTACTACAATTCAATTCCCATGAATTCTTATCCTTATTTTTCATCTCGTATGACAGTATCTTTCATATGTAATTATTTCATACTGCGTAAAAAACAAATTGTTCTACACTGGAAAGCATTTGATGTCGTGTATATGTATACAATGCTAGGATGATTCCATCTTCATCTGTTATTCCAAGTATAAGCAGGTGGTTTCACCACTAGCACTTGCTCCTTTCTTTTCGACATCTCAATGTGCTACTTATCACAATCATAATCATTACTTCCACTATGGAATTCTCAAGAGCTCGCGGAATTTACAGATTACTCGTGTTCTGCTTCAATTAGTCCACGACGTCACCTATCTTATCTCGAATTCTAGCCGTAGCGTAAATATTTTCTACACCGATAAATCCAAAACTCATAGGAGTTTAGTCCAAGTGATGAGTGGTATAAGCCGTCTCACATATTATCACATAATACAATTCATAGCACTTAATTTAAATATATGTTCGAGTACGTGTACACTACTAACGAGTACATAGTACGTCACATCATCCTTGTCCGACTAACGGGACATCATTCTTGATCTAAACATATTTGAGACACTACCAAATCAACTGGAGATCTTTTTCTTACTCTTAACTCATGTTTATATCTTGAGTATACATCAACTCATAACGTAAATTATGGTTACATTCTGTCGGCATCATAAACTTATTTCTCATTTCTGAACATCGTGTTCAAAATTTCCAAACTCTTTAGCTAAAACATGTTCGGTATCAACAAGCCTGTTTGATTAGCATCTTCTCTCTTTAAACATTACTAGCTGCGTACCTTAGTTACTTATACATGTCACATAACTGAAAAAGAATGTGCTACACTACTGTCTGAGTAGCATAAACACTACCTGATAAATATACATTACTAAACATAACCTGGTACATGCGACATGTTAACATAACGTGGGTACAATGTGGAATAAACTTACATGCCACTGCATTGTCGTTTCTGATCAATGCTTCAAATTCAAAAAATAATATCATCTTGCAAGTGCAACCTGTACTGCTGTTGTCTCATGCTTAATTCCCTTTTGGCTAAACTTACTCTTCAAGTCCACTTGAAGTTACTGAGCTAAAATAGCTAGATTACCGTACTAGCGGTGACTTCCATTGATTAAGACTTAACGTGATAAAACACATCCTCCTTATTTCTTACGACATATTTATAAACTGCTTCGATTCCATTCCTCATGAATTTCGAGGTTGGAAGTATCCCTCAACTTAACCTTTTAAGATTTCCTGTTAGAAATTATAATAAGTTCGAGTCGTCACCGCTTATCGTTATTCTGTGTTATAAGATTTAAGCACTTAACACCTTCCCTGCAATTTTTGGCAAGAACTTAACAAGCCTTCTTGTTCCTTAAGCTTCAGCTTAGCATTGTTCGTTAATTCATTCTTGGATTACTACTCCGCTGCGCAACTCTGTTTTTTTTTTAAACAATTCGAGTTAGGATTGGAGTAGTATACCACTATTGCCATATAAAATCTCTTTGACCAATCTTCTTACTTTATAACTTTGTAGTTACTATAACGGAACCATCTTACGTTGTTGTTCCTCTTGTGGCTTAAACCACCTGCTTAACTTACTGATTGGTCATCTCCTGACTTTGTGTTTCCTTTCAGACGCACACAAAATACTTGTTTTCACGAAATTACGCCAAAACCTGTAAGCAGTTTTCAGCAATAGTTACGAGCCAAACAGTGATTTTGTCAAAACAGCTTATACACTAGTTCTAACTTATTCTCCATGTTCTGATTTCTGTAACCATCTCATGGTCAGTTCAACATGTATAATCGTTTAATCATTGTAGAAACCCCTACTAAAAGTATACCTGGAGCAACTTAAGTTCACACATTATTCACTTGTGGCAATTTCCAAAAACAACTTCTGGCCTCTGGAGATTCACATCTTTATATACTGCATCCACTATTGGTTTGCGTCTCGTTACTATTTGAAATCCTGGAAGGAACTGGTTCTGAACTAAAAAACAGAGCTAAACAGAGCACTAAAATCAGAGGTTCAGAAACAGAAAATTAATGACAGAAAGTAAAGGAACACAGTTATTTGTTAACCCAGTTCGGTGCAAACTTCATCTACATCTGGAGGATACCAATCCAGGAAGGAAATCCACTAAGTAGTATTAATTCTAAGACTCAAGACACAACCCCTGTTTTTCCAGCCTTATCACTTAATCACTACCCGTTTAGACTTCTACCTAGGAACTCCTAGATATAAGATCCCACTTACTTCCTAATCACGTAATCACAACCCAGTGATTATCAGACACTTCAAAACAACTCAATTACGAAGTCACACTTCAAGACATCAAAAACATCACTTGTGCTTAAAAGCTTTAAGTGATTTACAACTCAAAACAAACTACACCAACTCAAACAGATGAGTGGTGTACAAAACAAAGCCTAAAGCTTACAGACTCAAAAACACAAAGACTCTTATAATGATAACTGTTTTTGACTCAATCCAACCAATCTTCAATAGCAGCACGTCCTCCTTATATAGTCTTCAGCAGCTCACATAATTCTGAACCATATATTCTTCAAAGATACAATTCTGAAATTCTTTAGAAGCTCTTAGAAGGAAATATATTTCTGAAACACATTTTGCAAAGATTCCTTTGAAAATATATTCATAAATAAACGAAACCAATCTTCAACAAGATCTTCACGTAAAATACTCAGCCTTCTAGAAACAGCAGCCTCAATAAATCTTCAAACAAATCATCAAAAGATACTGTGAGAGATTTAACAGAATTCAGAAGCAGAAACCAGCTTCTGAAGTTCAGCTTCTGAAGGTCAACAAAAGTCAACGTCTGAAGGCAGCTTCTGAAGGTCAACAAAAGTCAACGTCTGAACAGTGCGTCTGATAACCAGTTCCGCTTCTGATGAACAGTACCAGCGTCTGAAGACCTTCGCAGAGCGCAGTGGCTTCGCAGAGTAAAGTTATCAGCTTCTGAAGTACTGTAGCTTCTGACCCAGCTTCTGAAATCCAATTTCCAGCTTCTGAAGACACAAAATAGCTTCTGAAGACGCATTGCTTGCACATTTTGATTTTACCAAACATGTAGCCAACCTCCAAATATCCAACAATCTCCCCCTTTGGCAAATTTTTTGCTAACATCAAATGAACCACAAAAAACAAGTTCTTCATTCAACAAAAGTATTCAACCATGAAGAACTACACATATGTAGCAGAGTCAGCAGCGGAACAATTCACTCAATTTCATACAAAACATTCCCCCTGCAACATACAACAGCAGTTTCTGAGGTACAACTTCTCCCCCTGAAACACATCACTTAGGAACTGCCCCTGAACAGCTCAGCTTCTGACTGGATACACATACTCAGGAACACTCCCCCTGAAACACACAGTTCCTGACAGAGACAAAGAAATACTCCCCTTGAACACACAGTTCTTGACAGAGAACAGAACACAGGCAGAAACTCTCCTCCTGAAGCAAACAGATCAGCAGTAGCTTCTGACCACACAGAGCACACATATTTCTCCCCCTTTTTAGCCAAAACAATTTTGACAAAACACCAGCAAACACCAGGAGCAAGAAACTAACAGCACAGAACTCAGCACAGCACCAGCATCAGGATCAGAACCACATAATATCTACACACAAAACTGCAGAGTACAACACACTTGCAAACCAGAAACACAAAGTGAAATCCAGAACATCAGCCACCAACTTGACAGTCTTCAGACTCAGCATCAGAAGTTGCTTAGTCTTCATTAGACACAACACCAGATGCTGCTCAGTTGATGTGTGCTTCAGGCACATTCAGAACCTTCTTCCCAGCAATCTGTTTCTGAAGAACATCAATCCTCTTCTGAACACAGGACATGGTATCATGCTTAATAACATCTTCAGACTTACTATGATCCACTTCCTTTATTTTTAGTGCCTTAGGGACAGGGACAAGAACCAACACCTTGCTCCAGACTTTAGATGGTCCAGCAACAGAAATCTTCTTTTCTATGGGCCTGCTGTCAGCAGCAACAACCTTTCCTTTCCTATCTTTCAGATTCTGGGCAACACTTTCACATTTTGGTTTCCAAACCTTCTTGACCTTGCTTTTGTTCTCAGCTGGTTCCACTTTTCTGTGTTGAAAATGCTTGGGGTATCCATGCAGCTTGTAACAAAAAGGCTTAATGTGTCCCTTTTTACCACAATGATAACATACCCAAGGATGAGAAGCCTTCTTGTCTTTAGATCCCTGAGGTTTGTTCTTAGGTTTGCTCATCAGTGGATCATAAGTATCAGCAGCAGGTATGAACCTTTTAGCAGCATTTTGTTGTTTGATGTTCAGATTCTTATCAACAAATCCTAAGCCATTTGGTTTTCCTTGATTCTGATTCTCCAAAATCTCTTCCAGCACATCAGTAGCAGAATTCATCATTCTAACTTGCTTCTTCATATGATCAAGTTGAGAATTCAGTTGAGTTACCTCATTATTGAGAATATAAATTTTCTCTAAGTGTTCACTTCTTTCAATCTGAAGTTGAGTGATAGTTTTCTTCTGTTCTTCCAGCTGCTTGCATACTTCTTCAAATTGAACATGAAACTTCTTGCAAAAAGCAACATGATTTTCATAAGACAGTTCTTCATCACTGCATTCAGACTCTGAAGAAGTTTCTGAACCCATAACTTTATCATCAGTGATGCATCTTCCAGTAAAGGCAGCAATGTGCTTAGCAGACTTATTCTCCACTTCTCCTTCTGAATCCTCTTCATCAGACCAAGTCACAGTCAGACTTTTCTTCTGTTTCTTGAGGTAAGTAGGACATTCTGACTTGACATGACCATATCCCTCACACTCATAGCACTGAACTCTTTTTGATTTATTGCTCTTCTCATCAGTTCTTGTCTTCTGCTTCAGAAACTTCTTAAATTGTTTACTCAGCATCACAAGAGCTTCTGATGGGCTTTCATCATACACACTTTCAGCATCTGCTACAAAAGCAACACCTTTCCCCTTCGTATCAGTTCTGCTTAATTCAAAGTTTTGAAGAGACCCAATCAATTCCTCAATCTTCATGCTGGAGATGTCATGTGCTTCTTCAATTGCTGTTACCTTCATATCAAATCTCTTTGCTAAGGATCTGAGGATCTTTCTCACCAGTTTCTCATCAGATACTCTTTCTCCAAGAGACTTAAATGAGTTGGCCATATCCAGAACATTCATGTAAAAATCCTGTATGTTCTCATCCTCCAACATTCTGAGATTTTCAAACTTGGTGATGAGAAGCTGAAGTCTGGACAGTTTTACCTTGGATGTGCCTTCATGAGTAGTCTTGAGAATCTCTCAGGCATACTTAGCAATTGTGCACTGCTTGATCATTCTGAATATATTCTTGTCCACTCCATTGAATATAGCATTCAAGGCTTTGGAGTTTGCAAGAGATAAAGCATCTTCATCATTGGTCCAATCTTCCTCTGGTTTTAACACAGTTGTCTTCTTTCCTTCTTTGTCCAGCACAACAGGATGTTCCCAACCTTTCAGAACAGCTTTCCAGGTCTTGCTATCAATTGATTTAAGGAACACTCATGCGTGATTTCCAATAATCATAGTTGGAACCATCCAATAGAGGTGGCCTATTAACAAATCCTACTTCTTTCTCCATAAAGCCAGAAAATATCTTCCCTGGAGCTCACCCAAATACAGGCAGGGTACTTGCTCTGATGCCAATTGAAATTCTGGCAGGAACTGGTTCTGAACTAAAAAACAGAGCTAAACAAAGCACTAAAATCAGAGGTTCAGAAGGAGAAAATTAATGACAGAAAGTAAAGGAACACAGTTATTTGTTATCCCAGTTCGGTGCAAACTTCACCTACATCTGGAGGATACCAATCCAGGAAGGAAATCCACTAAGTAGTATTAATTCTAAGACTCAAGACACAACCCCTGTTTTTCCAGCCTTATCACTTAATCACTACCCGTTTAGACTTCTACCTAGGAACTCCTAGATATAAAATCCCACTTACTTCCTAATCACGTAATCACAACCCAGTGATTATCAGACACTTCAAAACAACTCAATTACGACGTCACACTTCAAGACATCAAAAACATCACTTGTGCTTAAAAGCTTTAAGTGATTTACAACTCAAAACAAACTAAACCAACTCAAACAGATGAGTGGTGTACAAAACAAAGCCTAAAGCTTACAGACTCAAAAACACAAAGACTCTTATAATGATAACTGTTTTTTACTCAATCCAACCAATCTTCAATAGCAGCACGTCCTCCTTATATAGTCTTCAGCAGCTCACATAATTCTGAACCATATATTCTTCAAAGATACAATTCTGAAATTCTTAGAAGCTCATAGAAAGAAATATATTTCTGAAATATATTTTGCAAAGATTCCTTTGAAAATATATTCATAAATAAACGAAACCAATCTTCAACAAGATCTTCACGTAAAATACTCAGCCTTCTAGAAACAACAGCCTCAATAAATATTCAAACAAATCATCAAAAGATACTGTGAGAGATTTAACAGAATTCAGACGCAGAAACCAGCTTCTGAAGTTCAGCTTCTGAAGGTCAACAAAAGTCAACGTCTGAAGGCAGCTTCTGAAGGTCAACAAAAGTCAACGTCTGAACAGTGCGTCTGATGACCAGTTCAGCTTCTGATGAACAGTACCAGCGTCTGAAGACCTTCGCAGAGCGCAGTGGCTTCACAGAGCAAAGTTATCAGCTTCTGAAGTACTGTAGCTTCTGACCCAGCTTTTGAAATCCAATTTCCAGCTTCTGAAGACACAAAATAGCTTCTGAAGGCGCATTGCTTGCACATTTTGATTTTACCAAACATGTAGCCAACCTCCAAATATCCAACAATATTCATTTTATTTTTATCCATAAGGATTTCATATGCATTATCTTTTCTGAGACAACTTAGGTCCCCATAACTTTACCATATCTCTTAGGTTACCCCTCGAGTTTCTTCGGAAACAATCCGTCTTGAAATAGATTCAAACTCTTACCGGCTCTCCTGTACGCCCAAATATATAGGTTACGTCTCTTCGAGCACCCGATTAATTGGTCTTAAACTTCAACACTTATCATTACCTATTGGATTCCTCCAGTTACTTGTTACTGTATTCACAATTTAAATCGTGATCTTATTTTGAATGATTCTTCATATAGTTTGAACAATCCAAAATCTATACCTGAAATCCTGTGGATAAAAATTACCCATCACTCTGTATGATACATATGTTTATCCTAGTCTAATCCTTGAAAGTTTATGATTATCTCTATCCCAAGCATATCAAAGATCATTGGCATGGTACTATTGTTTGTTAATAAAAAGCCATTCTGGACCACTTCACTTTGCCATCCTTAGTTTCGCTCTGCGAAACCAGAGTCTGAAGC
This sequence comes from Medicago ruthenica, assembly GCA_018208015.1. Taxonomy (NCBI): domain Eukaryota; kingdom Viridiplantae; phylum Streptophyta; class Magnoliopsida; order Fabales; family Fabaceae; genus Medicago; species Medicago ruthenica. The sequence continues at coordinate 29,559,612 of CM031376.1, forward strand.
TTCTCCTGAATCTGAAGCTTCGCAGAGCTAACTCTAGGCGATGTCTGGGCGAAGTAAGTCAGAAGCACTTTCTGAGTCTGAAGCTTCGCATAGCTAAGTCCTGGTCGCTCTGCGATTGTAGCAGAACTCAGAATCCTGAAATCGTGTTTTAACTTCAAAATCTTGGTACCCAATGTTCCATTGACCTTTGAAACATACCAGGGTCTCATTTTAAACTATAAAAACATACTGGAATCAAGGATTAAACAGGAATCAAGCATATGTATCAAAAAGGGAAAACTATCCTTCACTTTTCACTAAGCTTGTGTTTCTCATACAAAACATCTTGATGACTCATAATAAAGGAAGGTAGTCTAATCCACTTTTTCTCTGTCTAAAAAAAATTTCTCGTTGAGCTTAGCTTACTTCCCAATCTTCTTGTCAATAAGAACACGTCCGAAACACACTTCGATCTGCGACATATCTTATCATTACTACTTACTCATCCATTTTGGTTCTTAGGTTGCATACCATCTTCTCTTCATAATTCTCAATTCTGGCACTTAAGGTTCGGGAGATACGGCTGATCTGATGGGGTTAGCTTTATATGTCCAAATAATTCACTTAATCCATAATTAATCCCCTTAACTGTTTGGATAGTAAAATTTCATCCGGTTCAAGTGTGCAAATTCTTGATTCTTAAATACTCTATCCTTGCTGGGAGCCTAGAGGTTCCGATAATTGACTGATAATTCCTCCTGCCGAGTTTCTAAGTCTGGCACTGAAATTCTTTAACTCTGCACCCGGAATCATTACTTTAATTTACACCTCACTTTAACATTTCAAACTACGGTCCCCGTTAAGGTTCCAAATCATTCCTTAGAATATTCCATAATTCCTTACTCTTCCACAGATGAGGCATCGCTCCACGACGCGTCCAACTGGGTTAAGGTACTTCACCTTACTCTTAAACATCTCTTATGTTCCTGAAACTTTGCCATTAACAGGCTTAGTTATTTTACGGTTTGTTGGCCACAATTTGGCATTGAATACTTCTTCGCCAATTCCGTCTTAAAAATCTGACGTCTTAATCTTCGCCCTTCATACACTTCTTTCCTCCACAGTCGCATTCAGCTCTCAGACATTTGTCCTAACTGTCATATACTAGAATAAGTTGATCAGGCCCAACTAGATGTAACATTTAGAACAATATCTGGAACCCAATGGTCCCACTACATTTATTGAATCTTTAATGACCCAAGGCACGGTCTGAATTGTCCTGCCTTGATACCAATTGTAACACCAATACTAAATTGTCTAGAATATTTAGCATGTGTATTAATCTGATACTGGATACATTAAAATTTTTCAATAATAATAATACAATACAACTGAATGAATACGAACATGCTCGTATATACAACCGATCAAGTACCATAAAAATACACTTATAATAATAGTCTGACAACCTCCTGAACCGGTACAAGATGAGCATCTGCATTCCATTCAGCGTCTCCCTGAAGAACATCATCGCGAACCTCTTGCTTACCTAAAAACCTGCACCAGAAGGATTGGGATGAGACATAATGTCTCAGTGAGCTCCACCCAACCTACTATTGACAACCTCGGGGAAACCTAGGGTCGCCATGCACTAACTCTTGGCAATCTTAGGGATACCTATGAACGCCGTCATTCTCTACATATTTCGCGATCAAGGGAAAAACATGTTGGTATAAGCCCTAGAGGCCAATAGTTTATGTCAAACTTTTATATGTATCATGACTTTTATTATTGAATAAAATATGGCGTTCTTTATTACACTTGTTATAAGACAAATAAAGTCCCTAGAATAGTTGGTTCATGTGATGGAATATTAAGTGTGACTTAATCATGAGATTACATCAACAGAAAGAACACTATTCTTAAATGTATCCGTAGTCAAGCTTTAATATGAATTGGGATAATATTAAAGCATGGAGACTATTATGTATGTAGACTGATGACCACATCTCATGGGTCATGAATATGAGATATTAAGTCTATACATAGGTATAAGTATTAGGAGTAATATTTATACTGGATTGACCCATCGTGAGAATACCACATAGTATGTTATGAAATCGTCATAAGTTATTCTCACAATGATAATAGTGTATATCACTCTTAGACCTGAAACCACTATGATCCCTAGATGTGGACTCAAGTGTTTTATTGCCATTCAAACGTTGTCTGTAACAAGATGACTATAACGTTGGTTAATGGGCACTCGACGAATCATGCTGAGGGACGTGAGTGTCCTAGATGGGATTTGTCCCTCCTCATAACAGGAGATATATCTTTAGGCCTCTTGATGGAATATGACTGGAAAAATGCATGGCCATGCCGAATTAAGTCAATATGAGATATTGGACTTATTCGTTGTTCAGTATATTTCGGGATCAAGAAATATAAATATTGAGCTAAGCAAGGGTGACGTAATCTATGCCTTGTGTTCAATAAAGATATTAGGACAAAGGAGTAATCGTACACATAGATATTATCATGGAAAAGGTTTCGTCAGATCACTTGACATTCTTGTCACTTGGGTAGCAGTGATGTGTTGCTAGATACCGCTCACTGTTTATAATATTAAATATAGGATTTAATATTATTGCCAACGTTACAAGAACCTATAGGGTCACACACAAAAGAACGGTAAAAAGGAGAAATATAAGTAGTACTTATATGATGGGGTACGTTTAGCAATAGGCGCTAATTAGTTAGCGGAAGCTGATGGGCTAATGGGCTTTTGAAGCTCAAGCTGATTTTGCGCAGCAAGGAGTTCTATAAATAGAAGCTCTAATGCTGAAATCAGCTAATGCTTTTTCGTGTAACCCTAAAGCAAAAACGTGTTCCCACTTCTCTCCCTAACCTCTGATCGCTTGGCTAGCACCGGGAACCAGAGGAAGTCGTTCGTGTGGACGAGTAGAGGCTTTGCTTACTTGCTCAGCTGTGATCAAAGAAACAGTTTCTACACTAAGAGGTAACAACTCTATCACTGATTCATGTGATATTCGTAATGATCCAAGGAAAGGAAATCAAATATTTTAAACTTCCGCTGCACTTTATATGTCGATTTCCCTTCAGTGGTATCAGAGCCTGGTTACGAAACCATGAATCGGATTGTTTTGTTTACTGCTTTATGTTTTAATTGGATTAAACATAATCGAATACAATTAAATAATAAAGACGAATTAAAATTGGCAAGGCATCACGTTTCCGTGCATGGCTTTTCGGTTTGTTTGAAGCTTCGGAACCGTATCAGGTGAAGCATCAATATATCGATTATCCATATCGACGGAGATGTGTTGCTCGATCACATACGCACATAATTGAATCGTATCACTTTTCTGTGCATGGCTTTTCGAATTGTTTGAAGCTTCGGAACCGTTTTCTGGTGAAGCATCAATATTTTCGATTATACATATCGACAGAAATATGATTGATAAATTCTGTGTAACAGAAGTATATGTGATATACTCGTGATGATCGTTCACTAAATCAAGTCAGATGATATTTGTTCATATTGGATGATTGTAAACTGGAGCTTCGGAACCGTATCAGGTGAAGCATTCTAAATTTGATCACCATATTGGATAAACAATCAGAGTACTTTGATTGGTGTGATCATACTGTTACAACGGGGTTCATAACGCCGCAAGTGTTGTGCCGTCATGATTAGGGTTACGAAAAAGGCTGAAACCTGGTTCAGAATCGTGACACGATTGTAGAATCGTGACACGATTTTGTGCCCAGCAAATTGTTTGCTTCTGCCTATAAAATCGTGACACGATGCCAGAATCGTGACACGATTTTTCAGCACCAGAATTCAAAGTGAATCGTTCATATTGACCGGGCAGCGGAACCCCCGACTAATCTGCGTAGTGTGATCAATCGCCGAGTTTTAATTTAATTTATTTAATTATGAGGTGTTAATAATAATAAAAGGTGTTTTATTGTTGTTGAGTGAATGATTATGGCCTTAGTCTTATTATTTCTTTTATTTTGGATTTTTGAAATACGGCCTGCGTGTCGTGCCTCTCTCTTGAATTCTATATGTACATTCTCTTCTCATCCAATCCCTCGTATGTAAAACGAGTTTCTTTATATGTAATGTAATTAGAATACAAGGAGGTAATAGGACCATTGACGTTGGATTAGCCCTAGAAGTCCAGCTTGGAGAAGCAAGGTCGTTTCTAGGATTAGTTTAGATTCTTTCATTGGCTTGAGAGAATCATAGCGTTAGGAGGCCATAATCATGTCACTTTTATTTTGTATAATTGTTATGCATGCTTGAATGATTGGAGTGCGAATATATATGATATATAAGCCGTGGTGAGGTGAGATCAAACTAAATTAAATCCTTCAAAGTGATATATTAAGTTTAATGCTTTCCAAAAGAATAACACCCTTCAAGACTAATATCGAATGTGTGGGTTCTGCCCTAGCGAAGCACATGTTCTATGTTTGTAAGTCGCGGTGCGGTAATTTCATTTACCCGATTGTTATTCTATTGGGTTTAACTTAACTAAATTAATTTTAATATGATTAGAATGTATTTAGAAGCAAGAATTGGGAAATGTCTATATGATAGATCAGAGTAAGAGTTACTCGCCCAATTGATTTGAAAGTTGTATGAGATACAATTGGAAATGTTCCTACCTAAATAGCTGAGTTTTGGGTGATCAGCCCTAGCTGACTCAAAACAAGGTGAAATAAGGATTTCAACCCGCTAGAAAATCTTCCAACGGGATTTTCCGAATTAAATGTTTGAAGGTCATTTGATTTGAATAAAATAGTGGGAGCGTATTTAATTAAAGGCCAAATTAAATATGTTATTTTCATGATACTTATTTTGCATATTTTAAATTGTAGATGGCAAATAACACTTCAAACAACATTTTGCGATCAATCCTTGAGAAGGATAAGCTGAATGAAACATTTTTTAGACTGGCACCGAAACTTGAGGATTGTCCTCACACATGAGAAAAAGCTGTATGTGCTTGATGAATCTGTTCCTGAAGAGGCACCAGCTGCAAATGCTCCCAGGGCTGAAAGAGATGCTTATAGTAGGCATGTCAATGATGTCGTGGAAGTCGCTTGCATCATGCTTGCAACCATGACCTCTGAGCTTCAGAAGCAACACGAGAACATGGCTGCGTTCGATATGATCGAACACCTTAAGACTCTTTATGAAGAGCAAGCTAGGCATGAAAGGTATGATGTCTCCAAGGCTCTTTTTGGAACTAAGCTGTCAGAAGGAAGTCCTGTAGGACCTCATGTACTCAAGATGATTGGGTACGTTGAGAACCTCGCGCGATTGGGTTTACCCCTTGAGCAGGAACTTGCTATTGATCTTATCTTGCAATCGTTGCCGGAAAGCTTTAGCCACTTTGTCATGAATTTCCTAATGAATGACATGGACAAAACTCTTCCACAGCTTGCAGCAATGTTAAGAACTGCTGAAAAGAACATGAAGGGAAAGGGTAAGACCATCTTGATGGTTAACAATGGAAAGGTCAAAAAGCATAATAAGAAGCCTAAAAAGTCTAAGGGAAATGGCAAAGGCAAAGCAGTTGCTAAGCCATTAACCAAAGCTTTGAAGCCTACTGGAGGCGTGGCTAAGGAGGGCAAGTGCTTCTACTGCGGTAAGACCGGGCACTGGATGTAACACCCATAATAATTTTAACTAGTATATTAGCAAGAGTGTTAAACTGATACTGGATACATTTAAATACAATACAGAAAATTGTTTGATAATATACAAAACTTGTACAAAACATAGTCTTTGATTTTAATCCATAATCTGGTACTAAACATTCTCCATAATATTTATATACATCATGATACAATATTATACAACATCAAGAAAACATGAGCAGCACGATCAGTCCGTAGCTTTCTCTTTACCTTTTCTTCGTGCTACATGCGAAGAACCTGCACCAGAAGGAAAGGGATGAGACATAACGTCTCAGTGAGCTCCTACCCTACCTACTGTTTGGCAACCTCGGGGAACCTAGGGTTGCCGTGCCTACCTCGGCGAACTCGGGGATGCCTATGATCGCCAAGTCTTAAACTTACCCTTAGAGGGCTATCTGTCTGTTTCTGATACTCTGGTGATCAAGGGGAGTCCTAGGATCACCGTCTGATGGCTGCTAACTGATATCTGATAACTGTCTGATTAAATATTTCCTGACTGATAAAGTAATATAATATTAACTGATCTTTATGTTAGCTGTTAGCGTTGAACAAACAATGTTATCTGAGTTCATTTTACGGAATGCCCCCGGGTGGAGTAACCCCGAAGCACATTCCCCTGATAACCGGTGAAAATTCCTATCATATCAGGCTAACACCGGACTCCTCTTGTCGTCGTGCGGTTATCCTTGCGGAATAACACGTCCCACTGGCGTGAACCTCCTGTGTCCCACTGGCGTGAACAACAGAAGACACGACTTAATATAAGTCTTAACTGATGCGTATACCTCCCGTGTCCCACTGGCGTGAACGACGGAAGACGCGAATAAATATTCTTTAAATCTTATGCATGAACCTTTCATGTTCCACTGGCGTGAACGATGAAAATCACGACTTAAAAGTAATAATCTTAATCTTTACTCTACGTGTACCATTCGTGTCCCACTGGCGTGAACAGCGAAGGCCACGGCTTAATCTTACTAATTCTTGAACTCTTAACCTATAAAAGGTACTTAACTTAGAGTATTAAATCTTTCTCATAATTCTCATCCTTTAAAGTATTGAATCTCTAATACTTAACCTTCCTATAATGGCTTAACAATCAAGTATATATCTCTCCTTTATATGCCTATCCTTATCCTCATTTGATCCAAACATTCACAAAAACACACTTGCAATTCGGTGGCCGAATTGGCCAATTCGGTGGCCGATTTCTTGCGCTTCAAAATGCTGATTTTTGCTGTCAAATTCGGTGGCCGAATTGGAGCATTCGGTGGCCGAATTGCAACTGTTCACAACGTGAATTTCACTACTTTTGGCTAATCCAGGCATATTCAAACATCATGCCAGCTTAAAGGATCAAATTCTAAGGCTTATAGACAGGTTACAACATGATTATCAATGAGTTATCAAGCAAAAGAAGTGAGAATACAATTCTTAGGTTTTTAGCTCAAATTGTAAAATTATGCTAAACTTACTCAAGCGGGTTCTAAAACCCTGTGGAGCTCACCTTAACCCTCCTATTGGTGCTTACTATCTTTGGTTCCAAAGCCTTGGCTTCAAGCTATCTACTTCTCTCAAAATCTTCCTTGTTTCTCCTTATCCCTAGTTCTTGCTCTAGCTTCACTACTCAACTTGCTTGTGATGTTTTCCCTCAAGAATTGGATGAGAAAATGATGAGTTTAGGGTGAGGAAGAGAAGGCGTGTGAAATGAGGAAGAGGGGAGAGGAAAGCTGAAAAATTGGAAAGGAAATGGGAATAGAAGAGTGTGGAATAAGTTGGTAAGTTATTCTTACCACTTGTTTTAAAACAAATCTCCATTTCCTTCTAAATTACAATCATGCCATTCCAAATATTACTAAATTGTCTTGCTTCTCAATTGCGTCTAATACTGATAATAATTGCATCTAAGCGGGATGTTACAATCTACCCCCCTTAAAGAAATTTCGTCCTCGAAATTTAGAAGTTACCTGAAAATAAATGAGGATAAGTCTCTTGCATTTCTGACTCTAGCTCCCACGTTGCTTCGCCGTCGGGAGAACCTTTCCATACCACCTTAACAATAGGGATCTCTTTGTTCCGCAAAGACTTAACATCACGATCGATTATCTGCTCTGGCTCAGGTTGAAAGGTCAAGTCCGATCTCAAATCTATACTATCCAGCTCCACTGGTTGGAAAGGATCAGGAATGAATTTCCTTAGTTGAGAGACATGGAAGACGTCATGTAATCCTGACATGGCTGGTGGCAACGCCAACTGATAAGCTGCCGGACCAACACGTCGAAGTATCTGGAACGGTCCAACATATCTTGGACAAAGCTTCTTAGTCCTGAAAGCTCCTCTTAAGCCCAACTTAGGAGTAACTCTAAGAAATACATGGTCTCCTTCATCAAACTCTAAGGGTCTTCGCCTCCTATCAGCATAACTTTTCTGGCGACTCTGTGCTGTTCTCATTTTATCTTGGATGGACTTAATCTTTAGAGTCGTCTCCTGAATGATCTCTGGACCCAAAATGCTCTTATCTCCAACTTCAGCCCAACAAAGCGGGGTTCTACATTTTCTACCATATAGAGCTTCATAAGGTGCCATTCCAATGCTAGAATGGTAACTGTTGTTGTAAGAGAATTCAATCAATGGTAGATGATTGTTCCAACTTCCTCCATCTTCTAAAATACATGCACGTAACATATCCTCTAACGTCTGAATAGTCCTTTCTGATTGTCCGTCTGTTTGAGGATGATGGGACGTGCTCATCTTTAATCTTGTCCCCAAAGCCTTCTGAAAAGCTTTCCAAAAGTGGGATGTAAAGATCGGATCTCGATCGGATACAATACTGGCTGGTACACCATGGAGTTTCACTATCTCGGAAATAAATAATTCAGCATACTGTGAGGCTCGGTACGTAGTCTTAACCGGCAAGAAATGAGCTGACTTAGTTAACCGGTCCACTATTACCCATATGGAGTCATGTCCTCGCTGTGTTCGAGGTAATCCACTCACAAAATCCATGGTTATATCTTCCCATTTCCACTGTGGAATTTCCAAAGGTACCAACATTCCTGCAGGCCTTTGATGCTCAATCTTCACCTGCTGACAAACAATGCACCGCGACACAAACTCCGCAACATCTCTTTTCATGCTAGGCCACCAATAATCTCTTTTTAAATCTTGATACATCTTGGTGGTACCTGGATGTATACTGAAACTGCTCTTATGTGCCTCTTCTAAAATCAACCTTTTTAATTCCTCATCATTCGGAACAAAAATCCTTCCTTCAAACAGTAACACACCATCTGGTGCCCATGAAAACTCTGCTTGGCCAACTTTTCTCTGAAGGTCCATATCCATGCTTTGCGCTTGTGCAATCCTAGATCGTAGGTCGCACGAAATCTCTAACTTGTTTAACAAGACGCCACCTTCCATCTCGATAACATGTAGATTAAGATCTCTAAACTTTTCATATAGTCCACACGTGTGCATCATCACTTCAGCTTTGACTAAAGCCTTCCGACTCAAGGCGTCTGCTACCACATTAGCCTTTCCTGGATGGTATTTCAGATCAAAATCAAAATCCTTCAAGTACTCCATCCATCGTCTTTGCCTCATGTTGAGATCTCTTTGATCAAACAGGTACTTCAAACTCTTATGGTCACTAAACAAATCGAATTGTGCACCATACAAATGATGTCTCCATATCTTCAATGCAAAAACTATTGCTGCTAGCTCAAGATCATGCGTGGGATAATTCTCTTCATGTGCCTTGAGCTGTCTGGACGCATATGCTATGACATTTTCCCCTTGCATAAGAACACTTCCCAGCCCTTTAGAGGATGCATCGCAGAACACGGTGTATCTCTTTTCAGGATCTGGTATTGCCAACACTGGCGCCTTAGTCAACTTCTTTTTCAAAACTCTGAAACTCTTTTCACATTCTTCGTCCCAAATGAAAGGTACATCCTTTCTGGTGAGGCGTGACAGAGGTAAAGCAATCTGAGAAAATTTCATAATAAACCTCCGATAATAACCTGCCAAGCCTAGAAAGCTTCTGACTTCAGCTACATTCTTAGGTCTTTCCCAATTGAGTACCGCTTCAACTTTAGATGGATCAACAGCTACTCCTCCTTGAGAAATAACGTGACCCAAAAACTTAATCTCGGATAACCAGAATTCGCACTTGCTAAACTTAGCATACAGCTGCTTGTCTCTAAGAACATCCAATACTATTCTTAAGTGATGAGCATGCTCCTGTGAATCCTTTGAATAAATCAAAATGTCATCAATGAATATCACCACAAATTGGTCAAGATATGGCTGAAATATTCTGTTCATGTAATCCATAAATACTGCTGGGGCATTAGTTACACCAAAAGGCATAACCAGAAATTCATAGTGCCCATAACGCGTTCGAAACGCCGTCTTAGACACATCTGAAGATTTAATACGAATCTGATGATAACCTGACCGAAGATCAATTTTGGAAAATACCGTTGCTCCTTTAAGCTGGTCTAGTAGGTCGTCAATCCTGGGAAGAGGATACTTGTTCTTGATAGTCACCTTATTCAGTTGACGATAGTCAATACATAGTCTCATGCTTCCATCTTTCTTCTTGACTAACAAGACCGGAGCACCCCAAGGTGATACACTGGGTCTAATAAAATGCTTCTGAATTAATTCTTCGAGTTGAGATTTCAGCTCTTTCAATTCTGTCGGTGACATTCTGTACGGTGCCACAGATACTGGCTCCGCTCCTGGAATCAAGTCAATTGAAAACTCCACCTCACGCTCTGGAGGTAAACTAGTTACTTCTGAAGGAAAAACATCTAGGTATTCATTCACAACAGGAATATCACTGGGACTTAATTTTGATTCTGAAGCCACAGTGAGCATGACATAAAACCCTTTATCTTGAGCACAAATAAACTGGATTAACTGATGGGTACGGTTAATCAATTCAGGCAGAGCCACACCTTCTGTCGTATCACTGGTAGGCATATAAATACTCTTCTCTGAACATCCTATGTACACATGGTTAGCGGAGAGCCAATCCATGCCTAAGATCACATCCAATTGCTCCATCGGGAGACAAACTAAATCAACATAATAGGTCTTACTAGATACGGTGATAGGACAGCTTTCACAAACATACTTTGCCTCAATTCCGCCTTCAGTAGCGGTAGATACTAACATTGGAGGGTTCAACGGAGACAAAGGTAATTGCAGCGTCTCCACACATTTATATGAAATAAAAGAACATGTAGCGCCGCAATCAAAAAGAACTTTTACTGGATTAGTACCCAAATAACACATACCGGCAATTAAATATTGGCTACAGCCTTTGCACCGTCAAGAGAGTACACTCTGCCCCTACTAGTAGTTGTTCCTTCAGCTGATCCTTTACCACGTCTATTTGGACACTCTGATATGAAATGCCCTGGCTGTTTGCATCCATAACATATACCAGCACCTATCAAGCACTCTCCTTTATGCATCCTACCACACGTCTTGCAAGTAGGATTAGTCCGCAAAGGATTATGTTGTGGAGAGTATGTCTGCTTCCCTCTTTGCGGGGATCCTTTTGGCTTGAGCTTATCGTGATACTTATCTGACATCCTGCTTTTCTTCTTCTCATAAGCTGCTGATCTTTCTTTAGAGGTCTTAGCAAGTCCTGCTTCAACCACCAGACTGTCATGTACCAGTTCATCATAACTTGCAGTTCTTTGGAGACTCACTGCAGTGTCAATCTCGCCTCTTAAACCTCGCTTATACTGGTTCATCTTCCACACTTCATTCTCAGCATACTCGTTGTGTGTGGAGTAATAGGACAACTCTTCAAACTTCTTTGTAAACTCAGCAACCGACATACTTCCTTGCTTCAATTCCAAGAACTCTTGCTCTTTCTTTACCTTGTAAGACAAAGGTAAATACTTCTCCAACATCACTCCTTTAAAGTTCTCCCAATTCACTTCTATACCATTGGCTTCCATCCTGCGCTGAGCAGATTCCCACCAGTCTTCTGCTGCGCCTCTGAGTTGGTTCGTGGCATAGACCACTTTATCTTCTTCTGAACAATCAGCCATTCTGAAAATCTTCTCCATCTGCTTAATCCACTTCCTGGCTTCTTGTGGTTCACCTTCTCCGTTAAACTCCGGAGGGTGATGTCTGTTATACTCCCGGAACACGGGATTACCAATCACTGGTGGAGGTGGTGGCTGTGGATGGAAACCTTGTCCTTGTTGCATCATTTCCATCCATTGTTGCTGAGATTGGGCCTGTTGCTGAGATTGTTGTTGCATCATCAGCATCATTTGCTGATACTGTAATGCATTCTGAGCTTGTTGCTCTTGGTATTGCTGCTGCCAGGCCTGCTGTTGTTGCATCATCTGTTCCCATGAATTAAGATTGGGTCCTCCACTTTCATCGCTAGCTTGATTGGCACGAGGTCTACCTCTTCTTCTCCCAGACATCTTATCCTAGCTGTCATATACAAGTCAAAGTGATCAGTTTTAACTGAACATAACATCTAGAATAATGTCCTGGATCCAAGAGGTCCGGAAACTTGGATTGTACTTTAATGACCCAAGGCACGGTCTGAATCGACCTGCTCTGATACCAATTGTAACACCCATACTAATTTTAACTAGTATATTAGCAAGAGTGTTAAACTGATACTGGATACATTTAAATACAATACAGAAAATTGTTTGATAATATACAAAACTTGTACAAAACATAGTCTTTGATTTTAATCCATAATCTGGTACTAAACATTCTCCATAATATTTATATACATCATGATACAATATTATACAACATCAAGAAAACATGAGCAGCACGATCAGTCCGTAGCTTTCTCTTTACCTTTTCTTCGTGCTACATGCGAAGAACCTGCACCAGAAGGAAAGGGATGAGACATAACGTCTCAGTGAGCTCCTACCCTACCTACTGTTTGGAAACCTCGGGGAACCTAGGGTTGCCGTGCCTACCTCGGCGAACTCGGGGATGCCTATGATCGCCAAGTCTTAAACTTACCCTTAGAGGGCTATCTGTCTGTTTCTGATACTCTGGTGATCAAGGGGAGTCCTAGGATCACCGTCTGATGGCTGCTAACTGATATCTGATAACTGTCTGATTAAATATTTCCTGACTGATAAAGTAATATAATATTAACTGATCTTTATGTTAGCTGTTAGCGTTGAACAAACAATGTTATCTGAGTTCATTTTACGGAATGCCCCCGGGTGGAGTAACCCCGAAGCACATTCCCCTGATAACCGGTGAAAATTCCTATCATATCAGGCTAACACCGGACTCCTCTTGTCGTCGTGCGGTTATCCTTGCGGAATAACACGTCCCACTGGCGTGAACCTCCTGTGTCCCACTGGCGTGAACAACAGAAGACACGACTTAATATAAGTCTTAACTGATGCGTATACCTCCCGTGTCCCACTGGCGTGAACGACGGAAGACGCGAATAAATATTCTTTAAATCTTATGCATGAACCTTTCATGTTCCACTGGCGTGAACGATGAAAATCACGACTTAAAAGTAATAATCTTAATCTTTACTCTACGTGTACCATTCGTGTCCCACTGGCGTGAACAGCGAAGGCCACGGCTTAATCTTACTAATTCTTGAACTCTTAACCTATAAAAGGTACTTAACTTAGAGTATTAAATCTCTCTCATAATTCTCATCCTTTAAAGTATTGAATCTCTAATACTTAACCTTCCTATAATGGCTTAACAATCAAGTATATATCTCTCCTTTATATGCCTATCCTTATCCTCATTTGATCCAAACATTCACAAAAACACACTTGCAATTCGGTGGCCGAATTGGCCAATTCGGTGGCCGATTTCTTGCGCTTCAAAATGCTGATTTTTGCTGTCAAATTCGGTGGCCGAATTGGAGCATTCGGTGGCCGAATTGCAACTGTTCACAACGTGAATTTCACTACTTTTGGCTAATCCAGGCATATTCAAACATCATGCCAGCTTAAAGGATCAAATTCTAAGGCTTATAGACAGGTTACAACATGATTATCAATGAGTTATCAAGCAAAAGAAGTGAGAATACAATTCTTAGGTTTTTAGCTCAAATTGTAAAATTATGCTAAACTTACTCAAGCGGGTTCTAAAACCCTGTGGAGCTCACCTTAACCCTCCTATTGGTGCTTACTATCTTTGGTTCCAAAGCCTTGGCTTCAAGCTATCTACTTCTCTCAAAATCTTCCTTGTTTCTCCTTATCCCTAGTTCTTGCTCTAGCTTCACTACTCAACTTGCTTGTGATGTTTTCCCTCAAGAATTGGATGAGAAAATGATGAGTTTAGGGTGAGGAAGAGAAGGCGTGTGAGATGAGGAAGAAGGGAGAGGAAAGCTGAAAAATTGGAAAGGAAATGGGAATAGAAGAGTGTGGAATAAGTTGGTAAGTTATTCTTACCACTTGTTTTAAAACAAATCTCCATTTCCTTCTAAATTACAATCATGCCATTCCAAATATTACTAAATTGTCTTGCTTCTCAATTGCGTCTAATACTGATAATAATTGCATCTAAGCGGGATGTTACACTGGAAGCGCAACTGCCCAAAATATCTGGAAGATAAAAGGAATGGAACGGTTGCTTCCACTTCTTCAGGTATTTTTGTTATAGAAATTAACATGTCTACTTCTACATAATGGGTATTAGATACTGGATGTGGTTCTCATATTTGTACTGATGTGCAGGGGTTGAGAATGAGTAGAACATTGGCAAAAGGGGAGGTCGATCTACGAGTTGGCAATGGCGCAAAGGTTGCTGCTTTAGCTGTTGGAACTTATGAATTGACTTTACCTAGTGGTCTCTTAATACAGTTAGAGAACTGTTATTTTGTACCTGCAATTAGCAGGAATATTATTTCCGTTTCTTGTTTGGACAAGTCCGGTTTTTCATTTACAATAAAAGACAAATGTTGTTCTATTTATTTGAATAATATTCACTATGCTAATGCCATTATGAGTAATGGACTTTATATTCTTGATCTTGATATGCCAATCTATAACATAAATACGAAAAGGATGAAACCAAATGAGTTGAATCCAACATATCTTTGGCATTGTCGTTTAGGCCATATAAACGAAAATCGCATTTCCAAACTCCATAAAGATGGAATTTTGGACTCTTTTGATTTAGAATCATATGAGACATGTCGATCTTGCTTATTGGGAAAGATGACAAAGACCCCATTCACCGGAACAGGTGAAAGGTCTAGTGATCTTTTGGGACTCATACATACTGATGTATGTGGACCACTAAACACACCTGCTAGAGGAGGTTTTTATTACTTCATTACATTCACTGATGACTTTAGTAGATTTGGATATGTGTATCTAATGAAACATAAATCTGAATCATTTACTTTCTTCAAAGAATTTCAAAATGAAGTAGAAAACCAACTTGGCAAGAAAATCAAAATGCTTCGATCTGATCGAGGTGGCGAATATTTGAGCCAAGAGTTTGACGATCATCTAAAAGAGTGTGGGATCTTATCCCAGCTCACACCTCCTGGAACACCACAATGGAATGGTGTTTCCGAAAGGAGAAATCGAACCTTGTTAGACATGGTCCGATCTATGATGAGTCATGCTGATCTTCCAAACTCCTTTTGGGGACACGCCTTATTAACTGCAGCTTACACACTTAACCAAGTTCCATCCAAAGCGATTGAAAAGACACCATATGAGATATGGAGTGGTCGAAAACCCAATGTGAAACATTTAAAGATTTGGGGTTGTGAAGTTTATGTGAAACGACTAATGTCCACTAAACTTGAACAAAGATCTGACAAATGTTTCTTTGTGGGATATCCTAAAGAAACTAAAGGATACTACTTTTACAAACCATCTGAGGGCAAAGTGTTTGTCGCTAGAGATGGAGTATTCCTTGAGAAGGAATTTGTTTCCAAAGAAATTACTGGCAAAAAGGTAGATCTTGAAGAAGTTCAAGACCCACAAAGTAGTACGCCAATGGAGGAACAAGAGCAGGATACACAAGCTGTTGTGACAGAAAATCCTACTCCGATAACACAAGAACCACGTAGGTCAAATAGGATACGTCAAGAACCTGAGAGATATGGGTATCTCATATCAGAAGAATGTGACGTATTGCTCATGGATCAAGATGAGCCTATGACTTATCAAGAGGCCATTACTGGTCCTGAATCTGAGAAGTGGCTTGAAGCCATGAAATCTGAAATGGATTCCATGTACACAAATCAAGTTTGGAACTTGGTTGAAGCACCTAAAGGAATTAATCCTATAGGATGCAAATGGGTTTTCAAAAAGAAAACTGACATGGACGGAAAGGTTAACACCTACAAAGCGCGGTTGGTTGCTAAAGGCTTCAAACAAATTCATGGTGTAGACTATGATGAAACCTTTTCACCAGTCGCAATGATTAAATCCATTCGGATCTTACTTGCTATCGCTGCATACCATGATTATGAAATCTGGCAGATGGATGTCAAGACTGCTTTCCTTAATGGAAATCTCCTTGAGGATGTGTACATGACACAACCTGAAGGATTTGGCATCCCTAATAACATCCAAAAGGTATGCAAATTGCAGCGATCAATCTATGGATTGAAGCAAGCTTCCAGAAGTTGGAATCTTCGTTTTGATGAAACTGTACAACAATATGGATTCATTAAAAATGAAGATGAACCTTGTGTTTACAAGAAGGTTAGTGGGAGCATAGTCTCATTTCTGGTATTATATGTGGATGACATATTGCTTATCGGAAATGACATCCCTACACTACAAGAAATTAAATCTTGGTTAAGGAAATGCTTTTCTATGAAAGACTTAGGTGAAGCTTCCTACATATTAGGAATCAGGATCTATAGAGATAGATCACAAAGATTGCTTGGCTTAAGTCAGGGTACATACATTGACAAAGTCTTGAGACGTTTCAATATGTATGAGTCCAAGAAAGGACTTGTACCTATGTCATCAGGTATAAGTTTGTCAAAAGCACAATCCCCTTCAACTGTTGAAGAAAGGGATCGAATGATCAATGTTCCATATGCATCCGCAATTGGATCTATCATGTATGCTATGTTATGTACTCGACCAGATGTCTCGTATGCTTTAAGTGCTACGAGCAGATACCAGTCTAATCCAGGTAACAGTCATTGGGTTGCTGTTAAGAACATCCTTAAGTACTTGAGAAGAACTAAGGATACTTTCTTGATCTATGGAGGTCAAGAAGAGCTCTCTGTAATTGGTTACACAGATGCTAGTTTTCAGACAGATCATGATGATTTCAAATCGCAATCTGGATACGTGTTTTGCTTAAATGGCGGTGCTGTTAGCTGGAAAAGTTCAAAGCAGGAAACAGTCGCTGATTCTACAACTGAGGCCGAGTATATTGCTGTATCTAATGCCGCAAAAGAGGCTGTTTGGATCAAGAAATTCATCTCTGATCTTGGTATAGTTCCAAGCATTGTGGATCCCATTGAATTGTTATGTGATAACAATGGAGCAATCGCACAAGCTAAAGAACCTAGATCTCACCAAAGATCCAAACACATACTTAGGCGCTATCATCTCATTCGAGAAATCATCGATAGAGGAGATGTGAAAATATGCAGAGTACCAACATCAGACAATGTTGCTGATCCACTGACTAAAGCTCTAACTCAGCAGAAGCATGATGGTCATACTAGATCTATGGGTATTAGGTCTATGCCTGATTGGCTCTAGTGCTAGTGGGAGATTGTTGGTATAAGCCCTAGAGGCCAATAGTTTATGTCAAACTTTTATATGTATCATGACTTTTATTATTGAATAAAATATGGCGTTCTTTATTACACTTGTTATAAGACAAATAAAGTCCCTAGAATAGTTGGTTCATGTGATGGAATATTAAGTGTGACTTAATCATGAGATTACATCAACAGAAAGAACACTATTCTTAAATGTATCCGTAGTCAAGCTTTAATATGAATTGGGATAATATTAAAGCATGGAGACTATTATGTATGTAGACTGATGACCACATCTCATGGGTCATGAATATGAGATATTAAGTCTATACATAGGTATAAGTATTAGGAGTAATATTTATACTGGATTGACCCATCGTGAGAATATCACATAGTATGTTATGAAATCGTCATAAGTTATTCTCACAATGATAATAGTGTATATCACTCTTAGACCTGAAACCACTATGATCCCTAGATGTGGACTCAAGTGTTTTATTGCCATTCAAACGTTGTCTGTAACAAGATGACTATAACGTTGGTTAATGGGCACTCGACGAATCATCTTGAGGGACGTGAGTGTCCTAGATGGGATTTGTCCCTCCTCATAACAGGAGATATATCTTTAGGCCTCTTGATGGAATATGACTGGAAAAATGCATGGCCATGCCGAATTAAGTCAATATGAGATATTGGACTTATTCGTTGTTCAGTATATTTCGGGATCAAGAAATATAAATATTGAGCTAAGCAAGGGTGACATAATCTATGCCTTGTGTTCAATAAAGATATTAGGACAAAGGAGTAATCGTACACATAGATATTATCATGGAAAAGGTTTCGTCAGATCACTTGACATTCTTGTCACTTGGGTAGCAGTGATGTGTTGCTAGATACCGCTCACTGTTTATAATATTAAATATAGGATTTAATATTATTGCCAACGTTACAAGAACCTATAGGGTCACACACAAAAGAACGGTAAAAAGGAGAAATATAAGTAGTACTTATATGATGGGGTACGTTTAGCAATAGGCGCTAATTAGTTAGCGGAAGCTGATGGGCTAATGGGCTTTTGAAGCTCAAGCTGATTTTGTGCAGCAAGGAGTTCTATAAATAGAAGCTCTAATGCTGAAATCAGCTAATGCTTTTTCGTGTAACCCTAAAGCAAAAACGTGTTCCCACTTCTCTCCCTAACCTCTGATCGCTTGGCTAGCACCGGGAACCAGAGGAAGTCGTTCGTGTGGACGAGTAGAGGCTTTGCTTACTTGCTCAGCTGTGATCAAAGAAACAGTTTCTGCACTAAGAGGTAACAACTCTATCACTGATTCATGTGATATTCGTAATGATCCAAGGAAAGGAAATCAAATATTTTAAACTTCCGCTGCACTTTATATGTCGATTTCCCTTCAAAACAAGGACCGCTATATGTCTTTATCTTATGCTGAACATATTCATAATCTCATAACTAGTGATCGGGGATACACTATGATCACTTTCTGATATCTGATGACTACTTTGTCATTTATCTTTGTATAATATACATATTCATCTTTCTTATATCATAAAGATAGAAGTTAGCGTGTAACACACAATAATTATCTTGGTTCATTTTACGGAGTACATCCGGGTGGAGTAACCCCGAAGTACAACTCCCATCATACCGGTGAAAATTCCTATCATATCAGGCTAACACCGGACTCCTCTTATCGTTATGTGGACAGTCCTCTCGAAGAAGTCCCATCCGGCATAATCCGGAGCCTGCTGGACATAACTTAACTTACATGTGGACAACCCTCTCGGTGAAGTCCCATCCGGCATAATCCGGAGCCTGCTGGACATGTTTAATCTTTAACATACGTGTGGACAACCCTCTCAGAGAAGTCCCATCCGGCATAATCCGGAGCCTGCTAGACACATTTACATAGTCTTATAAACTTACGTGTGGATAGCCCTTTCGGAGAAATCCCATCCGGCATAATCCGAAGTCTGCTGAAGACGTATAATTTTTATAATTAAATTCTTAACTTGTTATTCATATGTATATCTGATACATTTCATATCCATGTGCATATATAATGCATTCATCACTAATCAAACGTGTGATACTTAACCTATAGTATAAGGTTTTTAAGCTTATCGTTCTCATAAGCCACTTACTTGGTCGTTGGAAATCCAACCCTTAAGCTTATCTGAAGCTTTGAATGTTGAAACATTCCTTGTACTTTCGTACACTTAATTGTGTACACTTAAATCTTGGTTTCCTATAAAAGGATTTAGACACATCGTTATCATGTGTCGTACTTAGGGACTTACTATTCCACTTACTTAATTGTTGGGAACTAGGTCCCTTAGCTTACTTAAAGCCTATAGGTAATCTCTACCCATTGTCATAATTGACCTTGATTCTTATTGAGATTAAACCTCAATGATATTTGAAATATCTTTCCCCCCTCTCGTGTTAATACAAAGCATATTATGACCTCTTTCTTCCATTACTATATGCACAAAGACGCTCTGGCATTATAAGGATGGTTTTCTGGCCTTAAAACAAGTTTTCAACATGGGGTGGCATCCTGACTTTTTCGTGGCACGATGTGCCTTCCTCGTGGCACGATGGTGTGCTGATCTCTATGATCATGGTACGATAGAATCTGTCGTGGCACGATAAAGTAAGTGCAGCCAAGCCCTGTAGCCTTTCCAGAAAGTTCAAATACGAATTTTATCAAATTCACAACACCAACAAGTCTTCATACATCAAAATAAAATATTTTTAACTAGGAAGATCATAACATGTCAAGTATTAACAAAGGGCATCTAACAATCAAGAAATCAACCTAATCAATTCAAGTTTTCCTTTCCTCATAAAAACCTCAAAACTACCCAATAAGGGTATTAATCATAGGGAGCTCACCTAGCAATAGTTGTGATTCTGATCCTTTGCCAAGTTGCCCAACCATAGCTTCAATCTTTCTGTCCTTCCTTGATTCCTCCTTAGCTTCCTCTTGTTCTAAGTCTACCAAAGCTTGCTTGCTTGTTACCCAAGAGTTTTTGGAAAGAAATTTGATGGATAGTGGCAAGGAGAGGATGGGGCGTGAGCTTAGAGAGAGGGAGGGGAAGTTTTCAGCTTTGTAGAGAGAGAATGGAGAGGAGAAAATGACATGTAAATATCTTGAAATACTATATAAAGCCCCTTTAGCACAAAATTACGTTTACGCCCTTACTTGCCCTTACTTGTTCCTTTTTCTCAAGTTAACTCATATGTAGCTTTCATATTTTTATATAAAATTTTGCAGAAAAGTTTATAATATTAAAAGAATCTCTCCAAAAACAATTAGAATTTTTAATAAAACATAAATTAAAGATGAATTTTATATTTTTGCCGGTTAAAAAAATCATATTTAATTCATGTTTTGTTAAAAAATTCTAATTTTTTCGGGAGAGATTTTTACAATATTTTACACATCTCTGCATAAATTCATTAAAAAAAACATGAGTTGACTTAGAAATAGGGACCAAAAGTGATGATTGAAAATTTTAGAGGGATTAAAACGAAAATTTGATATATTTAAAGGGATCAAAAACATATTTAACCCTTAAAAAAGTAAGGGTGTGCAAAATGAATAAAAACAATATTTGTAAATTTTAAATGTTGAGGGTCCGCAACGGGTTCCACTTCTGTGCCATTAAGGCGCGCTATGTCATGTGACATAGCCAATCAGAATGTGCCACGTGGCACATCTGATTTTTTTTAAAAAAACAATAAAAAAGCTGATGGTGGTGGTGGTGGTGGACAGTTGCCATGTTCTCTCACTCTAGGTGACATTATTTTTTTGTTTTTTTTTTAAATCAGATGTGCCACTAGCACATTCTGATTGGCTATGTCACATGACATAGCGCGTCTTAATGGCACGGAAGTGGAACCCTGTACTGCATACCTCAGTGATAAGGTAGGTCTCCTTGTCTACATGGGCACAAACTTTGAAAAGTTTTTCACATAAATCATAAAAACGCAGAGGAGTGTCTCCTTTGATCTGCCATGATCGTTCAAAAAGGTTGTTTTTACAACGATTAAAATCAGCTTTGTATGATTTTTTTGGGATCTTGATGGACACTCTTTTTTCCCTTCAAACATAGGAGTAGTTTCAAAAACATGTGCAAGGGGATGTCACATGCATTTTCAAGAGCCTATGCAAATCATGAGAACGATGAAATTCATAAACACCAAAAAGTCTTGAAAGTGAAAATGGTATAGCTATATAGACAAACCTTCGTAACGTTCAAACTAAGTATGTGTTTGGTAAAGCATCACGTTGAACCAAATCACCACAACTTTTCACGTCAACGCAGAAGCTACTAATTGGAGCTTCTTGAAATCGCGGCAAAAACACTTTGGAAACCGTGGAAAATGTGAGTCTAGGGTAGAAAACTTGAAGCCAAACACACACTAAGAAACCTCCATCATCTACCGCCTACTCATAGTATATTATTAAAAGAGAGAAAATATAGACAAGAGGGGGGACATAAACCGAAACACTTAAAAGTGCGGAGAAATACAAAAACAACCTAAGGAAAACAAAAATTAGGCAAACGATTGTGGTCCCGGTAGAAATCTGCATCTAGAGGCATTGTTGAGAACCAAACTACATTAGTAATAGAATGCTCGTGGCTGGCCATTTATCCGTGCAATAATTACCTTTACGGTAAGTATGAGAGCACATTGCCTCTATACCATAGTGGAAACAATTGAACCAACGATTTTCACAATCTGAAAGAACAATATCACAATAGACTCTTAAGTAAACAATTGTGTTTATTTCTAGAAACGATGAACATGTTAAAAGAACTGTTTTCATCTCTAAAGCATGCATGGGTACTCCAAACATGGAGAAGCACCGGTACCGGGTACGCACCCGTATCGGGTACGCGTATGGTACTCGTAATGTACGTACCGAACCGTACTCATTTTTACTTAGTTGATTTGCCGTAGTTGGTGCAGCAAAAACATACAAGCTGTGAAAAAATAACCAAAATTATTTTGTTTTTTTTATTATATTTCAATTCTCTCTCTTGCTTTTGTTGAAAATAGTTGAGGAGGTGGTCCAAAAAAGTAAATTTCTGAAGCAACATGATAATAGAATTGTGGTTAAATACATAATTAAAATACAAATTGTATTATACTATTTTTTATTAAAATTGATTTTTTTTTCTAAGCATGTTTTTACAACAACAATTAATGGTTGTAATTCACTTGAAAAATCTTTTTTCGATGTTTTATATCAACGTACTCGTACCTTCATTTTTTGAAGTTTGCCGTATTATGTACCGATACCCATACCAGGTATCGTACCCGTACCTATGCATCATAGGTTTTCATTATTTCCATAAATTCATAATCCATTGCTAGCATTTCATTTTCTCTTTATCACAATAGTTCACTTTAAAAATCTTTCATCTACTTATTAGCAAATTAAAACTTAAAACGAACAAATATTTTAGAAATTGACAACAGAAAATCTATTCACGAAGTAAACATACTTAAAATTTGTTCCCCTGGCATTTTTCTTTTATAGTCAACCACAGAACTGGCTATATCAAGGATCACTGATACAAGATCATCGAGCTATGTAGTTTGTTATACAACTGTGGCAATAATTTGTAAATGTCTTCTTTAGTGGTTGTTTCCATTTCTTTCTATCCTCTTTCATTTACTCCCGTTGGATGATTGGTGTTTGTAAAAGACTAAAACAATTGTTGAACGTTGTAAAGAAAGAAAAAAATTGTCGAAATGAAAAGGATTCAAGGGTATGTCTATATCTTATCCATATTATAAATAATTGTTTAAGATTATAAACAAAAGTGATGGAATGATATTATAAATAATCATATAATATTTCAATCTATCTTCTAATTTATTTTAGAAAAATATTCTATAATTACTTTAATTATAAAGTTAAAAATAAGTATTTCTTTGGAGTGCATTTTGATCTGGAATGTTCGGAGATAATGTAACTTTTTAGGGAATTCAAATCCTTCTAGGTAAATTCAGTTGTTAGATGCTTAATTTGGAGGATTGTCAAAATCATAGAAATTTATGAAATATTTTGTCCAAATTAAGTTTTGACATTATCAATTGACACCTAAAAACTATAGATTTCAAATTTCTTACTTCTTATAATTCGTTCAATTTTTGCAAAACACTTATTTTTAAATTTGACTTGAACTTTTGCAAAGCACATGACATTGACACCACAATGTCACGCAAGTGTTGTCCATAAAAATGAGCCTAAAATGTGGGGCTTTGGGCACACAAAAAAAATGAAAAAAAGGAAGCGTTGGGGGTTAGTTTGTTGTCTAAAATAAATGGGGTGTGTATGTAAATGTTGGGGTTAGTATGTAGAGGTTAGAAAATAAAGATTTCATGAATGAAGTTGTGTATTGGGATGAGTTTGTCTAAAACAAATATGGTGTGTGGGGGTTGGTTTGTTTGGCCAATGAGCGTTTTGATTGCATATAATGTGATATAAATTTGTGTATTGGGTTGTACTACTCACTCCGTCTCAAAATATTTGTCTTTTAACATTTTTTTCTCTGTCTGAAAATAATTGTCACTTTAAATATCAATGCAGTATTTATTATTTTTTCCACTATTATACCCTTATTTATAGCATTTCATATCCAACTTAACTACTCCATTAACTACAATTAATGAGGATATTTTAGTAAATGATACTAATTTTCAACATTAAAATCAACACAATTAATCATTTCCTTAAAAATCGTGCACAAACCTTAAACGGCTATTATTGTGAGACGGAGGGAGTAGTCCCTTGTACTCTCATTTAATATGATTCGATTTGGTATTAATTTATATACAATAACAATGTAAAACTTTTTTACACAAGCATTCAATTAAATTATTCCATTATACCACATTTTTAGGTGAGTTCATAAAAAATATCTATTAATATTTATTTTGCTTGATTTGATTTGATACATACGTTGAAAAAAAAACTATGCATAGGAATTAATCACATTCTTTTGAATATGGAGAAAAAAAATTAAAACTAAGCTGTAACTTGGTTTTAAATGTTTTTAAAATCTAGCCAATGTAATTTAAATTGTAATATTAAAATTCCAAAAATAAAGATTTGATTTTGAAAACAATAAATACGATATAAATTACTACCCACCACGTGGAGACACAGATTTCACCAGTTTCTGTGGAGAAATGACACGTTCCATCCAAGAAAATGGTACTATTATTGTCGTCTACCGTAGGGATTATCACAAGTTTCTTACTACATTGGAGTCACACTTCGAAAAGAATCGCGTCCCTGCAGCAGAACATGAAGAAAACAACCAACTCTTTGAAGTCCCTGTGATTATGACTGAAGATGAACTTTTATAGACCATCAGTGAGGAAGCTGCTTTGCATTCTTGGATTTATTGTAGTGTTGGTCCTAGACCAAGCCAAGAGAATACTGTAGTACCCTAATTTTGTCCTACGCATTTTAAAACAAAAAAATCAAAAAAAGAATCAAAGAGGGAAAAAAAAGTCAACAAAAGTCAACAGAAAAGTCAACATTTCAATATTGAGGACTTCGCAATGCGAAGCTCCCTTCGCACTGCGAAGTCTGCGATTTTTCTGCAGATTTTTGGTTTCTTGGATTTAATTCCAGAATTTGTTGCATATCATTTCCATATTTATTTTAAGTAGCATTCATGGCTAATTGGGCCAAGCAAAGCCAGAGTTGAAGGACTTGCCATTAATGCCAAGGTTGGAAGCTTTTTCTTCCAACCTAGCATGTGACAAGCAAGTGGGCTTGCCCTTGGGCAGCTCTAGTCCCTCCCAGGTGACCAGCTAACCACCACAAGGTTGCCAGCCACCTGCTTGAGGACTTTCCTCCTGCTTGCTTCCCCTAAAACCAGTCAAACCAGCTGGGTTTTTTCACTTGAAAAACCATGATTGCCTACTCTGTTTTGCAGCAGCTTTTCACCCTCTCACACCAGCCATAAGTAGCCTTTTCATCCCTCAATCTCTGCACATTACAGTGCACGTTTTTATTGACCAACCATTGAGATTGCAAGGATTGATCCCCAAGCATTAGCCAATTGCAAATCAGCTTTGTTCTTCATCATTACCTTCTAGAATTAGTTGAATTTGTGGCTGAAATCAAGCTGGATCTTGCCCCTTGGTACAAGGCAGGGTTGCCTCTATCCATTGGCATTTAATGCAAAAGGATTCAGCTTAATCTTGGCCACAAATCAGCTGAATTTTGGGATTGTGTAATGATGACAAAGATTTGGTTTTGGCCTATAAATAGAAGGCAATGCCCAAGGATACAAACACAGTTAACAACAGCATTTCAAGAGCAGAAACTCTACTCATTTTAGCTCACAAACCTCCACAAATAACCAGAAACAATCCATCCAACACAAAGCTTACAAAAGTTCAAGTTCATCACAAATCTTCAAAACCTTTGTGAGAGCCTTCAACCAAATCAAACCAAGTGCAGCTGGAGCTTTGCTAAGGAGTTCTGTAAGTTTCTAAGCACTTATCTTGCATTTACAATTGTGTTTGCATAGCTATTTTGGTTCAAAACCATTTGATTCCAAAAAACCCCTTTTGAATTTCAAAGAAATCCCAAGGTTTTCAAAACATCAAAACTGGTTTGTCCAACCTTTTTCACCCCAAAAACTCAAAGTTTTTCACCCACCTATAAGGTCCTGAGTGTGTTCAGAAGTTGTTTCTGAACAAAAGTTCAGAAACAGCTTCTGAACCCAAAATTTCGCATGCTTCGCAGTGCGAAGTCATGGTCGCAGTGCGACCATGACAGAACTCAGAACCTGAGTTTTTGTGTCAAAATGACCAATTTTTGAGGTTCTAGCCCCAGAGCTCAGAACCTAAGAGTTTTTAAATCCATGTTCTTCAAACCATAACAAGGTTTTTGCATAATTTTGGCAAAATCACAAGTTCGTATGACCATTATGTGGATAACTTGCAAAACAAGTTATGTTCTCAAACTTTCAAAACCACATGAACAAACAAGTTATGTTCATCTTTTCAATCTAAACTTGAACAATAAATATTGTTCATGATGTTCAAAACTCAAAGATGAACATACACCGTTTACGTTCGCATTTTCGCAAAATGAGACGAACTTGCGCGTTTCTAGCAAATTTGCTAAACCTTCTCATTTTGGGTTTTCAAACCAAATGTTTTGACATACCTTGGGATTTCTAAAGGATTCAACCCAAAAATATGAATGAAAAAGGGGTGGTGTGACGTATGTCTCTCCATCGCCCCGATTGTACGAATGCGTGACGTATGTCTCGTCGCTCGGACAATCGTCATTCCCCCTTTTTCAATATACAACCCTAACCAAACCAAATCTTGGCCCCTTATGGTCAATCCAAACCTTTTGGTCCCCCGTTGGCCATTAGACTCAAACCCCCGACTCTTCGGAGTCCACTCGGTCAATGTTTGACTCGTATGAGTCCATTGTACCTCTCTTGGTCCCATAGCGACCAATTTCAACCCTCTACCCTAACGGACGTACCTTTTAACAATTCTAATGTGATTCGCGAACGAACGCTTATTAAGTCTCCAAGCGCGAGCATACAAGCTACGTTTAATCGCAAGAATTCGGTTAAAACATCGTCCAATTAAAAACAACCAACACATGTACGTTTTTCTAACAAAGAACTACGTACGCTTTGAATTCTCCGACTACCGGGAGATACGTAGGAGCAAGATCGACATCTTGTCAAGCGCAATAATAATAAAAAACTTTTTTTCTTTCGTTTGTTTTTATCTCTTTTCCCCCCTTTATTATGTTTTTAACATAAATAAACATGCACGCAAAGTATTAAAAAAACAATTCAAGCTTTGACCAAATAGAAGGTTCCCGTTGAGTACAACGGACGTGAGGGGTGCTAATACCTTCCTCTTGCGTAATCGACTCCCGAACCCGACAATGGTTGCGATGACCTAATCCTTATCCTCATCGTCAAAAGGGTTTTATTATCGTTTCCCTTTACAACAAAAAAAAACTTAAGGGTTTATCAACGTTCCCTTTACACAAAAACTTTGGTGGCGGCTTCACAAAGGCCCTCCGAGCATTCGAGGACGACCTCGGAGGATTTGCGCGTCTTTTTCCCGAGGAAAAAAAACGAGGTGCGCACAAATACAAACTTTGACGTTTCTTTCTTTAAGGTTGATTTCCATTTATGGGATTAGAGAAAGTTGAGTTAACACTTTCACAAGAGTTCTTTCTTCAGCCACCCTTTCAATATAAAATTTAATTCCTGTTATTGGAAGAATTGAATTGCATTAAGTATTGTAATAATAATATTTAATTTTTAATAGAAACAATATTTAAAGTTCATATCATAGAAAAGGTGATTGAGTTGGGTCACAGATAAGGAAAATTCCCAAGTTTTGATAAGTTACCAATTGGAGGCGTTTTTTTTAGTTTTTTGGCATCGGTAGGTGAGTGGTGATTAGGTTGCCTCGATATTTTTCTGGTCTGGTAGTGCTATTCTGTTGTGTTCGCAGGTTTTGTTTCGTGAGTGTCTTGCTATGCGTTTTTTGCTAGCAAGTTATGTTTTGTGCTGGGCATGTACTTTTTTTTGGGTATTTTGACATCAGCTTTACTTATGCTTTTATTTGGGTAATGTCATCTTTTAGTGTTATTTTTTTGTTCTCGCCAATGGTGTGTAATATTTTCTTTTTCTTTGTATGTCACAATGTCTTTGTACTTCAATCTACTAGTGTAGTATTCCTGTAACTTTTGAGCCCTCTCCGGAAACAACTTGTCATCGGATTTAGGGTTTATCAGTATATTATGCTGGTTCAAGCAAAAAAAATTACCGAATGGAATATCAATGTATATGGATTTTGCTGAGAGTGTTGAGATTGCATATGGATATGGATATTTCTCATGTCAATGAATTGTGAAGTTAAATGATGATGTGATGTTATGGTGTGAAGAAATTTTCGTCATTTCAGACGAAATTTCGGCAGAGAGCTATTTTAAAATAACTCGTTTTTTGGTTCCGAAGACGACATTTTTTAATCTTCGTTTTTTTATCTTGGTTTTTTATTATTATTCATTTATTTCATTTTTAGTTTTATTATTATTCATTTTTATGTTTTTGTCTTTATTTTTTATTTTTATTCTTTTTATTTTTCGTATTTTTATTATTTTTTATTTTTATTTAACTGTTTTTTTATTTTTACTGTTAAGTGTCATTTTAGTCCCTCCATTTTGGTCCTTGTTCAACAGAAATGATCCCAAGGGCATTTTTATCCAAAAATTACACCAAACCCTAATTTCTGACACTATTTAAACAACATTAATTACACTGTTCATAGTCAGAGAAAGAGAGTCAGAAAAATCAGAGAATAATCAGAGAAAACATAGAGAATTCGGCCACCACAAAAGTTCATCCATAACCCTAATTTTCTCACATTTCCTTCAACAAACACATAACCGAAACCAACAATCCAAAACACAAATCCGAACAGCCAACAATCCAAAACCACCAAAGTCGAAATCATAAACACACAAATCCAGAATCAACACACAAAACCGAAACCAACACACAAATCCAAATCCAAAACCAAAACCATAATCACAAACAGAATCCGAACCAAAGCCAATCAAGAGGTAGTTTTTTTTTTTTTTTGAACTAAAAACTTAGATCTAGCGGTTTTGAAAAGTTTTTTGGGTTTTTTGAGTGGATATTTAGAAAGAGGAGGAAAAAGGATATCTAAAAACTGTTTTTTTTAAACGGCGGAGTTTTGAACTCCGGTGCGGTGGCGCCGCCACCTAGGCCGGCTGGCCACCGCACCGGAATTCTTTTCCAGCCACCGGGCTTATAGAGAGAGGGGAGAGAAGAGAGAGAGGGCTGTAGTACCCTAATTTTGTCCTAAGCATTTTAAAAACAAAAATCAAAAAAAGAATCAAAAGAGGGGAAAAAAGTCAAAAGTCAACAAAAGTCAACAGAAAAGTCAACATTTCAAAATTGAGGACTTCGCACTGCGAAGCTCACTTCGCACTGCGAAGTCTGCGATTTTTCTGCAGATTTTTGGTTTCTTTGATTTAATTCCAGAATTTGTTGCATATCATTTCCATATTTATTTTAAGTAGCATTCATGGCTAATTGGGCCAAGCAAAACCAGAATTGAAGGACTTGCCATTAATGCCAAGGTTGGAAGCTTTTTCTTCCAACCTAGCATGTGACAAGCAAGTGGGCTTGCCCTTGGGTAGCTCTAGTCCCTCCCATGTGACCTGCTAACCACCACAAGGTTGCCAGCCACCTGCTTGAGGACTTTCCTCCTGCTTGCTCCCCCTAAAACCAGTCAAACCAGCTGGATTTTTCACTTGAAAAACCATGATTGCCTACTTTGTTTTGCAGCAGCTTTTCACCCTCTCACACCAGCCAATTATAGCCTTTTTCATCCCTCAATCTCTGCACATTACAGTGCACGTTTTCATTGACCAACCATTGAGATTGCAAGGATTGATCCCCAAGCATTAGCCAATTGCAAATCAGCTTTGTTCTTCATCATTACCTTCTAGAATTAGTTGAATTTGTGGCTGAAATCAGGCTGGATCTTGCCCCTTGGTGCAAGGCAAGGTTGCCTCTATCCATTAGCATTTAATGCAAAGGGATTCAGCTTGATCTTAGCCACAAATCAGCTGAATTTTGGGATTGTGTAATGATGAAAAAGATTTGGTTTTGGCCTATAAATAGAAGGCAATGCCCAAGGATTCAAACATAGTTAACAACAGCATTTCAAGAGCAGAAACTCTACTCATTTTAGCCTACAAAACTCCACAAATAACCAGAAAAAACCCATCCAACACAAAGCTTTCCAAAGTTCCAAAACCATCACCAATATTCAAACTTCTTGTGAAAGCCTTCAACCAAATCAAATCAAGTGCAGCTGGAGCTTTGCTAAGGAGTTCTGTAAGTTTCTAAGCACTTATATTGCATTTATAATTGTGTTTGCATAGCTATTTTGGTTCAAAACCATTTGATTCTAAAAAACCCCTTTTGAATTCCAAAGAAATCCCAAGGTTTTCAAAACATCAAAACTGGTTTGTCCAACCTTTTTCACCCCAAAAACTCAAAGTTTTTCACCCACCTACCAGGTCCTGAGTGTGTTCAGAAGTTGTTTCTGAACAAAAGTTCAGAAACAGCTTCTGAACCCAAAATTTCGCATGCTTCGCAGTGCGAAGTCATGGTCGCAGTGCGACCATGACAGAACTCAGAACCTGAGTTTTTGTGTCAAAATGACCAATTTTTGAGGTTCTAGCCCCAGAGCTCAGAACCTAAGAGTTTTTAAACCCATGTCTTTCAAACCATAACAAGGTTTTTGCATAATTTTGGCAAAATCACAAGTTCGTATGACCATTATGTGGATAACTTGCAAAACAAGTTATCTTCCCAAACTCTCAAACAAGCATGAACAAATGAGCTGTGTTCATCATTTCAATCTAAACTTGAACAATAAATATTGTTCATGACTTTCAAAACTCAAACATGAACATACGCCGAATACGTTCGCATTTTCGCAAAATGAGCCGAACTTGTGCGTTTTCTAGCAAATTTGCCAAACCTTCCCATTTTGGGTTTTCAAACCAAATGTTTTGACATACCTTGGGATTTCTAAAGGATTCAACCCAAAAACATGAATGAAAAAGGGATGGTGTGACGTATGTCTCTCCATCGCCCCGATTGTACGAATGCGTGACGTATGTCTCGTCGCTCGGACAATCGTCATTCCTTTTTTCCAATATGTACAACCCTAACCAAACCAAATCTTGGCCCCTTGTGGTCAATCCAAACCTTTTGGTCCCCCGTTGGCCATTAGACTCAACCCCTCGACTCGTTTGAGTCCACTCGGTCAATGTTCGACTCGTCCGAGTCCATTGTACCCGTTCGTGATCTCAGTGGATCAATCGAACAATCGCCCGACTCTTCGGAGTCCACTCGGTCAATGATTGACTTGTAGGAGTCCATTGTACCTCCCTTGGTCCCATAGCGACCAATCCAACCCTTTACCCTAACGGACGTACCTTTTAACAATTCTAATGTGATTCACGAACAAACGCTTAATAAGTCTCCAAGCGCGAGCATACAAGCTACGTTTTAATCACAAGAATTCGGTTAAAACATCGTCCAATTAAAATCAACCAACACATGTACGTTTTTCTACCAAAGAACTACGTACGCTTTGAATTCTCCGACTACCGGGAGATACGTAGGAGCAAGATCGACATCTTGTCAAGCGCAATAATAAAAAAAAACTTTTTTTCTTCTTTCGTTTGTTTTTATCTCTTTCCCCCCCTTTATTATGTTTTAACATAAATGAACATGCACGCAAAGTATTAAAAAAAACAATTCAAGCTTTAACCAAATAGAAGGTTCCCGTTGAGTACAACGGACGTGAGGGGTGCTAATACCTTCCCCTTGCGTAACCGACTCCCGAACCCGACAATGGTTGCGATGACCAAATCCTTATCCTCATCGTCAAAGGGTTTTATTATCGTTTCCCTTTAAACAAAAAAAAACTTAAGGGTTTATCAACGTTCCCTTTACACAAAAACTTTGGTGGCGGCTTCACAAAGGCACCTCCGAGCGTTCGAGGACGTCCTCGGAGGATTTGCGCGTCTTTTTCTCGAGGAAAAAAACGAGGTGCGCACAGCTGGCGACTTCACTGGGGATCGAACCCTGTTCCCACTAGTGAGTCAAGCCTAACCTATTTGGTTTAAAGCCAATTGTTTTATTTTCTTTGCGTGCCATGTTTATTTATTTTATTCATACATGCTATATTTATGCTTTATGTTTATATTTGCTTTATCTGCTTTATATTCATATATATATATCAAATGCGGGGGTTACTTGAGTGATGTTACTCCACATTGTTCGGGTTAATGCCGGACGTGTGAGGCTCTCTACCCGAGCTTGAGAAAAAAACTAAGTTAGAAGGAGGTTGTGTGCGGAAGCCCGCGTTGACGTATGTCCGTGAGGTAGGATGTCCAACCCCGCTTAGATGAGATTTTCACGTGGAATTAATTGAAGTCATGTCGACGTATGTCCATAGACAACCCTAATTCCATGTGAGGTCTATGACTCTAAGGACCTCTTCTTAGGAGATTTCACCATTTAGAGCCTACATGTGAGGATGGGGGGAAGTTCCGAACCTTCATAAACCATACCCTTGCATAACATTTGCATTCATGAAAGTAATTTTCGCATCGTTTTGCTTTATAGGAGTTTAAAAAGAAACGAACAAATATTAGCAAAAAAAAGAAATATGGATTCCGGGAACAAGAATACGCTCGCTTTCAAAATTAAAGCTCCTAGGGTGGAAAGTTTATTAGCTCTAAGCAAGAGGCTCTCTTCGGTCCACAAGAACATCTTCGAGGCAAGCTATGGGCTAATCCTTGATCTTTTACCCGTAAGAATAGATTCAATCGCCTTAACCACTTTGGCGCAATTCTTCGACCCACCTCTACGGTGCTTCACATTTCAAGACTTCCAACTAGCGCCAACTTTGGAAGAGTTTGAGAAGATTTTGGGTTGTAGCATGAAAGGTCATGAACTCTATCTCGGTCCGGGAAAGGATCCCACATTTGAAGCCATCGCCGAATCCTTGTACCTCGACACCCAAGAAGTGGCATCTAACTTGGAAGTTAGAGGAAACCTTAAGGGATTTTCAAGAAAGTTTTTGGAAGCCAAAGCTCGGGTTTTACTAGCCAACAAAGAGGTAATGGCCTTCAACGCCATCTTAGCCCTCTTAGTCTACGGGATTGTTTTATTCCCCAACATGGATGATTTCGTAGACTTTCCGGCTCTAGAGGTGTTTATGACTAAAAATCCAGTTCCTACAATCTTAGCGGATTTTTATCATACCCTCTACTCAAGGCATGAACAAGCAAGGGGACGCAAAATTACTTGTTGCACTCCCGTGGTGCAAATTTGGATGATGTCCCACATGCCAAGAAACCGAGACTTTATGGAAAACCGGGCCAAGCTCAAATGGTCGCAACGGATGACAACCCTCGCCGAGAAGGACATCCATTGGTTTTCACCAAACCTAGAGGACCCGGAAATTATCCTCAGCTGCGGGGACTTCCCTAACGTACCCCTCATTGGTACTAAGGGATGTATTAATTACAATCCGGTCCTCTCTCTCCGACAACTAGGTTTTTCAATGGAGGATAAACCTAATGACCTTTTGTTGGAAGCTTTCTACTTAAGGGAAGGCGATCAAGACCCGGCATTGCTAGAGAGAATCCGGGGAGCATGGAGCCAAGTACGCAAGGGAAGGGTCGGCAAGAGAAACTGTGTCGCCAAACCCCTTTATACTCAATGGGTGAAGGAGAGGGTCAAAGCAATCAAGTTACCCTTCGTGGTCATAAACCCTCCAAAACCTCCTACACCTAAACCTATTGCAATCATTCCCAACAAAGAAGTGGAGGACCTCAAGGCTAAAATTCAAGAACTCCAAAACAAAAACGGAGACTTAGAATTGAAGCACCTCCAAGCTTTAGGAGAAATTACTAGGACGAAGAGAGATCGTGATGAAGTATCACATTCTCTCCTAGTATGCCAAAAACGGCTAAGAACCTCCGAAGGGAAAAGGGATTGGATAGGAGGCGGCTTGGTTAGTGCGGATGCCAACCTTGTGGCCAAGGACGAAGAGTTGGAAAGAATCTTACATTCCAACCAAGAGCTCAAGAAGTTTGGCGAACTAGCCATCGAAGCTCAACGGAAATGGAGGTTGAAATTCCAAGAGAAAAATCAACAGCTCCAAGAAGTAGTGAAAGACTACAAAGAGCAGCTTCAAGCCGAACGCGTCCAGCGGCAAAGACATGAGAGTCTCTCTCATCAAGGGAGGCTAAAGTGCAATCATCTCGAAGAAGACATCAAGAAATTCGAAGAGTACTTCGACAAGATTGCAAGAGCTCATGGGGACCACATTGCACAACTACACGATGAAATTAGAAGTGCAAGAGTCAAGCTAGACCAGCGCAAGGAAGTGATTGAGTATGTATGGCAAGACGCCACCCAATTAAGTGAGGATTTCACTAAATTGGTTGCATTCTCAAATTTGGTAATCACCCAACTTCCAAAGAAGCTAGCGGAGGCCGAGATGGTCATGCCCTACTTTGACATCCCTATGGAGATCCAGAAGTTTATGAAGTTCTGCAAGGACACCATAGATTTCTATAGGGAGGAGATGAGCAAAGCCGAGAAGCGAGCGGCTATTTGATTTGTAATAGCATTAGTTACACTTTGTAAACAAATGTTATTTAATCAAATATATTTTGAAGTATAATCAATTGCCCGGTCTTTAATATTTCGAATTTGCTAATATTAATCGTGCACCTTTAAACTCCATAAAGCAAAATAAAAAAAAACGCATACTTTGCATACTCATAGCATACATACATCCACATGCATCTTCATGCATTTTCAAAAAAAAAAACTCATTCATTTCCCTAAAAAACAGTTCTTTCAAAGCAATCATAGCCCGAAAACCCCGAAAGCCCTCGGTCCAAGAACCAGATATTCAACACTCGTACGGAACACGAGCTAACAAACAAAGGATCATGGACAATTTGGAACAAACTCAAGCGGCTTTGAGAGAAGAGGTTGATGGAATGAAGGGAAAGATGGATCAGATGCTAGAGTTAATGCAAGCTCTATCGGCACGAGAAAGTAACCCTCGCCCAACAACGGATGCATCCAATGTGCAATGGCCTCCTTATGGTTTACCTGTGGGTTATACCCCACCCTTTGAAAATGAGGGTCAAGGACCACCTCCACCACCGCTCACAATCCCCGTAAGGAACGAGGAGCGTCGTCCTCAAGGAACTTCCACTACTCAACATGAAGTAATTCCCCATGATGTGGAAAATAGCCAGCTAAGGCAATCTGCTCCCGACACCACCCACCAAGACAATGATACCACCCAAATGTATCGAGTTTTGGAAGAAAGGTTGAAAGCTGTCGAAGGGTTCAGCTCATACGGTGCCCACAACGCCTTGGATATGTGTCTAGTACCCGACGTGGTAATTCCTCCGAAGTTCAAAGCACCGGACTTCGAGAAGTACAAAGGAATTCAATGCCCTCGGAACCATCTAAGGATGTTCTGTAGGAAGATGGCAGCCTACGCAATGAACGAGAAACTCATGGTGCATGTGTTTCAAGATAGTTTAAGCGGAGCATCCTTGGATTGGTACATGCAGCTCGAGCGTACTCATGTCCAAACTTGGAAGGATCTAGCCGATGCCTTCCTAAAGCAATACAAATATAATTTGGACATGGCTCCAAATAGGATGCAACTACAAAACCTCCTACAAAGAAGCAACGAGTCCTTCAAGGAGTACGCTCAGCGGTGGAGAGAACTAGCTTCTCGTGTGCAACCACCACTATTGGAAAGAGAGCTTGTCGACACTTTTATGGGCACACTTCAAGGCCCATATTACGACAAGATGATTGGAAGTACGTCTGCCGGTTTCTCCGATCTAGTCATGGTCGGTGAAAGAATAAAAGACGGAGTGAAGAGAGGAAAAATCCAAGGCTCTTCAGAAGCTCAAGGTGGAGCTAGAAAGCCCCCCAGCAACTTTCACAAGAAGAAAGAGGGGGAGACGAACGCTATTCTAGTGGGATCATCCTACCCACCACCAAATCAAATGCCTCACTACCACTATCCTTATGTGGCAGCAGCAACGGCTCAAGGGCGTTACTCACCTCAAGTAATTCCCGCAACTCCACCTCGACAACCAGTAGTGTTGCCGCAGCAAAATCAACAGCAACAGCAACAAGGCGGGTACCCATCAAAGAATCAAGCGAGCTCAAGGAACAGTTATTTTAATAGGCAGTTTGATCCTGTACCTATGTCTTATGGTCAAATCCTGCCATACCTAATCCAAAAGGGTATGGTCGAGACAAGACTACTACCACCAATGTCGCCACCATATCCACAGTGGTACGACGCAAATGCCAAATGTGATTTCCACGCAGGATCCGTGGGGCACAATGTCGAAAACTGTAGAGTTTTCAAACACAAGGTACAGGATCTTATTGACAAGAAGCTGTTATCCTTCAAAGAGGAAAACCCCAATGTGAAGAACAACCCATTGCCGGGGCATGCGGGTCCCTCTGTAAATGCGGTGGAGGAACAAGAGGACTTTGGTCCAGTCAAAAGGGTATCCAATGTTAAGACTCCCCTGTCAACCATAAGGGAGCGTTTAACCGGCTTTGGATTATTCGAGGAAATACACGCCAACTGCGAAGCCTGCAAGGTCAACCCGAATGAGTGCAAAGAGTTGAAGAGCTGTCTTCAAGAGTTAATGGACCAAGGTTGGATCCAAATTGGTTATATAAAGGATGGCACGGACGTTGCTACCTTAGAGTCTAACGGCCCAAAACCTCTCGAGATCCCATACCAAAGGAGAGAGGTACCAATGCCAATACAACCCATAACATTCCACGTACCTGCACCCTTCTCTTTTGAAAGCACGAAGAGGGTACCATGGAATTACCAACCTGTGGCCTATGTGGAAGGAAAACCACTAGCCAAAATTGAGCCCAGCATCACTAACATTACCGGTGTTGGAGGAATGACCAGAAGTGGTAGGGTCTTCGCTCCGAAAGAACTCGGAAAGACGCCAGCCGTACTACCAAAGGAGCCGCTCAAAGAAAAGAGCGTGGAGGAAAAAGAGAACCAAGCGGGGCCTTCTCAAAAGACAATCCCGCAAAAAGAGGCCGAAGAGTTCCTAAGGATAATCCAAAAGAGCGAGTACAAGATCATTGACCAGCTAGGTCAAACTCCCTCCAAGATCTCCATGCTATCCTTATTACTCAGCTCGGAAGCACACCGAGAAGCACTACTACGGATCCTCAGTGAGGCACATGTCACCAAGGACATTCCGGTGGACCAATTCGACGGGATAGTCGGAAATATTACCTCAAGTAGGTACTTGGGTTTCAATGGCGATGAGCTACCCGACGAGGGGCACATTCATAACCGCGCCTTACATATCTCCGTGAAATGCATGGACCACATCCTCTCAAGAGTGCTAGTGGACACGGGGTCATCATTGAATGTCATGCCCAAGACTACCCTTCTCAAACTATCATGTGAAGGGACCGTAATGAAGCCCAGCGCCTTGGTCGTAAAAGCTTTCGATGGGTCAAGAAGAGCCGTTATAGGGGAGATCGACTTACCAGTCCAAATCGGACCAAAGGTTTTCACCATAACCTTCCAAGTCATGGATATTAATCCAACATACAGTTGTCTTCTCGGACGACCATGGATCCATGCGGCCGGAGCCATTACCTCTACCCTGCACCAGAAGCTGAAGTTCATCATTGATAACCAAATGATTGTAGTTTCCGGGCAAGAGGACATGATGGTAAGCCATCTCTCATCTTTCCGTTACATAGAAACGGATGAAGAAGCTGTGGACGTCCCATTCCAGTCTTTGGAAGTGGCGAATGTCGTGACATTGAGCTCGAAGCCCAAGGAAGAGGCTAGGACAGCCATGTCATCATGGAGGGCGATAAGAGAGGCCCTAGAAGAAAGCCGACCCACCGGGTGGGGCAAGTTAGTGGACATACCGGAGAAGAAAAATCGCTTCGGGTTGGGGTATCATCCATCAGCCGAAACTTTCTCAAAGCCTTCAAAGCAAGGGATCCTCCCCATTTCGGAAACATTCATCAGTGTGGGGTTTATCCATGAAGATCAAGTGGCTCTACTCGAAGACGTAGACGAAGACG
Organism: Medicago ruthenica; assembly: GCA_018208015.1. NCBI lineage: Eukaryota > Viridiplantae > Streptophyta > Magnoliopsida > Fabales > Fabaceae > Medicago > Medicago ruthenica. Next base: position 29,597,881 of record CM031376.1, read on the forward strand.
TGCCTGATTTGGTGTACCGTTGCGCTTCGGATGAAGCTTTAAACAATTGGAGGGCTATCGCAATTCCCGAGATCATTACCAGGATCAAGTAATAAACCATGTTTGTTTGTTTTTTACTTTTTTTTTTAAAAAAAAAAATCATTTAGCTCTGCCCAAGGCAAATGATTAGTCGTGTGGGGTCCCCATGTTTTAAAGTTATTTACAATCATAAATAAAAACACTCTTTTATGTTCATTTGAGTCTTTTTCTTTTTGCATTTGTTTTAAAAAAAAAATTTCTACAAAAAGCCTAAAAAAAATCATACTCATGCAGATCTACAAATCCACCCTCCAAAAACAACACTACCTTAAACCCTTATGACTTCGATTGCCCGATTAATCAAACGGAAGATGATGAAGAGGACGATTATGAACCGCCTGAAGAATTGTCCAGACTTGCAAATCAAGGGGATAGGGTATTACAACCTCACCAAGAATCAGTTGAAAAGGTCAACTTGGGGACCGAAGAGGATAAGAAAGAGGTCAAGATAGGAGCCTCCCTGCACGAGGATGTGAAAGGAAAGTTGATTAAGCTTCTGCAAGAATACGTGGACGTATTCGCTTGGTCGTATCAAGACATGCCGGGTTTAGACCCTAACATCGTTGTACACAAGCTGCCACTCAAGCCGGAATGCCCGCCAGTGAAGCAGAAATTGAGAAGAACTCGACCCGATATGGCTCTCAAGATCAGAGAGGAGGTCAAAAAGCAATTTGATGCCGGCTTCTTAGCCGTAACCAAGTATCCAACATGGGTTGCCAACATTGTGCCAGTTCCGAAGAAAGATGGCAAGGTGAGAATGTGTGTGGATTATCGGGACTTGAATAGAGCAAGCCCAAAGGATGATTTCCCGCTACCGCACATCGACATATTGGTGGACAACACAGCCCAATTCTCAGTCTTTTCCTTTATGGATGGCTTCTCGGGATATAACCAAATCAAGATGGCTCCAGAGGACATGGACAAAACTACGTTCATCACTCCATGGGGGACATTCTGCTATAAGGTAATGCCTTTCGGATTAACAAATGCCGGGGCAACATACCAAAGAGCAATGGTGACTCTTTTCCACGACATGATCCATAAGGAAATTGAGGTCTACGTCGACGATATGATTGCCAAATCCCAAACGGAGGAGGATCATCTAGTCCATCTACAAAAGCTTTTCGAACGCCTAAGAAAGTTCAAGCTGCGCTTAAATCCTAACAAGTGCACATTTGGCGTTAGATCCGGGAAGTTATTGGGCTTCATCGTCAGCCAAAGAGGTATTGAAGTAGATCCCGATAAAGTGAAGGCCATCCAAGAAATGCCAGCGCCAAATACCGAGAAAGAAGTCCGGGGTTTCTTAGGAAGATTGAACTACATCGCTAGGTTCATCTCACACATGACAGCTACCTGCGAACCAATCTTCAAACTGCTAAGGAAAAACCAAGCCGTTCATTGGAATGAGGATTGCCAAGAGGCGTTTGATAAGATCAAACAATACCTGCAAGAACCACCGATTTTAATACCTCCGGTTCCGGGTAAACCCCTCATCTTATACCTAACCGTACTTGAAGGATCAATGGGTTGTGTGTTAGGACAACAAGATGAAACGGGAAGAAAAGAGCACGCAATCTACTACCTAAGCAAGAAGTTTACCGATTGTGAAACAAGGTATACTTCGCTTGAAAAGACTTGCTGCGCTTTAGCATGGGCTGCTCGACGTCTAAGGCAATACATGTTGACCCATACAACTTGGTTAATATCGAAGATGGATCCCATCAAGTACATCTTCGAAAAGCCTGCCCTCACAGGGAAGATAGCCCGTTGGCAAATGCTGCTGTCTGAGTACGACATCCAATATGTTGCTCAAAAAGCCATCAAAGGGAGTGTTTTATCCGAGCACCTTGCTCACCAACCATTGAAGGATTATCAGCCCATACAATTCGACTTCCCGGACGAAGATGTCGTAGCTTTGAATGACGAAGAAGTCACAAGCGATGATGAAGGGCCAGAACCAGGAGCTCAATGGAAGCTCGCTTTCGACGGCGCCTCAAATGCCATGGGACACGGTATCGGAGCAGTTTTAATCTCCCCAAGAAATGGATACCAACCCTTCACAGCAAGGTTGTGCTTTGACTGCACCAATAACATGGCAGAATATGAAGCATGTATCCTAGGCCTCGAAGCAGCAATTGATCTAAGGATCAAAAACCTTGAAGTATACGGTGACTCAGCCTTAGTCATCTATCAAGTCAAAGGAGAATGGGAAACGAGACATCCCAATTTAATTCCCTACCAAGCCAGGGTTGTAGAATTGATCAAGCATTTTGATGAAATCAACTTCCACCATATACCTCGAGAAGAAAATCAGGTAGCAGATGCTTTGGCTACATTATCATCAATGTACCAAGTAAATTCGTACAACGAGGCACCAATCATAAGGATGGATCGTAGAGACAAACCGGTTGTATGTGCAGCAGTCGAAGAAGGACTTGACAACAAACCTTGGTTCTACGACATCAAGCGATACCTCGAAGAGCAAGAGTATCCAGAAAATGTCTCGCACACCGACAAGAGGACCCTCAGAAGATTGGCATCCCAGTTCTTCCTCAGTGGAAATACCCTCTACAAAAGAAATTATGACATGGTCCTGCTCAGATGTGTGGATAAACATGAAGCGGACATGCTCATCAAAGAAATCCACGAGGGATCTTTTGGAACCCATGCTAAGGGGCATGCAATGGCAAAGAAAATCTTAAGGGCGGGCTACTATTGGTTAACCATGGAAGCTGATTGTTTCCACTATGCCAAGACTTGTCACAAGTGCCAGATTTACGCCGACAAGGTGCATGTGCCACCAACTCCACTGAACGTCATGACTTCACCTTGGCCTTTCTCTATGTGGGGCATAGACATGATTGGAATGATCGAGCCCAAAACGTCAAATGGACATCGCTTCATCCTCGTTGCCATCGACTACTTCACCAAATGGGTAGAAGCAGCTTCGTATGCGAACGTAACCAAACAAGTGGTAGCCCGATTCATCAAGAGGGAAATCATTTGCCGTTATGGTACTCCCCACAAAATCATCACCGATAATGGGGCAAACCTGAACAACAAGACAATGAAGGAGTTGTGCAAAGATTTCAAGATTGAGCACCATAATTCCTCCCCTTACCGACCAAAGATGAACGGTGCGGTAGAAGCAGCCAATAAGAACATAAAGAAGATCATCCAAAAGATGGTGACAACATATAAAGATTGGCATGAGATGCTTCCCTTTGCGCTACATGGCTACAGAACAGCCATTCGCACTTCAACTGGGGCAACCCCCTTCTCCTTAGTATACGGTATGGAAGCTGTTCTCCCCGTAGAGGTGGAAATTCCTTCGTTAAGGGTCTTGATGGAAACCAAGCAAGAAGAAGCTGAATGGGTCCAAACAAGGTTCGACCAACTGAATCTCATAGAGGAAAAGCGTCTGACGGCAATATGTCACGGACAACTCTATCAAAGGAGGCTCAAGAGAGCATTCGACAAGAAGGTCCGTCCTCGAGAGTTCAAAGAAGGAGACCTAGTGCTCAAGAAGATATTACCTATCCACAAAGATCCCCGAGGGAAGTGGACTCCCAGCTATGATGGGCCATACGTGGTAAAGAAAGCGTTCTCAGGCGGAGCCCTGATCATCACCACTATGGACGGGGAGGAGTTCCCACTCTCAATAAACTCCGATGCAGTCAAGAGGTATTATGCCTAAAAAAAAAAAGAGAAAAAAGCTCGCTAAATCGAAAACCTGAAAGGGCGGTTTAGGCAATAGAGAGCGTCCTGCTAGATTGAAAACCTGAAAAGGCGGTCTAGGCAAAAATTAAGGACATCAAAAAAGGAAATACACCCCGGTGGATTGAAAAACTCGAAAGAGCGGTCCAGGCAAAAGTTAGGGGTTAACACAAAAAAAGAAAGATAATGACTGCAGCATCCAAGCTCCGGACAAGATTCAAGAGGAGAGGAATCGGTCTCGTCAGCATCTTCCAACAAACAAAAATCTCGAAGTCATAAGGAAATAGCATGTGTTGTGCCAAAACCAACATTTTCTTTTTGCTTTTTCTTGTCTTTCTCTATCTCACTTCTCTTTGTGTATTTTTTACCCATTCAAGAGGTCAAATCTGCATTGAATAAATTTCCTTTTTGTTAGTAACGCATAAAATTTTGTTTTATTCATGATGAAAATGTTTTAAAACATGGGAAATAAACAAAAGAATTTTCTTCCAAAAAAGAGAAAAAACAAACAAACTTTGCTTTATTTTGAATCTTCGTGAATTCTGAAAGAATTGCGGTAATTCCCACCAAAATATTGCACCAAAGGACTTATGCTCCTTAGCAAAGGCAAGTGTGTAGCTCGCGGCACGCGAAGCGCAAGAACCCCCAAGGGTCAAGAGGAGCAGAATTCCCCAGTAAACACCCTAAGCATCCAAACACCAACCAAGGCTGGGTATCGATCATGCTTCCAAAATGATCCTTTATCCCCATAAGCCAAACCTCATTGATATTCCCCAGGGAGTCTCAACCCCAAACAAAAGTCCAATCATTATTGGCAAACCCACACAAATCTTCGGGCTTAGGCTCGAACTACACCGGTTTTGATCCCATTTGGGTATGTAGGCAAAGGACCTTGTCCTTCCAAACCGACCAACCAAAAACCAACAAAAAAAGAGAAAGCCCAACTGTCATTAACACAACCACAAACAAAGACCGACTCTGCTCGGCACCCAACCAGCATTATTTCATTTTTATTCATGCATGCATATTTAAAACCATTCATACACATGCATTTCATTTCATAAAACATGCATCCTCAACAAGGATTCTCCAGTGAGTATCACATATTCACCAACATCCATCAACATTCAACCAGGGGCACCTATTTAGGGTAAGACCGCAGCTCGTTAGGAATCGACATTCAGAAGCAGTACCTGAATAAGATCACCTAGCTTAGGTATCCACCTCTAGAAGCAGTACCTAGAGTAAACCTCCATCTTAGGTATCGACCTCTAGAAGCAGTACCTAGATAAGATCACCTACCTCAATGTTCCGCCTCTAGTGACATCCTAGAGTAGATCACTTCCATCTTAGGTATCGACCTCTAGAAGCAGTACCTAGATAAGATCACCTACCTTAACGTTCCACCTCTAGTGACAGTGCCTAGAGTAAATCACCATCCTCAGGAATCGACCTCTAGAAGCAGTGCCTAGATAAGATTACCTTCATCCCCCAGTGGATCTACCTCCAGTGTTAGCGGCTGGATACGATCGACCTTTACCAACCATTGCATTTGCATTTCGCGAAGGACAAAATTCGGGTCCTTCTTTTTTACTTAATTGATCTTCGCAAAGAGTTCATGAGATGCCCTCGGCACTCACGCACTCTATGCGAAGACACAATTAAGTAGGGGCAGCTGTAGTACCCTAATTTTGTCCTAAGCATTTTAAAAACAAAAATCAAAAAAAGAATCAAAAGAGGGGAAAAAAGTCAAAAGTCAACAAAAGTCAACAGAAAAGTCAACATTTCAAAATTGAGGACTTCGCACTGCGAAGCTCACTTCGCACTGCGAAGTCTGCGATTTTTCTACAGATTTTTGGTTTCTTTGATTTAATTCCAGAATTTGTTGCATATCATTTCCATATTTATTTTAAGTAGCATTCATGGCTAATTGGGCCAAGCAAAACCAGAATTGAAGGACTTGCCATTAATGCCAAGGTTGGAAGCTTTTTCTTCCAACCTAGCATGTGACAAGCAAGTGGGCTTGCCCTTGGGCAGCTCTAGTCCCTCCCATGTGACCTGCTAACCACCACAAGGTTGCCAGCCACCTGCTTGAGGACTTTCCTCCTGCTTGCTCCCCCTAAAACCAGTCAAACCAGCTGGATTTTTCACTTGAAAAACCATGATTGCCTACTCTGTTTTGCAGCAGCTTTTCACCCTCTCACACCAGCCAATTATAACCTTTTTCATCCCTCAATCTCTGCACATTACAGTGCACGTTTTCATTGACCAACCATTGAGATTGCAAGGATTGATCCCCAAGCATTAGCCAATTGCAAATCAGCTTTGTTCTTCATCATTACCTTCTAGAATTAGTTGAATTTGTGGCTGAAATCAGGCTGGATCTTGCCCCTTGGTGCAAGGCAAGGTTGCCTCTATCCATTAGCATTTAATGCAAAGGGATTCAGCTTGATCTTAGCCACAAATCAGCTGAATTTTGGGATTGTGTAATGATGAAAAAGATTTGGTTTTGGCCTATAAATAGAAGGCAATGCCCAAGGATTCAAACACAGTTAACAACAGCATTTCAAGAGCAGAAACTCTACTCATTTTAGCCTACAAAACTCCACAAATAACCAGAAAAAACCCATCCAACACAAAGCTTTCCAAAGTTCCAAAACCATCACCAATATTCAAACTTCTTGTGAAAGCCTTCAACCAAATCAAATCAAGTGCAGCTGGAGCTTTGCTAAGGAATTCTGTAAGTTTCTAAGCACTTATATTGCATTTATAATTGTGTTTGCATAGCTATTTTGGTTCAAAACCATTTGATTCTAAAAAACCCCTTTTGAATTCCAAAGAAATCCCAAGGTTTTCAAAACATCAAAACTGGTTTGTCCAACCTTTTTCACCCCAAAAACTCAAAGTTTTTCACCCACCTACCAGGTCCTGAGTGTGTTCAGAAGTTGTTTCTGAACAAAAGTTCAGAAACAGCTTCTGAACCCAAAATTTCGCATGCTTCGCAGTGCGAAGTCATGGTCGCAGTGCGACCATGACAGAACTCAGAACCTGAGTTTTTGTGTCAAAATGACCAATTTTTGAGGTTCTAGCCCCAGAGCTCAGAACCTAAGAGTTTTTAAACCCATGTCTTTCAAACCATAACAAGGTTTTTGCATAATTTTGGCAAAATCACAAGTTCGTATGACCATTATGTGGATAACTTGCAAAACAAGTTATCTTCCCAAACTCTCAAACAAGCATGAACAAACGAGCTGTGTTCATCATTTCAATCTAAACTTGAACAATAAATATTGTTCATGACTTTCAAAACTCAAACATGAACATACGCCGAATACGTTCGCATTTTCGCAAAATGAGCCGAACTTGTGCGTTTTCTAGCAAATTTGCCAAACCTTCCCATTTTGGGTTTTCAAACCAAATGTTTTGACATACCTTGGGATTTCTAAAGGATTCAACCCAAAAACATGAATGAAAAAGGGATGGTGTGACGTATGTCTCTCCATCGCCCCGATTGTACGAATGCGTGACGTATGTCTCGTCGCTCGGACAATCGTCATTCCTTTTTTCCAATATGTACAACCCTAACCAAACCAAATCTTGGCCCCTTGTGGTCAATCCAAACCTTTTGGTCCCCCGTTGGCCATTAGACTCAACCCCTCGACTCGTTTGAGTCCACTCGGTCAATGTTCGACTCGTCCGAGTCCATTGTACCCGTTCTTGATCTCAGTGGATCAATCGAACAATCGCCCGACTCTTCGGAGTCCACTCGGTCAATGATTGACTTGTAGGAGTCCATTGTACCTCCCTTGGTCCCATAGCGACCAATCCAACCCTTTACCCTAACGGACGTACCTTTTAACAATTCTAATGTGATTCACGAACAAACGCTTAATAAGTCTCCAAGCGCGAGCATACAAGCTACGTTTTAATCACAAGAATTCGGTTAAAACATCGTCCAATTAAAATCAACCAACACATGTACGTTTTTCTACCAAAGAACTACGTACGCTTTGAATTCTCCGACTACCGGGAGATACGTAGGAGCAAGATCGACATCTTGTCAAGCGCAATAATAAAAAAAAAACTTTTTTTCTTCTTTCGTTTGTTTTTATCTCTTTCCCCCCCTTTATTATGTTTTAACATAAATGAACATGCACGCAAAGTATTAAAAAAAAAACAATTCAAGCTTTAACCAAATAGAAGGTTCCCGTTGAGTACAACGGACGTGAGGGGTGCTAATACCTTCCCCTTGCGTAACCGACTCCCGAACCCGACAATGGTTGCGATGACCAAATCCTTATCCTCATCGTCAAAGGGTTTTATTATCGTTTCCCTTTAAACAAAAAAAAAAAACTTAAGGGTTTATCAACGTTCCCTTTACACAAAAACTTTGGTGGCGGCTTCACAAAGGCACCTCCGAGCGTTCGAGGACGTCCTCGGAGGATTTGCGCGTCTTTTTCCCGATGAAAAAAACGAGGTGCGCACAAGGGCGGCTAAGAAGAGAGAGAGGGGGATGTTAAAAATCACAATGTTTTTACAAAAAAGGCTATTTATAGCCTAATTCCAGATTGAATCTGAAGCATTGATCAATCAACGGCCCATATTCAATCCTGAAAGCCCAGGACCCATTTCCCTTAGGCATGTTCCTGTTACTTCTTACAGCCCCTTCCTGCTTCTGCACCCCCTTTCTTTTTTAGTTTATTTTCTTTGCATTTTTTTTATCATTTCTTGCATTTTTTTATTTATTTTCGTATGCATTTTTATTGCTTATTTTCTTCTATCATTTTATTGCATTTTATTTTGCTTTATTCATTTTTTTTGTTTTTTCCCTTTATTATTTTTTTGTCATTTTTTTTCTTTATAATAATTAGTTTACTTTTAATGCATTTTTTTTTAGTTTATTTTCATTTTTTATTTTTTGCACTTTTATTTAATGTCCAGCATACCATGCATTTTTTATTTTCCTTTTTTATTTATGCAACATATTTATTTAATGTCTTGCATATCATGCATTTTTATTTTCTTTTTTTATTTTTTGCAACATATTTATTTAATGTCTTGCATATCATGCATTTTTATTTTCCTTTTTTTACTTTATGCAACATATTTATTTAAGTCTAGCATTTCATGCATTTTTATTTTATTTTATGCCACATATTTACTTAATGCCAAAACCATCTCATGGAGTTTTTATTATTTATTTATTTTTACTTTTTTTTGCATATTTATTTATTTTTTATGCATTTATAATTTCATTTCTTTTATTTCTTTATCATTTTATTTTATTGTTTGTACTTTAGAATGTACTTATGGACAATGTAAAAATATGAATGAGAATATTGCACCGACACACACATTTATTTCTTCCGCTTTATGTCAAAAAACAATAAAGCGCAAAAAAATGAAAACGATCCGAGGAAAAGGACTCTCACTTTGATCCAACGTCATTTTGAGAAATCCGTCGCGTTTTAGCTTATTTCATCACGATTAGTTTTATTGGACTTTAGAAAAAACAATCAAAATTTCAAAAACATTCAAATAACCCAAAAAATCAAAAAACCAACCTTGGATTTCAAACCAAGTGACTTCTCTTCTTTCTAAATCAAACTTCAATCAATTTTAATTATATTAGACTTAATTTTTTTCAATTAAAAACAATCAAATCACATTTTATTCTACTAGGGTTGTTGCCGAACTGCCATTGACGACAAGAAATAAAATTGAATGTCAACTGTTCGGGTTGTTGCCGAACTGCCATTGACGACAAGAAATAAAATGGAATGTCAACTGTTCGGGTTGTTGCCGAACTGCCATTGACGACAAGAAATAAAATTGAATGTGTGCACAAGCTGCTCGGTAAAGAACTGTCACTTGGCGACAATACTGGGGAATATGCACAAGTTGTTCATTGAAGAACTACCACTTGGCATAAAGACATAATAAAAAGATGTGCAAGCTGTTCGTTTGAACTGCCACTTGGCATAAAGACATAATAAAAAGATGCGCAAGTTGTTCGTTTGAACTACCACTTGGCATAAAGGGTGACATCTCTGGACCAGACAGACTGGGGATGACACTTGGGGAAAAGGAGTTTACGAATTGTTCATGATTGATTGGTGAGACTCATGGTGGTTAGAGCAACCATGTATGAATGATATTGTAGTATGTTGTATGCATAAATGTACGTATGCATGAATGTATGAATGTATGAATGTACAAATACCTGAATGTATGAATGTACAAATGTATGAATGTACGAATGTACAAATGTACAAATGTATGAGTGTACGAATGCACAAATGTATGAGTGTACGAATGTACAAATGTATGAATGTACGAATGTACAAATGCATGAATGTACGAATGTACAAATGCATGACTCTCACTGGGGATGTTGTGTGAAAGATTGACTTGTAATGGGGATACACAAATCATTCGTTAAAGAACTGCCCCTTGGTATAAGAATACGATGAAAGATTGCACAAGCTGTTCGTTGAAGAACTACCACTTGGCAACAAAGGAGGTTGACATCACTAGACCAGACAGACTGGGGATGACACTCGACTGATTTGATTTATTGCATGACCGATAAACTTGGTGAAACAAGATTTAGACCGGTAAAATAAACAGTGGACCGACGTCGCATTGCAAACACTCGGTAATCTTCAACGGGGATGATACCACAGGGGATACATCCAAAAATTGACGGGGTAAAGCCGCAATAACTGATAAAAAAGATAAATACCTCACGGGGAGATTGTTAATCCACTAGGGAATCGTGCTAATCCGTTGGGGAGAAGAACTGGTGATTCTGCCGGGAATGCTTTGGTTGGCTAATCTTTGCCTGAATCGTCCTTTCGGGCTCTCGATTCATCGGGGATATTCCCGATTGATTGACTGATAATTTTGCTGGGGGATCCCTTTTTAGCATTTTGACCATGCTCGACCTGCGAAGTTTACCCGCTTTCAGGACAGACATCGACGTACACTTCAAATATTCATGAGTTCAGAAGGAATGTGTTTGTTGTTTTATAAAAGATAAAAGACTCACAAAATAAATTTTTTTGAAAAAGTTTTTGTTTTAAAAGTACTATCATCAAGAATAAAAATGAATGAATAGAATAAAAATGGGAATTTTGATAAAAGGCAAAATAATGTTGGGAAGTGAAATTTATTAATGGGGGTGGTAGCCTGCCAAAGGCGTGGCTCTACGGATCTTGCAAAGTTTGAAAAAAAATGGTAAATATAAAAGGGAGGGTACATTGAACACGATGACCACTATTATCCCTAACAACTTTGAATTCCATGTTCGGATGCTTCAGATTCGGAGTCTTTTAGACAATCGATGTGCCCAAGACGAATCACGGCTGATCCGATGTAGTTACTTTGTCTTTTGATCCTTAAATTTTGCATAGGTTGTCTTTTCAGATTTTCGACCTATCAGGATGATTATTTCTGTTTTATGTCTCTAATTTTTGCCTGGACCGCCTTTTCAGGTTTTCAGTCCACCGAGACGCTCATTTTTGCCTAAGCCGCCGTTTTGGGTTTTCGACTTACCGAGCTGTTCTTTTGTTTTTAGACAAAGTATTTCTTGACTACATCAGAGTTCACAGGACGCGGAAAATCCTCGCCGTCCATTGTTGTGAGAATCAAGGCTCCTCCGGAGAAAACTCTCTTGACGACATAAGGGCCTTCGTAGTTAGGTGTCCATTTGCCCCTAGAGTCGGGTTGAAAAGATAGGATCCTTTTGAGCACGAGGTCTCCTTCTTGGATTTCACGGGGACGAACCTTCTTGTCAAAAGCTTGCTTCATCCTCTGTTGATACAGTTGTCCATGACACAAAGCGATCATGCGTTTTTCTTCAATTAAGTTCAACTGATCGTATCTGTTTTGACACCATTCAGCCTCTGACAATTTAGCTTCCATCAAGATTCTCAATGACGGGATTTCGACTTCTACGGGGAGCACTGCTTCCATGCCATATACTAAAGAGAAAGGGGTCGCCCCTGTTGATGTACGTACTGAAGTACGATACCCGTGCAAGGCATATGGTAGCATCTCATGCCAGTCTTTGTATGTGACTACCATCTTTTGCACTATTTTCTTGATGTTTTTGTTTGCGGCCTCAACTGCGTCATTCATCTGAGGCCTATAAGGAGAAGAGTTATGATGCTCGATCTTGAACTCTTCGCACAGCTCCTTCACCATTTTGTTATTCAGATTAGTCCCATTGTCCGTGATGATCTTGTTGGGAATACCATATCGACAGATGATATGATTCTTAATAAATCGGACCACCACTTGTTTGGTGACGTTGGCGTATAATGCAGCCTCAACCCATTTGGTGAAGTAGTCAATTGCCACTAGGATGAAGCGATGTCCATTTGAAGCTTTGGGTTCAATCCTTCCAATCATGTCAATGCCCCACATGGAGAAAGGCCAAGGGGAAGAAAGGACATTGAGAGCAGTGGGTGGCATGTGGATCTTGTCCGCATAAATTTGGCATTTGTGGCATTTCCTGGCATGCTTGTAGCAATCACTTTCCAAGGTCATCCAGTAATATCCGGCCTTTAAGTTCTTCCTAGCCATTGTGTGCCCACTGGAATGAGTTCCGAAGGAACCTTCATGTATCTCATGCATTATAAGATCTGCTTCTTGCTCATCAACACATCTGAGCAGCACCATATCAAAATTCCTCTTGTATAAAACTTCTCCATTTAGAAAGAAGTTTCCAGCTAATCTTCGCAGAGTTTTCTTATCCTTGTTGGATGCCCCATGTGGGTACTCTTGCTTTTGGAGGAAACATTTAATGTCATGGAACCATGGCTGGTTATCTATGACTGCTTCGGCTGCAAACACATGTGCGGGCCTTTCTAGGTGCTGGACCTTGATTGTTGGAATTTCATTCTGGCGGCTGACCTCATACATAGTAGACAAGGTTGCTAAAGCATCTGCCATCTGATTCTCATCTCGAGGAATGTGATGCAGCTCGACTTTGTTGAAAAAGGTTAGCAAACGTCTTGCGTAATCTTTGTAAGGAATCAAGCCGGTGTGGCGAGTTTCCCAATCTCCATTGATTTGATTAATCACAAGAGCTGAGTCTCCATAAATGTCGAGGTTCTTGATCCTTAGATCAATGGCTTCCTCAATTCCTAAGATACAAGCTTCATACTCTGCCATATTGTTTGTACAGTCGAATGATAGTCTTGCAGCAAAACGGAGATGTTTGCCCTCAGGGGTGACGATGACTGCCCCAATTCCACTGCCATAGACATTGACAGCTCCATCAAAGATTAACTTCCATCTAGATTCGGGATCTGGACCTTCGCCGAGTAGTGGTTCGTCACAATCCTTCATCTTTAGATACATGATTTCTTCATCGGGGAAGTCAAACTTAATCGGTTCATAATCCTCAATTGGTTGATGAGCCAAATGGTCGGCGAGAATACTGGCTTTGATGGCCTTTTGAGTGTGATACTCGATGTCATATTCTGATAACAACATCTGCCAACGGGCGATCCTTCCGGTTAAGGCGGGCTTTTCAAAGATGTACTTGATTGGATCCATATAGGATATCAACCAAGTAGTATGATTGAGCATAGAGTGACGAAGACGCCTAGCAGCCCAGGCTAATGCACAACAAGTCTTTTCGAGAAGAGAGTATCGGGACTCGCAGTCCATAAACTTCTTGCTTAGTTAGTAGACGGCGTGCTCTTTCCTACCGGTCTCGTCTTGTTGTCCGAGTACACAACCCATGGAGTCCTCCAATACAGTTAAGTACATGATTAAAGGTCTTCCTTCGACGGGAGGAATAAGTATTGGAGGTTCCAGCAGGTACTCCTTAATGCTGTCAAAAGCTTTCTGGCAATCCTCTGTCCATACCACCTCTTGATTTTTGTGGAGCAGCTTGAAGATGGGTCCGCAAGTGGCTGTCATATGGGATATGAATCTAGAGATGTAATTCAAACATCCTAGAAATCCCCTTACTTGCTTCTCAGTTTGAGGAGCAGGCATTTCTCTGATAGCTTTGACCTTATCGGGATCTACTTCGATACCCTTTTGACTGACAATGAAACCTAGGAGTTTTCCGGATCTCACGCCGAATGTACATTTGTTGGGGTTCAGGCAAAGCCGATATTTTCTCAGGCGTTGAAACATCTTTAACAAATACTCGACATGCTCCTCTTCAGTTCCTGATTTGACAATCATGTCGTCGACATACACTTCAATTTCTTTGTGTATCATGTCGTGGAAGAGAGTGGTCATGCCCCTTTGATAGGTAGCACCCGCATTTGTTAAGCCAAAAGGCATCACTTGATAGCAAAAGGTGCCCCAAGGTGTAATGAAAGACGTTTTTTCTCTATCTTCAACAGCCATTTTAATCTGATTGTATCCAGAAAAGCCATCCATGAAGGAGAATACCTTGGATTTGGCAGTATTGTCGACCAATACGTCAATGTGGGGTAAATGGAAGTCGTCTTTTGGACTAGCTTTGTTCAAATCTCGGTAGTCGACGCACATCCTGACTTTACCATCCTTCTTGGGAACAGGCACTATGTTGGCCAACCACTGAGGATATTCTGTTGTAACAAGAAATCCAGCATTAATCTGCTTTTGCACTTCCTCTTTGATCTTGAGAGCCATGTCAGGGCGAGTCCTTCTCAACTTCTGCTTGACAGGCGAACATTCAGGTTTTAGAGATAAATGGTGTTCCACAATTTCAGGATCCAATCCTGGCATATCTTGGTATGACCAGGCAAAAATATCCACATACTCTTCAAGAAGCTTGACTATTTTCTCTTTGACGGACGCATCCAACAATGCTCCAATCTTAATTTCCTTCTTTTCTTTTTCAGAACCCAAGTTGATAACCTCTACTGCTTCCTCATGAGGCTGAATGGTCTTCCTCTCTTGTTCTAATAGGCGCTTGATCTCACCCGGAATTTCTTCATCCTCTTCCTCTTCCGCTTCGTAAACAGGGAATTCAAAGTTGGGAGGGAGCCTAGGGTTAAGGTGCTCGACGGGTTTATTGGTGCTTAGTCTGCATGTGATGGATGATTGATTTTAGTAAAAAATGAAAAATGCAGACTCTTTAAAAATAGAAAATATGTTTTTGTTTGGTTTTTTGTATTACCATTTTTTTTTAAGAATAACAAAAAGAAAAAACGACGTAGAAATACGTAAAAGTTGTGATAAAAACAATGATTTTCATTAATTGATGATAGTACATTAAACAAGCCCTACATGAGTCTCCCTTCGCTTCGGGCGAGACGAAGGGGTTTTTTTTTGAAAAAGATAAATAAACAAACACATTACTTTGAAGACTGAATAACAGAAGGAACATCGACAGCAACCCAATTGCGGCAAGCTCCTCCGGGCGTTACAAAGGCATGTGCTATTTCTTCCGGCCCATCTTCAGTGATGGCGTTAGCTTCCTTTGTGGAATGAATGAAACTAGCATTGTGGAAAATGTTCTCGAGCGGTTCAATGCTAGCATTTGGCTCGGTAACTCTTGTAGTTGGAGTATAACCTAACCCTTCTCTATGCTCACGCTCCGGCAGATTTATCGTCTTTCCCCAATCCGGGAGTAAGTCATCTTGCACTGCTCTTTGTGCGCTCTTGAAAGAAGAAATGGATTCCTTACTTTTCGTGGTATTCTCATCCTCTAAGGAAAGACCTTGGAATGATGTCCCATCAACGATATCAGCACCGATGAAAGAGAAAGCTGACAGATGGCTGATCAACATAGCTTCCTCTCCTCCCACAGTTACTAGTTTTCCATTCTTCACAAATTTCAGCTTTTGGTGCAGTGTGGATGTCACTGCTCCGGCCTCGTGGATCCACGGTCGGCCTAACAAACAACTGTACGCTGCTTGTATATCCATTATTTGGAAGGTTATTTGGAAAACAGATGGCCCGATGGTAATAGGTAAATCCACCTCCCCGATCACTGATTTCTTCGAGCCATCGAAGGCTTTAACAACTACCCCACTTTGCCTCATGGGGGTCCCCTGGTAGGAGAGCTGGTCAAGGGTTGTTTTGGCCATTACATTCAATGAAGAGCCGGTGTCCACAAGTACGTTTGATAAAGCGTCAGACTTGCAATTCACTGATATGTGTAATACCAGATTATGGTGCCTTCCTTGCTCGGGGAGTTCGTCATCACTGAAGTTCAAGCTATTGCAGACAGTGATGTTTCCGACAATGCCTCCAAATTGGCCAAGGGTTATGTCGTGCTCCACGAAGGCTTGGTCCAAGACTCTCATTAATGATTCTCTATGAGCGTCAGAGTTTAACAATAAGGACAACATAGAGATTTTGGAAGGCGTTTGCAACAACTGGTCCACGACCTTGTATTCGCTCTTCTTGATCAGCTTTAACACCTCATCGAGATCTGAATCAGCATTAGCCCCATTGGGTTGACCTACCTCTTTGCTTGCGCAGGGGTCTTGGGTTTGCTTTGGTTTAAATACCGGGGCACTGACCTTCCCTTGGACTGTTGTAGGAAGAACATGTCCACTCCTTAGCACTTTGCTACTGTACGTGATATTACCGACATGGGGGAATAGGTACCTCTTGACCGTTGTTCAACATGGTTGCAAGGTACTTGTAAGGAACTGCTTTGTTGGAAGTGTATGGGGTAGGTCCCGGTAAACATATTACGAGTGGAGTAGCAGCAGGCTCCTGGCTGCTGAAAGCTAACTCCAAGTGTTCCGGGATATCAAACTCCGGGATTATCACACATACACTTTTATCCTTTTTTGTGACAATAAGCTCCTTTTTGTCCATTAGTCCTTGTATGTCGTTTTGGATTTGCATACATCCTTGAGGACATTCCGAACACTCTTTGCAACTAGCATGATCATGTTTGAACATAGTTGCCTTACACATCTTGACGTGTAGCGGAACCAGAGGCGTCCTGATGTCTTGGGCCTTCAAGATAGGACTGGCTTCTTGATGCTCTTGAACCATGTTGATAGAGGGACCATGGTTTGGCAGAGGGTTGGTTTGGACATTTAGATCTGAGTCCTTGAAGGTCAGAACCTTGGTACGGTTTAGCCTTTGGACCTCATTTTTGAGAACAAAGCAATGCTCAACGTCATGGCATGGTGCCCCTTGATGGAATGCACAAGTAAGGTCAGGTCGATACCATGGAGGTAATACATTTGGTACGGGAGGGGGTGCTCTTGTTTGTACAAGATTTCTTGCAATTAAAGCAGGGAGCAAGTCCGCGTACTTCATAGGTATCGGGTCGAATGCCGTTCTTTGGCGATTCTGATGATTGAAGGGTTGTTGAGGTGCTTGAGGTCGGTATTGTTGCTGACCTTGTGGGCGAGGTTGTTGATAATGTTGTTGTGGGTTTTGTGGGTGTTGTTATTGATATGTTTGTTGATAATGAGGTGGAGGCCTTTGTGGGACCTGAATTTGGTAGTTTGGAGGTGTAGAGATGGAAGGTGAAATGGCAGAGACGTGTGGATATGCCGAGTACCCTTGATGAGGTCCTCCATGGCCAATCATGCCAATATCCTGCTCTTTCTTTCTTGGGTAGCTACTCCCGAATCTTTTTGTGCTGCTAGATGGAGCACTTTCCTTCACTAAGCGTCCTTCTCGGACCGCATCCTCCAAACGTACGCGCATGCTTACCATTTCTGTGAAGTCACTTGGCGCACTCGCAATCATTCGCTCATAATAAAAGGAACCAAGAGTGTTTAAAAAGATCTTGGTCATTTCCTTTTCTTCTAGAGGTGGGCTAATCTGAGCCGCCACCTCTCTCCACCTTTGTGCATACTCTTTAAAGGTCTCTTTGTCCTTTTGGGTCATGGCTCGGAGCTGGTCCCGGTCCGGGGCCATGTCCAAGTTGTATTTATACTGGCGGACAAATGCCTCTCCCAAGTCGTTGAAGGTTTGGATCTTGGTACTATCCAAACCCATGTACCACTTTAAAGCAGCACCGGTTAAACTATCCTGGAAGTAGTGGATGAGCAATTGATGATTGTCGGTTTGAGTCGACATTTTCCTAGCGTACATCACTAGGTGACTTTGCGGGCAAGTATTCCCCTTATACTTTTCAAAATCCGGGACCTTAAATTTAGGAGGGATTTTGACGTTGGGTACAAGACAGAGGTCATGGGCGTTTTTCCCGAATAAATCCTTCCCTCGGAGGGTTTTAATTTCCTTTTGCATCTCATCAAATTTTTCTTGGAAATCAGCCATCCTATCTTGGGCACCTAAACTTTCGGCATGAGAGATAGGCCCATGATCAAACGGAGTGGTATGAACCACTGGCGCTGAGAAGGCCGCAGTAGCCTGGGTGAAGGTAACTTCGGGTTGAGAGACCGGAGTCTCTTGAAGAGTAGTGGGAATAGGGATGAATTCCTCACCAAAGTCGAATGGCATGCCCCATGTACAACCGGGTGGTCTAGTGTATTGCTGAGTACCGGCATGTAACGTTGGAGCCGAGGTAGATGCTGACGCTTGAGCTTGAGAGCTAGAGGGAGGAGGAGGTGTTGGCGGAATTTGTGCGGCCGCTAGTAACTTCACTAACTCCGTTAATTTTTCCATCTTCGTTCGCATAGATGTCAACTCTCCACGGAGCTCCTGATTCTCTTGTTCTAAATTTTCCATCTTCCTCTTTATGGTTGCTCGGGTGTTGTATGTGTGGGTTGCCTTGGGACGTCGAGCCACTTTTCCTTACGGGAAGACGCGTAGTGTTGCGAATGAAATGCGAACACTGAATACTCAATTCGGATTGTAAGAAATCCTGAGGATAAGAAAAGGGAAATGAGTTTTGGACTCGAAGACGAACGTATGCATGATATGAATGATGTATGTAAATGCATGAAATTTTTTTTATTTTGCTTTACAAGGAAATTAAAAAGTGTGCAATTAATATTAGTATTAGAAATATTAAAAGCCGGGAAATTAACATTGTCCAAAATATATTTATTTGATTGAATAACATTGAGATTACAAAGTGTAATTAATGCTAATACAAATCAAATAGCCGCTCGCTTTTCCGCTTTGTCCATCTCCTCCCTATAGAAGTCTACAGTATCCTTGCAGAACTTCATGAACTTCTGGATCTCTTTTGGGATGACAAAGTAAGGCATGACCATCTCGGCCTTTGCTAGTTTCTTCGGAAGTTTGGCAATGACCAAGTTTGAGAATGCGACCAATCTTGTGAAGTCTTCACTTAATCGGGTGGCGTCTTGCCATACAAACTCAATTACTTCCTTGCGTTGGGCTAGCTGGATATTTGCACTTCTAATCTCATCAAGGAGTCGTGCAATATGGTTTCCATGCTCTCTTGCAATCTTATCGAAGTATTCTTCGAATTTCTTGATGTCCGCTTCGAGATGATTGCATTGTAGCTTCCCTTGATGAGAAAGGCTTTCATATCTTTGCCGTTGGACACGCTCGGCTTGGAGCTGCTCTTTATAGTCCTTTACGACTTCTTGGAGTTGTCGATCTTTCTCTTGAAATTTCAACCTCCATTTCTTTTGAGCTTCGATGGCTAGCTCGCCGAACTTTTTGAGTTCTTGGTTGGAATGCAAGACTCTTTCCAACTCCTCGTCCTTGGCTACAAGATTGGCATCCGCACTAACCAAACCACCTCTGATCCAATCTCTCTTCCCCTCGGAGATCTTTAGCCGCTTTTGGCACACTAGGAGAGAATTTGCCGCTTCGTCTCGATCTCTCTTTGTCCTAGTGATTTCTCTTAAAGCTTGGAGGTGCTTTAATTCTAACTCTCCATTTTTATTTTGGAGTTCTCGAATTTTAGCTTTGAGCTCCTCCGCTTCTTTGTTGGGAATGGTTGTGCTTGGCTTAGGTGTAGGAGGTTTTGGAGGGCATGTGACCTCAAAGAGTAGCTTGATTGTTTTAACCCTCTTCTTCACCCATTGAGTATAGAGAGGCTTGGCCACACAACACTACAAGAAATCAGGCTTTTAGAGACTGAATTTTCAGTCGCTACATCAACAAAATCGGTCACTGATAGATTTAGTGACCGAAATAGCGACCAAAAATAAAAGTGGCTAAAAGGCTGGTCGCTGATCCTTTGTGACCGGTTTAGCGACTGATTTTTCGCGACTGATTTTGTGACTATACATAGAGACCGATTTTGTCACTGAATTTTGAGACGAAATTAGAGACTGATATAGAGACGTCTTTGGAGACTGATCCAGAGACAGAATCTAGCCACCGATTTAGACACCATTTTCTTGGCTGAAATCAGCTAATTTAGTGACTTATTTTGTGACTGGTTTTGCCACTTAATTAGCCACCGAATTTGTGACGGAAATTTATTTATTGTATTATAAATTACAGTCTCTAATTCGGTCGCTAACTGGATTTTATTTTAATTGTTTGCTGAATAATATACTGGTCACTGTTTTGTGACTAAAAGAATTACAATATTTTTTTTAATATTGTAATTCTATAACTGACATTTTTATCAAATTCCATACAGAAGATCAAAATAATTCAATGTAACATTAACCATTTAATGCTAAATACATAAACTAGTCAAAATATAATTACATAGGAGATTTGTGTATTCACAAAAGCCTTTGCACTTGGTAGTCTTAACAAAATACATAATACTAACCAAAAGAAAGTTCCAAGTGGTAGGCTTAACAAAATACTAATCCAAATAGATATGTGAATTAACAAAACACATCAAATTATCTATTCAGGAATATTTTGTGCTTCCAACTCTAACTCGTCATCAACCTCATCATCACCAACCTCATCATCCTCATCATCATCAACTTCATCATCATCAACCTCATTATCATTAGCTTGGTCTTCCTCATTGGTTTGGTCTATAGAATGGTGGGTGGGTTGGAAGTTCATGGTTTCCATCATGCTAACAGAGGCATTTGCAGCAAGTTTGTTAACATAGGCATAACCTAAACAATGAAGATCAGCAGGGCATGTAAAAGCCAAAAATCAATGACCTAGCAACAAAAATGCAGGCCCTCCACTATGAAATGAAGATTGTAGAAGTTGAGCAGGAACTAGTAAACTAGACCTAGTAGCAATAAGTTGCAATTAAAACCATAATATAAAGCAAAATAACCTAGCATCTCACAAGTTAAAATCAGAATCATATAAAAGTTGAAGAACAAGAAACTCACCTTTTACAAATAGAGTTTCCCTTTCCTTAGTTGTTCCTGAACACATGAAAAAAAACAATTTGTCAATGAGATAATTGATGATATGGATAAGATTGGGATAAGCAAAATAAACTAGCCACAACAACACTAATACAGGTTACAAAGAGAAAACTTGTAAAAATGTCAAATTGAAAGAGAATAGGCAATAATGAGAGTACTATGAAATGAAGAATAAGAGCTGCTGATTCTGAGTGCATATTCCTAAGCCTAAAGGTCTAGTGATTTCCTATCAATCTCAGAACTTTGTCTATAAATTTAACTGTGGCATGTTCTCATCTCACTTCTGGTATAGCCTTCTCAAATTGTTAATAACAAGTTTACGGATATTAGCAAAAACTAGACTTCAATTTTATTACCAAAAGATCATCTGGCAACCGATAAGAGTCAAAATTACCTATTTTCACTAGTCTAATTTAAGATACTTATTAACTTATTTAATAAGAAACCTAATAATAATCCCCCAATTCAATGTAAATATTAGATAGCTAGATTTTGAGTACGATTTCATATATTGTTACCTTTTTTCTAATGCATTTATAGTATTCAAAGATCATGAATGGAGAGCAAAGCAGAAATGCCAAAATTTAAATCAGAAAGTGAAACTCCATTAGGAATTTTTTTCTTGTTCATTTATTTCAGTTTTCTGATCACTACCATGGACACTAATAATATGAAAGTTTTCTTGTTCATTTTTTTTTTTTGAAGAATGCTGCTTGTGTTTTTTGTACTCATTTCTTCAATATATTCTGATTTCATGTCAATGTATTGATGCACTGATCTTTGAATAAAGGGAAACTAATTTTCATTATTGAGAGATGAAAATAGTGAGGCACATCTCAGTATATATACTGTACAGATACTGTAACAGAAGTGGAAGAAATAGAGTTTACAAACAAAGTCTAGTTAAGCCTAACTAATGCAATAAGTTGTGCAGTTGTATCCACTAACTAGCAGAAAAATAAATTAAACTAGCATTTACATTAATATCTCCCCTCAAGTTGGACTATGGATAGAACATAGACCCAACTTGGACAGGAATGACGATATACAACTAAGCCCTCAACTCTAAACAATCAGGTGAAAGCTTAAATCCTAGAAACTTATCTAACTCCATAATCCCTTCCTTTATTTGCCTCTCCTCAACTTTTTCCAATGCTCTATATTTATACGGAAATGAAAGTGAAGGATCAAGTTGAGTTGCAAAATCCAAATCAAAACCTTTTTCTCTTCCCATATTGTACAATGCTCTCTCTTGATACATCCAACCAACTGGTTTATACTCAAATATGAGTGAACAAAAAATTATAATTCTGATATGGTAAACAAAGTAATTCTGATGTGTTTTGTCGCCGTGATTTTCGGAGATCAAGCTATTGATTAGCTTTGACTCACTAATTTTATTTCACGACTGAACTTTTAATTTTTTAAATGAAAAGTGGAAAAAAGTTCTAAATTACCACATTTTTTAAAAATTAGGGTTCGGGGGTTAGTTACGTTTAGGGAAGGTGTTAGCACCCTAAAGTTCGTAGTACTCTACGAGAACCTCTTGATTTTATTCATTTATTTTGGCTATAACTTGCTTATTTTTTTTGAAGAAAAGAATGAATTAAAATAGTGAGAAAAAATAAAAATGTTTTTTTTGTTTTTTTATTTTTTATGATTTGGAAGGACAGGGTCCTCTGCCTACGTACCCGTGAGGGATCAAAACCTCGTAGTTCGGGGTAAAAATGACGTTTGATTTGTTTTGTGTTTTTTATTGGTTTTAAAAAGGTTTTAAAAATAAAAGCCAAGTGGCAAAATGGAATTGGTTTGTGTTTTTTATTTTTGAAAATGATTAAAGTGTAATTAAAGCAGATTAATGGTTATTTAAAGAAAATAAAAGGAAAAAACGGACACTTGATTGAAAATCAAGGTTTATTAAGAAAAGATTTTTTTGATTTTTGAATATTTGCATGTTTTTTGTTTTTTTTTTTTGTAATAATAACTAACTAAGACTAAAATGTAATAAAAGTTAAATGCGAGGAATTTCCGTGGTGACGTTGGATCACCACGAAATCCTTTTGAAAATAAACTATCCTAATTTTTTTGTATTTTTTGTTTTTTTTTGACATAATGCGAAATAAATAAAGTGAGTGTAAGTGCAATATTCTCATTTATTTTTGTTACATTGATCCTAAGTACATTCTAATAAAATGAAAATAAAAATGACAAAATGATAAACAAGGAAAAAAACAAAATCGCAAATGTATGAAAATAAATGTGCTAGAATAAAAGCTAAAATGAAAATGCATGAAATAAATAAAAATAAAAATGCATGAAAGTAAAAGGAAAATAATAAGAAAAAAAAAATGCATGAAATCCTATAAGGTGAATGCAATGAAACAAAATGCATGAAAATAAATAAGAAATTAACAAGATAAAATGCTAGAAATGATAATAAACAAAAATAAAAGGGAAGAGGGGAGTGCAGCAAGCAAAAGGGGGTGTAAGGAAAAGAAAGAAAGAAATCTGAAAAGAAAAGAGAAATAAAGGGGAGCTGGGCCGAGTTGGGCCCAAAGGAAAGGGCTGAAGAAAGGAAACCGGAAAGGGCTGAATGGCCGGTTTTTTCCTCATTACCCAAACCTTTCCTCTCTCTTCTCTCAGCGCTCTTTCTTCCCAAACCCATTGTTGTGCTTTCCTTTTTCATTTTAACACTAAAAACAAACGCACATCAACCCTAAATCAAAGAAAGGGTTCTAATTCTAATTAAACAACAGCAAACGGCAGTAAAGCAAAGGAAAGGAAAATAACCATTAGAAGAAAGGGAGAAAAGGCATGCGTGCGTGTAGAACGGCGCTGGTTTTGGTCAAGGTATCTGAGTTTTGGTTGTAGAATCCGGCTTTGGCTTTGATTTATTGTGGCTTGGCCGGATTTGGTGGTTTTGGGTTGGTTATGGTGAAGATAGCTGCGGCTTGGTGAGGCTGATTGTGTTTGGCTTTGGGTGGCTGCGCTGTGTACTAGGTTGTGGTGGCGATGGTGGTATGGTAGTTGGTTTGAGGGGGGTTGTGTGTGGTGGCGTTGCGATTTGCTTGTGCGATTGGGTTGGGATTGTGGCTTGCGGCTGAATTTGGGTTACGGTTTGGAGTGAAGGTAGGAGGAGGTTGGTTGGATTTTGAGAGTTGTTTGGGAGAGGGTTTAGCCGTACGGCTGGGAGTGTGTGTGTGTGTTTCGATGGTGGTTGGCCGTATTAGGTGTTAGGCTTTGAGTGGCTGGGTTTGGATGGGTGATGGTTGATAGTGGTGGTGGAAATCGTGAGTTTGGGTGGTTGTTGTGATGAGGGAGGTTTGCGTGAGTTTGTGAGTGGCTGGGCGTGTGAGGGGGTTTGTGTGCTTGCGTGAGTCTGAGTTACTGATGAGATTTTTGGTATATGTTTGTGCTTTTCTGATGAATTTTTCTGTTGGTAATTGGCTCCCCCTTTGTTCTAACTGAATTCTCCCTTTTAATCAAACAATACAGTTAATGATAATCAAAACAAATGATGGACAATAAAGCAGTTTAATTGACACATTAAAACAAAAAAGTCTCTGATCCAAAGTCTCCTCTAAAAAGTAAGATGTTTAAAAAAGGTAAAAAAAAGATAAAAAAGGAAGAAAAAATTAATAATAAAAATGCTAAATAAAAATGACAAAAAATATTTAAAAGAATAAAAATAAAGATAGAAATAATAATAATAAAAAAAAAACCAAAAGACGGACTCGAATGAAATTAAATTAAAAAAATGAGGTATTTTAAAATACCTCTCTTGTCGAAATTTCGTCTGAGACGACGAAAAATTCCGAACTGAAAAGACGAGTAAAAAAAGAAATTTTAGGTCAAAAATTGGGGTATGACAGATGCCCCTATTTAAGTCTCTTCGTCCGGAGATTTGAAGAGAAAATCTTGGATTCGCCGGGTCGAAGGGACTTAAATACAGAGTACGCCAATTTTGGACCTAAAAAAACAAATGTGAAATGCTTGTGATGCACATGCAGATGCAAGACGGCAAAGATGACCTGACTGGGGATAAAACAAAAACGAAAGGATACCCGAGTTCGTTAAAGAAAGGGATCCGACTCCACTGGGGAATAACACAGTTTCACTGGGGAAGGGATCAACTATCGTATAGACAGCTGAGAAAGGAAATATGATATGGGAAAAGACACCGACCACAAGTCGCCCGTTTGTAGAGCTTGCCACTTGAGGGAAAGACGGAAATAAAAGTAACATGCCACTGACGACAAGAAACAAAGATGAATGTAAATGCTGGATGAAATACAAAAGCCGGATGAAAAATAAATGCTGGATGAAAGATAAATGGTGGATGAAAGATAAATGTTGGATGAAACATAAAAGCTGGATGAAAGATAAATGCTGGATGAAAGATAAATGTTGGATGAAACATAAAAAGCAGGATGAAATTTAAAAGCAGGATGAAATTTAAAAGCAGGATGAAATTTAAATGCTGGATGAAATATAAAAGCAGGATGAAATTTAAATGCTGGATGAAATTTAAAAGCAGGATGAAATTTAAAAGCAGGATGAAATTTAAAAGCAGGATGAAATTTAAATGCTGGATGAAATATAAAAGCAGGATGAAATTTAAATGCTGGATGAAATATAAAAGCTGGATGAAATTTAAATGCAGGATGAAGGATAAGTGCAGGATGAAATATAAAAACAGGATGAAATATAAAAGCAGGATGAAGGATAAATGCAGGATGAAATATAAAAGCAGGATGAAGGATAAATGCAGGATGAAATATAAAAGCAGGATGAAGGATAAATGCAGGATGAAAAATAAAAGCAGGATGAAGGATAAATGTCAGCTGTTCGGGTTATTGCCGAATGAGTCAACTGACGACAAGAAAAAGGATAAATGTCAGCTGTTCGGGTTATTGCCGAACGAGTCAATTGACGACAAGAAAAAGGATAAATGTCAGCTGTTCGGGTTATTGCCGAACGAGTCAACTGACGACAAGAAAAAGGATAAATGTCAGCTGTTCGGGTTATTGCCGAACGAGTCAACTGACGACAAAAGATTGGATAAATGTCAGCTGTTCGGGTTATTGCCGAACGAGTCAACTGACGACAAGAAAAAGGATAAATGTCAGCTGTTCGGGTTATTGCCGAACGAGTCAACTGACGACAAGAAAATGGTAAATGTCAGCTGTTCGGGTTATTGCCGAACGAGTCAACTGACGACAAGAAAAAGGTAAATGTCAGCTGTTCGGGTTATTGCCGAACGAGTCAACTGACGACAAAAGATTGGATAGGAAAATGCACAAGTTGTTCGTTAAAGAAATGCCACTTGGCGAAAAAAAACAGGATAAAAGATGCACAAGCTGTTCGTTAAAGAACTGCCACTTGGTATAAAGAGGGTGACATCTCTGGACCAGACACACTGGGGATGACACTTGGGGATAAAGAGAGTTAAAAAAAGTTCATGACTGATTGGTATGAAAAACAAGACTCAAGGTGGTTAATGCAACCATGTATGAATGATGTTATGTGTTGAGTCTTTTGGTGTTGGCTGCATGTTTTGGCAAAACCAAAGTATTGAATAGAAGCATCTTCATATTTGAAACATTTCTTCAGTTGTAAGTTTTGTGTTTTGAAGCCATTCAGAAGCAGAAAATATCATCAGAAGCTGAATGCACTGTAGCAGTTCAGAAGCTGATTTCAGGTTCTGAAGCCAGCGTTGACTTTTGTTGACCACATCAGAAGCTGGGTTTTCAGATTAATTTTTGCGCGTATCTTGGGAGATTTAGCAAGGAATTATCTTTGTATAAGTGCTTCTAGAATGCTGAATTATTTGGAGAAGATTTTATTGAAGATTTGGTTCAAAGATATGAAAATCGTATTTTCTGTTTTAAATCTTTCAAAGATACAAAACAGTTTTATTTGTTACTTGATTGGACCAATCTTATTTCAGTAACAAATCAATTCAGAAGATTAGTTTTATTTTGCAAGGCTGAAGGCTATATAAGGAGGAGGGTTGCTGCTATTCATGATATGAATTAGAGAGTTAAAAAATCAGAGAATTGAGTCTTTGTTATTTTTTAAGCTTTTGCTTTGTTTTTGTACGCCACTCATATGTTTTGAGTTGGTTTAGGATTGTCATTGAGTTGTAATTCATTCTAAGCCTCTAGGTACGAATGAAGTTTTGTCTTTGAAGGTGTATTCAAAAACAGGGGAGTTTTAGTATTCAGAACTGGGTTAAGTTCAAAGGGTAGTTCAAGTAGCTGGGTTGCAGTTGCTTGAATAGGAAGTTAGAGGTTTTCTAATACTCAACGTGTTGGGTAGAATTCAAGACTAGGTGGAGATTAATTGCTTAGGATAGGAGCTGGGAGTCAGTGTCTAAGTCTTAAGGATTAATTCCAATAGTGGAATTCCTTCCTGGATTGGTATCCCCCAGAGTAGGAGGTGTTTACTCCGAACTGGGTTAACAAACTTCTGTGCCTTTTTACTTTCCTGCACTTTAATTTGCTGCCTGTGTGTGTTTGTGTTTGTGCTCTGTTTAAGCAATTTAGTGTGCCCTGCATATTGTTCAGAACCTGTTGGTTCAGAACCTGATTTCTCTTTAGTATTGCCTGGCCAGAATTTCAATTGGCATCAGAGCAGGCACCCTGCCTGTAAATTGGGTGAGATCCAGAGGAGTTTATTTCTGGCAAGCATGGATAGAGAAGGAGGCTATGTCAATAGACCACCCCTATTAGATGGCACAAACTATGAGTATTGGAAGTCTAGGATGTGTGCCTTCTTAAAATCTATTGACAGCAGGACTTGGAAAGCTGTGATTAAAGGCTGGGATCATCCTGTGTATACAGACAAAGATGGTAACAAGACTGAGGTTCTGAAGCCTGAGGAGGAATGGACCAAAGCTGAAGATGATCTGTCACTGGGAAATTCAAAAGCTTTGAATGCTATCTTTAATGGTGTTGATCAGAACATGTTCAGACTTATCAAACAATGCACTGTTGCAAAGGAGGCCTGGGAAATCTTAAAGACAACTCATGAAGGAACTTCTAAGGTGAAGATGTCCAGATTACAGCTGCTGACCACCAAGTTTGAGAACCTGAAGATGAAGGAGGATGAATCCATTCAGGATTTTTACATGAATGTGCTGGATATGGCCAATTCCTTTGACTCTCTTGGTGAAAAGATGTCTGATGAGAAGTTAGTCAGGAAAATCCTCAGGTCCCTGCCCAGAAGGTTTGATATGAAGGTCACTGCAATTGAGGAGGCTCATGATATTTCTGATATGAAGGTTGAGGAGCTGATTGGGTCACTACTCAATTTTGAAACTGCCTTTTGTAAACAGACTGAGAAGAAAGGAAAAGGTGTAGCTTTTAGTGTAAATTCTGAAGCTGATGATCAACAAGAGTCTGAAGAGGATGACTTATCAGAAGCTCTTGTGTTGCTTGGAAAACAATTCAACAAGATTCTGAAGAATGTTAACAGAAAAGCCAAAGCCAAAGGTCAGAACTTCAGATTCAATAACAAGAAGCAACAAACTGATGAGAAGAAGACCAAGTCTGAGGAGAAAAGCAACCAAGCCAAAGGTGTGCAGTGCTATGAGTGTGAGGGCTATGGGCATATCAAATCTGAATGTCCTACTTTTCTTAAGAAGCAGAAGAAGAGCCTAGCTGTTGCATGGTCTGATGATGGTTCTGAAGATGATGACGTTAGTGAATCTGATATGTGTGATACTGGTCTAGTTGTGAGGTCAGGAGCTATCTTGAAGAAGGAAGCTGTTTTAGAGTCTGAGACCTTTTCAGAGTCTGACTCAGAGTCTGAAGCCTCATATGTGTCTGAAGCTGCTAAAACCTCATATGATGAACTAGCTGATAACTACAAGAAGCTGTATACCAGAAGTGCTGAGGTTTGCAAACAAGTTTTGGATCAGAAGGAGACTATTCTTCAACTGGAGGCTGAAAAAGGTGAACTGTTAGTGCAGAATTCAGATTTAAAAGAAGAAGTGAAGCAACTGAACTCCCAACTCGATCAAATGAAAAAGCAAGTGAAGATGTTGAATTCTGCTACTGATAAGTTGGAGGACATTTTGGGGAATCAGCAACAAGGAAAAACTGGTTTAGGTTTTGTTGATCAGACTCAGATTCCTAAACAGATGAGTTTTGTTCCTGCTACTCAAACTCATGACTCTATGGTTGGAACATCAAAGAGGAGACCTCAGAAACAAGCCCAGATGCAAGCTCAGAAGAGACCTCAGATGCAAGGTCAGAAGTATGTTCAGCTGCAAGGTCAGAAACATGTTCAGATGCTACCTCAGAAGCAACCCCAGAAATTGTTCAGAAACAGAAGGAGGAGGAATCATCCATGGGTCTGTCATCATTGTGGAAAGAGAGGGCATATCAAACCATTCTGCTTTAAATTGTATGGTTACCCTGAACACTTCCAATATAGAAGAGTTGAACCAGCTACTATCAGTCACAATGTTCAGAAGGTGTGGAAGCCCAAAGTTCAGAATGTAGGCCTGATTGCTCATACCTCTTTGAGAGCTACTTCAAAAGAAGACTGGTATTTTGATAGTGGGTGTTCAAGGCACATGACTGGTGTGAAGAAGCTACTGAGCAATATTAGATCATACTCCAGAAGTTATGTGACATTTGGAGATGGTGTAAAAGGTCAGATTCTGGGTATTGGAGATTTGATCAGAGAAGGTTTGCCCAGACTTAATGATGTGCTACTGGTGGAAGGATTAACCTCTAATTTGATCAGTATCAGCCAACTTTGTGATCAAGAATTGAAGGTTAATTTCAACAAGCAAGAATGCATTGTTACTGATCAGGAAGATAAGATTCAGATGAGAGGCTGCAGATCCAAAGACAATTGTTATTTGTGGGTTTCTGAAGAAGAAAGAAGTCTGACTTCTTGTCTTATGAGCTCAGAAGAGGAAGTCAAGCTCTGGCACCAGAAACTGGGACATCTGCATCTGAAAGGCATGAAGAAAATCCTAAGTATTGAAGCTATCAGAGGTGTGCCTAATCTGAAGATCAATGAGGACAGTGTTTGTGGTGATTGTCAGATTGGTAAACAAACAAGAAAGTCTCATCCCAGATTAGTTCACCAGGTAACTACCAAAGTACTAGAACTTGTTCATATGGATTTAATGGGGCCTATGCAAGTAGAAAGTATTGGAGGAAAAAGATATGCTTTTGTAATGGTAGATGACTACTCTAGATATACATGGGTCAGCTTTGTTAGAGAAAAGTCTGACACTTTTGAAGTCTTCAAAGAGATGTGCATTCAACTACAAAGAGAGAAGGATAGTGGGATTATCAGAATCAGAAGTGATCATGGCAAAGAATTTGAAAACAAGAGCTTTTCAGAATTCTGTGCTTCTGAAGGTATAAAGCATGAGTTTTCTGCACCCATCACACCTCAGCAAAATGGTGTAGTTGAGAGGAAGAATAGGACTTTGGCAGAATGTGCAAGAGTGATGCTGCATGCTAAGAAACTTCCATATATGTTCTGGGCTGAAGCAATAAATACTGCCTGTTATATTCATAACAGAGTTACTTTGAAGAAGGGAACCACTTGTACTTTGTATGAATTATGGAAAGGAAGAAAGCCAACTGTGAAGTATTTCCATGTGTTTGGGAGCAGATGCTACATTTTGGCTGACAGGGAAAACAGAAGAAAACTGGATCCTAAGTCTGATGAGGGCATATTCCTGGGTTATTCAGTGAACAGCAGAGCTTATAGGGTGTTTAATTCCAGAACCAAGGTTGTGATGGAGTCCATAAATGTGGTTATTGATGATTTGTCTGCTGAGAATGAGCCTGAAGTTGTTCCAGAATCTGAAGCATCAGAAGAACAAACCTCAGAAGCAGAAAAGCATTCAGAGTCTGAAGAAGCAGAAGATCAACCAGATCAAGTTCCTAATGGTAAAGGGCCATCAATTAGAGTTCAGAAGGATCATCCTAAAGACTTAATCATTGGAAGCTTAGATCAAGGTGTCAGAACCAGGAGATCAGATGCTGCTGCTACTGATTCATGTTTTGTGTCCAAGTTTGAACCCAAGAATGTGAAAGAAGCCCTGACTGATGAATTTTGGATTGAAGCAATGCAAGATGAGTTGAATCAATTCGAAAGGAGTGAAGTGTGGGATCTAGTTCCAAGACCAGAAGGACTGAATGTGATTGGCACTAAGTGGATATTCAAGAATAAAACAGATGAAAGTGGTACTGTAGTTAGAAACAAGGCAAGGTTGGTTGCTCAGGGTTATACTCAAGTAGAGGGATTGGATTTTGATGAGACCTTTGCACCTGTGGCCAGACTAGAGTCCATAAGACTACTGTTGGGTGTTTCCTGCATTCTCAAGTTCAAGTTGTTTCAGATGGATGTGAAGAGTGCATTTCTTAATGGATATCTGCAAGAAGAAGTATATGTTGAACAACCTAAGGGCTTTGTGGATCCTAAGTTTCCAGAACATGTGTACAAGTTAAAGAAGGCTTTATATGGATTGAAGCAAGCACCAAGAGCATGGTATAACAGGCTGACTCAGTTTCTTGTTGCTCAAGGATACAGAAAAGGTGGTTCTGATAAGACCTTGTTTGTGAAAGATGAAAATGGGAGTCTGATGATTGCTCAGATTTATGTAGATGATATTGTGTTTGGTGGGATGTCTCAAGAGATGGTCAAATTGTTTGTTCAGCAGATGCAGTCAGAATTTGAAATGAGCCTAGTTGGTGAACTGACATATTTTCTTGGATTACAAGTCAAGCAAATGGAAGATACAATCTTCATTTCTCAAAGCAAGTATGCCAAGAACATAGTGAAGAAGTTTGGAATGGATTCTGCTGCTCATAAGAAGACACCAGCTGCTACTCACCTGAAGTTGACTAAGGATGAACATGGAATATCAGTAGATCAAAGTCAATATAGAAGCATGATTGGGAGCTTATTGTATTTAACTGCAAGCAGACCTGATATCACTTATGCTGTTGGAGTATGTGCAAGATATCAAGCTGATCCTAAGATGAGTCATCTGACACAAGTTAAAAGGATCCTGAAGTATGTAAATAGCACAAGTGACTATGGAATCATGTATTCACATAGTTCAAGTTCTGAACTGGTGGGATTTTGTGATGCTGACTGGGCTGGAAGTGCTGATGACAGGAAGAGCACTTCAGGAGGTTGTTTCTTCTTAGGGAATAACTTGATTTCATGGTTCAGCAAGAAACAAAACTATGTGTCATTATCAACTGCTGAAGCTGAGTACATTGCTGCTGGGAGTAGTTGCTCACAACTGGTGTGGATGAAACAAATGCTGGAGGAATACAACATTGAACAGGGAACCATGAAACTATTTTGTGACAATCTGAGTGCTATTAACATCTCTAAGAACCCAATACAGCACAGCAGAACTAAACACATTGATATCAGACATCATTTTATCAGAAATCTTGTGGAAGATAAAGTCATTCAGCTGGAACATGTAGCTACTGAAGAACAAGTTGCTGACATTTTCACAAAGGCCTTGGATGCTAAGCAGTTTGAAAACTTAAGAAGCAAGTTAGGTGTATGTTTGCATGAAGACTTATAGCAATTAATGCAAACTGGATGTGAGGAAGATAGAGTACCTGCCAGTTGTGCTTATGCTGAGTGTGATCCTGTGTCTGAATCTGATAGCTTTTCCAGGATCTGTGTTACTTGTTTTGATTTTATTCCCTATATGAAGACTATGTTTTGTCAGAATTTTGTGGCTAAAAAGGGGGAGAAAATCTTATGTAATGTGTTGGCTCTGTTGGCTCTGATACCAAAAGTCTTATGCAAAGTGTTGCTGCTCAGAAGTTCAAATTTCAGCTGCTCAGTTTTCACTGTGGTTCAGAAGTTGTGTGTGAAGTTCAGTGTTCAGATTCAATATAAGAAGAGCTGTCAAGATGATATTAAAGGGGAGTATGTGTCTCAGGGGGAGTACAAGATTGTTAAGATCCTGAGTGTTTCTGTGATCCTGAAGTGTGCTTCTGATATGCTCTGATAACAATTCTCTGTGTTCAGTAGTAAGGGGGAGTTTGTATGAGAAGATTAGTTGCAGGGGGAGTGTTGTGGACGTTCAGAAGTAAGGGGGAGTGTTTGTGATGATCAGGAGTTGATCAGTAGCTCTGATACCATGGTTGTGATCAGAAGTTGATCAGTACTTGGTTAAGTGTGCTTCAGAAGCTGTTATGTTTTGTAGAACTGAAGCTGGTTTGTGTTTTTCATAGCTGTGTCCGCTGCTTATGTTTATGCTATGATATATTATTGTGGAGTTCTTCATTGCTGAGTTGATTATAAGGGAGATTGAAGAACTTGGATGGTTTTAGCCAAAAATTTGCCAAAGGGGGAGATTGTTGAGTCTTTTGGTGTTGGCTGCATGTTTTGGCAAAACCAAAGTATTGAATAGAAGCATCTTCATATTTGAAACATTTCTTCAGTTGTAAGTTTTGTGTTTTGAAGCCATTCAGAAGCAGAAAATATCATCAGAAGCTGAATGCACTGTAGCAGTTCAGAAGCTGATTTCAGGTTCTGAAGCCAGCGTTGACTTTTGTTGACCACATCTGAAGCTGGGTTTTCAGATTAATTTTTGCGCGTATCTTGGGAGATTTAGCAAGGAATTATCTTTGTATAAGTGCTTCTAGAATGCTGAATTATTTGGAGAAGATTTTATTGAAGATTTGGTTCAAAGATATGAAAATCGTATTTTCTGTTTTAAATCTTTCAAAGATACAAAACAGTTTTATTTGTTACTTGATTGGACCAATCTTATTTCAGTAACAAATCAATTCAGAAGATTAGTTTTATTTTGCAAGGCTGAAGGCTATATAAGGAGGAGGGCTGCTGCTATTCATGATATGAATTAGAGAGTTAAAAAATCAGAGAATTGAGTCTTTGTTATTTTTTAAGCTTTTGCTTTGTTTTTGTACGCCACTCATATGTTTTGAGTTGGTTTAGGATTGTCATTGAGTTGTAATTCATTCTAAGCCTCTAGGTACGAATGAAGTTTTGTCTTTGAAGGTGTATTCAAAAACAGGGGAGTTTTAGTATTCAGAACTGGGTTAAGTTCAAAGGGTAGTTCAAGTAGCTGGGTTGCAGTTGCTTGAATAGGAAGTTAGAGGTTTTCTAATACTCAACGTGTTGGGTAGAATTCAAGACTAGGTGGAGATTAATTGCTTAGGATAGGAGCTGGGAGTCAGTGTCTAAGTCTTAAGGATTAATTCCAATAGTGGAATTCCTTCCTGGATTGGTATCCCCCAGAGTAGGAGGTGTTTACTCCGAACTGGGTTAACAAACTTCTGTGCCTTTTTACTTTCCTGCACTTTAATTTGCTGCCTGTGTGTGTTTGTGTTTGTGCTCTGTTTAAGCAATTTAGTGTGCCCTGCATATTGTTCAGAACCTGTTGGTTCAGAACCTGATTTCTCTTTAGTATTGCCTGGCCAGAATTTCATTATGTGCATGTTGTGTATGCAAGAATGTGTATATGCATGAATGTATGAATGCATGAATGATGATGTGACTTGTATGACTGGCATGACTGATTAACTTGTGACTGTATGAAGGATTGACTGGTAAGATTGTACGGAAGACTGACTTGTATGATTGTATGAAAGACTGACTTGTATGATACAAGATTGGACGGATAAGATGAAAAGTGACCCGACGTCGCATCACAAACACTCGGCAATCTTCAATGGCGATGATGCCATGGGGACATATCAAAACCATGATGGGGTAAAGCCCGATGTATGCAACAACTGGTGGGGAGCAAACACTTCCTGGGGTAGACGTGTTGATCCAAAGACCTGGCAGAAGAATTGACGTTTCTGTGGTCATGCTTTTTGTTCTTTTTTCTTTTTATGAATCCCTAACTTTTGCCTGGACCGCCCTTTCGGGTTTTCAGTCCACCGGGAATATATTCTTTTTGTATGCCCCTAATTTTTGCCTGGACCGCCCTCTCAGGTTTTCGATCCACCGGGACGCTCATTCTTGCCTAAGCCGCCCTCTCGGGTTTTCGACTTACCGAGCTTTTCTTTTTCTTCTTTTTTTTTCAAGCAATTGACCATGTTTAACCTGCAAAGTTTATCCATTCTCAGGATAGCTGTTGACGCACCTTTCACTTATTCATGAGTTCAGAGAAAATGTATTTGTTGTTTATGCTTTCCAAAAAATATATTTTTAAAAAAGTTTTGCTTCAAGTACTACCATCAAAAATAGAAGAAATTTTATAAACCGAATAAATGAGAATTCCAAATAAAAGGTACAGGCTCAAATTCATTTTAACAGAGTGGTGGCCCGCTAATGGCGTTGCCCCACGGATCTCTCAAAAGTTTGGAAAATGGTAAATATAAGGGGAAGGTACATTGAACACAATAACCGTTATTCTCCCTAACAACTTTGAGTTCCACCGTTTAGATGCTTCAGATTCAGAGTCTCTTTGACCGCTAATGTGCCCCAAGTGAGTCATGGCCAACCTGATACAGTTACTTTGTCTTTTGATCCTTAATTTTTGCATAGACCGCCCTTTCGGGTTTTCGATCTATCAGGATGATTATCTTCTGTTTCATGTCTCTAATTTTTGCCTGGATCGCCCTTTCGGGTTTTCAGTCCACCGAGACGCTCATTTTTGCCTAAGCCGCCCTTACGGGTTTTCGACTTACCGAGCTGTTCTTTTATTTTTTAGACAAAGTATTTCTTGACTGCATCGGCATTCTCAGGACGGGGAAGCTCATCACCATCCATAGTTGTAAGAGTCATTGCACCACCGAAGAACGCTCTTTTGACAACATATGGGCCTTCATAATTAGGTGTCCATTTGCCCCTGGAGTCCGGTTGAAAGGATAAAATCTTTTTGAGCACAAGGTCTCCTTCTTGGAACACACGGGAACTGCCCGTGACACAAAGCATTCATGCGTTTCTCTTCAATCAAGTTTGAACTGATCATATTTGTTTTGACATCATTCAGCCTCTGATAACTTGGGTTCCATTAAAACTCTCATTGATGGAATCTCAATTTCCACAGGGAGTACTGCTTCTATGCCATACATTAAAGAAGAGGGGGTTGCCCCTGTTGAGGTACACACTGAAGTACGATATCCATGTAAAGCATACGATAACATCCCATGCAAGTCCTTGTAAGTGGTTACCATCTTCTGCACCATCTTTTTGATGTATTTTCTTTCTTTGTTTTTTTTTTTTTGCTTTTGTTTGTTATTTTTTTTGCAGCCTCGATGGCACCATTCATCTGGGATTTGACCAGGAATACTGTAATGGCAGTTCTTCGGAACCCAAGTTAATCATTTCGAGTGCTTCTTCATGAGGCTGAATGATGTTCTTTTATATTCTAGTAACAGAGAGATCTTCTCGGGAATCTGTTCATCCTCCTCCTCTTCAGCTTCATAAACTGGGAATTCAAAGTCGGGAGAGAGCATAGAGTTACAGTGTTCAACGGGTTCAAGGATGCATATGATTGATGATTGATTTTTTTAGAAAATGAGTGGAGAATGCATACATTTGGAAATGATTAAACAGATAAAAGAAAGATAATTAACTTTTTTGGTTTTTTGTGTTACCATTTTCCAGAAAAAACAAAATATAAAAAGACAAAGTCGAGGACAAAACGACTTTTTATTTAATGATGGGAATGCATGAAACAAAAGGCCCTAAAAAGTTCACTTTCGTCACGGGCGGAACGAAAGGAATTTTTTTGAAAAAGACAAGACAACAAAACACATTACTTGGACCTATGAGTAACTGAGGGAATGTCAACAACGATCCAATTGCAGTAACCTTTGCCATGTGTTACAAAATTCACTGTCACCTTCTTCAACGGGGTGAGCTTCTGGGCAATCTTGCACCAAATTAACAGATGGGGTCCCATGGCCAGGTAGTAGATTAGCTTGCACATCGGGACTCGACCCTTTGAAGGATAGGATGTTGGCCTGGATCAACTTCTGGACTTCGGCTTTCAAGGCATAACAATGCTCAACGTCATGACCGGGTGCCCCTTGATGGAAAGCACAAGAGAGATCAAGTTTATACCCCTGTGGCAACCTTTCAGGTACCTTAGGAGGTGCCCTAGTTTGAACAAAATTTTTATCAAGCAAAACGGGGAGCAACTCTGCATATGCCATGGAGATTGGATCAAAATGGGATATCCGCTGAACCCGATTCTGTTGTCGAGGTTGTTGTTGATACTGTTGCTGAGGCCTTTGTTGGGGCTGGAGCTGATTTCTGAATAGCCGGAGTTGGGGTTCCAAAAGAGGTGGGATGAAAACCTTCGTCTGATAGGAATGGCATCCCCATGGGTAAGCTCTAGACGCGCCGGGCGGTGGAGCAAGTATGGTAGAAGTTGGTAAAGCAAATGAGATTGGCTGCTCAAAAGTAGTGACAGCAGGTTGAGGAACTGACGTCTGGGCTTGGGAAGCCAACATAGCATTCATCATGGAGGTCAACTACTCCATCCCTTCCCGGAGATTGGCCACCTCTTCCCGGAGGTTCTGGTTTTCTTGCTCTAACATATCCATTCTTTTCCGATTAGCCATAGTGTTGTAAATGCGATTCAGTTTGTGGAGAATTCGTCAGGCCACTTTCTTGGACTAGGCAGATGGACCTTTGGAAAAACAAGACGTGAGACTCGGCTTGAGAAACTATGAATGCGATATGATGCATGATTATGCGTATGCAAAAAATAAAGATATTTTATCGAAGGACTATGTTGAAGTAACTGTAAACATCATGATTTGGACATTTTGTTTAAGCATTAAGATATTACAAAATAGTTCTTTTTGAAAGATTACAAGACTTTGGAAGCTAGAATCTAAACATAAAACTCTAAAGACTTCAACTCAAGTTCCTGGAGTAGATGAATCCTCGGAATCTGAATGTGCACCAAAGAACGAATCCGTAAACCTCCGCTTCCTTTTAGAATCCTGGCTGAGCAAAGCATCTTTTTGCTGAAGCAAATCATCCTTCTCGATCATCCGTTGGTTCTGAATGAAAAGTTCATGATTCTTCTGCGCTAACTTCCCTTTCAAGGTTTCATGCTCACGTTCAAGTTCCTGGTACCTTCTCTTCCAAGTTTCTTTTTCAAGCCTTTCCTTGGTCAGTTGCTCCTGAAATTCTTCCTTGGTGTCAAAGGGTAGGGGTAATGATGGTGGGGGAATGGTGGAGGACAGATATCTAGGTAGATGGTAGGGTAGGCCAAAGCTCATGGTCCTATCAATAACCCACTGAGTGTAAGATTCATGCACATAATCTGATTTCTTCCCCAACTGACTTCTGCTGAGTCTGCGGATAGCGCTCCAAGCTTGTGCGAATCTCTCTCTTTTGTTTAAGGGGTCTCCATGGTTAAGATAGAACTCATTAGTCAAGGTAAGGTTGTTTGGTTTTGACTTCATTGGGTACCCAAATTGTCGTCGAGCGAGAGATGGGTTGTAGCTAATTCCGCCACGCATACCCAAAAGAGGTACGTTGGGGTATTCACCACAACTCACAATAACCTCTCCAACGTCACTAGCTGCCTGGTACCAAACAATGTCTGATGGGTCGAGGTTCATGATTCGGTGAGGCCAAGAAAGTTAGTCAACATTGGTCTTGAAGGCACGGGATTGAGGTAAGTGGAAGGTAAACCATTGATAGAATAGGGGTGCACAGCAAGAGATGGTTCCACGGCCAGCCTGGGTACGATCATGGATGGAGTGGTAGGTATCGGCTAGTAGAGTGGGTACAGGGTTCTTGGAGAGGAAGATTTTGATGGCATTAAGGTCGACGAAGTTGTCGATATTTGGGAAAAGTACGAGGCCATATACGAGTAGGGCTAGGGTGGAATGGAAAGCAAAAGTACTGGCTACCTCGGCGAAGGTGAAGGCTTGTTGGTAGAGGAAATGGGTGGGTAGACCTTGGAGGCCTCCTTTAAAGGTGAGGTTTGCTTGGATAAGGGAAGTTTCGAGGTGAAGGGCAGCTGCAATATCTGAGGGTCTAGGTACGGGTTCAAGACCGTGGAATGGTATCTTGTCAGGTACGGGTAAACCAACTAGGTATGAATATTCCTCAAGTGTAGGGACGAGCTGGTAGTCAGGAAACGTGAAGCAATGATAAAGAGGGTCGTAGAATTGGACCAAGGTTTCCAGACATCCTTCCTCAACATCTACTCTAAGGATATTAAGTAGCTTTCCATGATGAGCTCGAAAATCAACTGGATCACTTACTAAAGATGCTAGCTCCCTTAATCTCGACAAGTCTGTTTTTTGAAAAGGTACTTCTTAGTGCTTCTTTTTGGAATGTCCATATCTACGATGTTTACGAAAAAACTTTGTTTTAGTCCTTCGATAAATTAGATGAAAAAAGAGTTTATGCATGGATGCATGGATGCATGATTATGTTAAAGAAACGGAGAAAACATGGTGAGGTTAAGTCCAAAATGTTGGGGTCAAAGGGTAAACACGCCATTTGGTAAGGACTATGGTTTCATATGTACCTGTATCACGGGTTCTACTAAGTTCCCAAAGTCATCGACCACTTCCGAATATTGTCGGATTTCGGGACTGACTCCCGGTCCAACAACGTCCGTAGAAAAGTCTCGTTTGAGTGTAGTATCGCGTATCAACCAATTCAAGACTACTCTTGATTAGCCACCGCACTACGTCCTAAAAGGCCAAGATGGGTTAAAGGTAACTAAAGGTCCTCAACTTCATAGGTCACTTGAAAATAACAATGCCGAACACGACTACTCATGTCAACATAGTAATACTTCCAAGATTCCTCTATTGAGTGGGGTTATCACATGTGCCACATCCGAAACTCACTCTCGGAAAGACACTTTGATTATACCACCATCCTATCTTATGTTTCCCTCAAGTCCGGGTGTAGGACTTATCTCACCACTCACGTAAAAGGAAAAAAAACACATATGCACATATTTACACTTTTATTTTATGTTTTAAGCAAGTTATAGCACAAAATAATTAAATAAATTCAAGTTAGGCTCAACCCTCTTAGGGAATCTCCCCAGTGAAGTCGCCATTTCTCTCGCGGTGATTTTCGGAGATCAAGCTATTGATTAGCGTTGACTCACTAATTTTATTTCACGACTGAACTTTTAATTTTTTAAATGAAAAGTGGAAAAAAGTTCTAAATTACCACATTTTTTAAAAATTAGGGTTCGGGGGTTAGTTACGTTTAGGGAAGGTGTTAGCACCCTAAACGTTCGTAGTACTCTATGAGAACCTCTTGATTTTATTCATTTATTTTGGCTATAACTTGCTTATTTTTTTTGAAGAAAAGAATGAATTAAAATAGTGAGAAAAAATAAAAATGTTTTTTTTGTTTTTTTATTTTTTATGATTTGGAAGGACAGGGTCCTCTGCCTACGTACCCGTGAGGGATCAAAACCTCGTAGTTCGGGGTAAAAATGACGTTTGATTTGTTTTGTGTTTTTTATTGGTTTTAAAAAGGTTTTAAAAATAAAAGCCAAGTGGCAAAATGGAATTGGTTTGTGTTTTTTATTTTTGAAAATGATTAAAGTGTAATTAAAGCAGATTAATGGTTATTTAAAGAAGATAAAAGGAAAAAACGGACACTTGATTGAAAATCAAGGTTTATTAAGAAAAGATTTTTTTGATTTTTGAATATTTGCATGTTTTTTGTTTTTTTTTTTTGTAATAATAACTAACTAAGACTAAAATGTAATAAAAGTTAAATGCGAGGAATTTCCGTGGTGACGTTGGATCACCACGAAATCCTTTTGAAAATAAACTATCCTAATTTTTTTTGTATTTTTTGTTTTTTTTTGACATAATGCGAAATAAATAAAGTGAGTGTCAGTGCAATATTCTCATTTATTTTTGTTACATTGATCCTAAGTACATTCTAATAAAATGAAAATAAAAATGACAAAATGATAAACAAGGAAAAAAACAAAATCGCAAATGTATGAAAATAAATGTGCTAGAATAAAAGCTAAAATGAAAATGCATGAAATAAATAAAAATAAAAATGCATGAAAGTAAAAGGAAAATAATAAGAAAAAAAAAATGCATGAAATCCTATAAGGTGAATGCAATGAAACAAAATGCATGAAAATAAATAAGAAATTAACAAGATAAAATGCTAGAAATGATAATAAACAAAAATAAAAGGGAAGAGGGGAGTGCAGCAAGCAAAAGGGGGTGTAAGGAAAAGAAAGAAAGAAATCTGAAAAGAAAAGAGAAATAAAGGGGAGCTGGGCCGAGTTGGGCCCAAAGGAAAGGGCTGAAGAAAGGAAACCGGACCGGTCCGGTTTAAGCGAACCGAACCGGTTCGGTGTTTATAAAATGAATGGCCGGTTTTTTCCTCATTACCCAAACCTTTCCTCTCTCTTCTCTCAGCGCTCTTTCTTCCCAAACCCATTGATGTGCTTTCCTTTTTCATTTTAACACTAAAAACAAACGCACATCAACCCTAAATCAAAGAAAGGGTTCTAATTCTAATTAAACAACAGCAAACGGCAGTAAAGCAAAGGAAAGGAAAATAACCATTAGAAGAAAGGGAGAAAAGGCATGCGTGCGTGTAGAACGGCGCTGGTCTGGGTCAAGGTATCTGAGTTTTGGTTGTAGAATTCGGCTTTGGCTTTGATTTATTGTGGCTTGGCCGGATTTGGTGGTTTTGGGTTGGTTATGGTGAAGATAGCTGCGGCTTGGTGAGGCTGATTGTGTTTGGCTTTGGGTGGCTGCGCTGTGTACTAGGTTGTGGTGGCGATGGTGGTATGGTAGTTGGTTTGAGGGGGGTTGTGTGTGGGGGCGTTGCGATTTGCTTGTGCGATTGGGTTGGGATTGTGGCTTGCGGCTGAATTTGGGTTACGGTTTGGAGTGAAGGTAGGAGGAGGTTGGTTGGATTTTGAGAGTTGTTTGGGAGAGGGTTTAGCCGTACGGCTGGGAGTGTGTGTGTGTGTGTTTCGATGGTGGTTGGCCGTATTAGGTGTTAGGCTTTGAGTGGCTGGGTTTGGATGGGTGATGGTTGATTGTGGTTGTGGAAATCGTGAGTTTGGGTGGTTGTTGTGATGAGGGAGGTTTGCGTGAGTTTGTGAGTGGCTGGGCGTGTGAAGGGGTTTGTGTGCTTGCGTGAGTCTGAGTTACTGATGAGATTTTTGGTATATGTTTGTGCTTTTCTGATGAATTTTTCTGTTGGTAATTGGCTCCCCCTTTGTTCTAACTGAATTCTCCCTTTTAATCAAACAATACAGTTAATGATAATCAAAACAAATGATGGACAATAAAGTAGTTTAATTGACACATTAAAACAAAAAAGTCTCTGATCCAAAGTCTCCTCTAAAAAGTCAGATGTTTAAAAAAGGTAAAAAAAGATAAAAAAGGAAGAAAAAATTAATAATAAAAATGCTAAATAAAAATGACAAAAAATATTTAAAAGAATAAAAATAAAGATAGAAATAATAATAATAAAAAAAACCAAAAGACGGACTCGAATGAAATTAAATTAAAAAAATGAGGTATTTTAAAATACCTCTCTTGTCGAAATTTCGTCTGAGACGACGAAAAATTCCGAACTGAAAAGACGAGTAAAAAAAGAAATTTTAGGTCAAAAATTGGGGTATGACATGTTTGTTATATCAGGGGATGCCTAAGGTAAACACTCTAAGCATGTTAAACCAAATGAAGCAGCAAAGAGAAAAACAAAAAGACGCGATGCATGTTATAAGAAGACAGAAGAATTAGAGCAACAACAACCAGAAGTGCTTATAAAAACACATTTGTGTAGCCAACTTCTGCAGTGAACCTTGTACCAATAACTGCTGACTCTAACCCTGTACCATCTTATGTGAGTCTTCATATCTTCATTTTATTTCAATTCTTAGTTACTTAATAATGGACTTTATGTAAAACTTCTCTTGGATTTTGTAGGAAAAGAAAGGAAAGAAAAAAGTGACAAGAAAATTGGATATTGTAGATAAACCAAATTCAAATGTCGTTTTTCCATTAGTACTACAAATTCAGTTCTTCTTCAACTTCTTTTGAAAATAGTAATAATAATAATATTAAAAATACTATGTATTGCTCACAAAAGATACTATGTAAAAATCCTATTATAGCTAATTAACTTAATTGAAAATTTCTAAATGCTTATTATAGCTTATAGCTTATTACATCAGTTTTACAAAATTC
Organism: Medicago ruthenica; assembly: GCA_018208015.1. Taxonomy (NCBI): domain Eukaryota; kingdom Viridiplantae; phylum Streptophyta; class Magnoliopsida; order Fabales; family Fabaceae; genus Medicago; species Medicago ruthenica. The sequence goes on from CM031376.1 coordinate 29,641,028, forward strand.
TACTATTTTGTTCAGCTTATTAAAACAATTAACTTATTAAAAAAGATACTAATTAGCTTATTATAACAACAAATGCAGCAAAATTAAAACAATTACTAAGCAGCTTATTAAAAGCTTATTATAGCTTATTAGCTTAATTTATAATTTCTCCAGTTTCAACACCAAATAAATGAAATAAGCACAACCACTAAGTCAAAAAGCACATGCAACTAGAGATGTAAAGGGAAGGAGAAAGAAGGAACCTGAGATTTGTTCAGACGTAGCACGACAACGACAACAGAACACGATTTTGCGGTGACGACAACGGAACACAGTTTAACGGCGACGGTGAGAAAGCTGCAGAGAAAGAATTTCAAAACAATAAAATGATGAAGATTGGCTCAAAATGATTCATTAATAGATAGAGCTGTTCTACATTGTACAATCATAATTAATCTTTTCTAACTAAGAACCTTGCCACATTATGCATGTCAGCACTCAAAGAACCAACTTTGTTAGCAGTTTCTACTGCGTATAAAATGCTTATTATAACAACTTTGCACAAGTTATGCTCATTCTTCAATAAATGTATCAGTTTTTATAAGCTGTAAATGTGTACATCAAATTTTATTTATCAACTCCATTTTGAAAGGAAGAAGGAAAATCATGCAGATGGCATGCTGCACTATCAAGGTAAATGACTAATATCTAATTATTAAATTTGACCAATTAGCCTAAATTACATGCACAGTAGCAGAGGACTTTACTGAAAATGGCATATTGCCCTAGTGGTCAATATCTTTGGTATTTTGTAAAGGCAACAAAAGGAATTTGGAACCTTTGATGAAGCTGGTTGAGCTCTATAACCAAGCTAGTGGTCAAGAGAGTAATGCTGCATGACAACAAATGCAAGTTCTATTCTGGTCATATATACCTCATATTCTAAAACAACTTATGTCTCTACTTTACTTGTTTTATAGGCTAGTATTCATCCCATTTAACAAGAAACATTCTTAATCTTAATTAGCTTATAAAAAATTTTAATCTTAAAATTCCATCGACAATGTACTTTAAAGACTAGAAAATAGTACCTAAACATTGGAACTGGGAATCAACAGTAACATATTCATAAATCACACACAATACATGAAATTGTAATGGAAATAAACCTTGGTAAAGATAACAACGACACATTCCATAACAAGCTTGGTTAAGAACAAATCATCAGCCAACAACCTTTCCTTATACCCTCCAAATTTTAACAACCACCTGAGCACAACTAACTCCTCCAACTCAAAAAACCCCTTCCACATTATTATAAGATCCAAAAACCATCATAACCACGATGCAGTACAACCTATAAAGCCCAGATAAAAAACAACACGATAAAGAACGAAAAAATGTCATGATGAGTGCAACTAACTGACCTTAAATTTCAAGAATCCTTCAAGAACATCCAGGAGCACAGGGGCATCTCCATTTATATTAAGATCGTATCCATTTTTGCTACTAAATTCTTTCAACTCAGACTTCCAAGAATCCTTTTCCTGCAAGAAGGAGTATGTCAAGTCCAAAGCAACATAATAACAGGAATTAACAAATAGCAACGAGATCATATAAGTTAATATCACATAAGCTATTGTCACGGAAGTTAATATCACTATTAGCTTATATGACAATAGTTTATATTTCACATAAACTAATATCATATAAACTATTGTCACATAAGCTACTATCACATAAGTTAATATCACATAAGCTACTCACATAAGCTACTGTCACATAAGTTACTATCACATAAGCTAATATCACATAAGCTATCACATAAGCTATTGTCTAATACAGTCTTTACACACAGTTACTATCTACAAGATGAGTACCTTTAAGTTATTATAAGCTATTGTCAAATATCAGCAATAATAAGTTATTAGAAGAAGTACCTTTAAGTTATTATAAGACAACAAAGCCTCCGCCGATTCTTCGAGTGATTGAATGAACCTTTATTATAAGACAGCAATAATAAGTTATTAGAAGAAGTACCTTTAAGTGATTGAATGAACATGAACAAAGATGATGAGAAGAGAAACCTTACGAGAAGAGAACATTAACAGTTGTTTTCGATTTGAGAAGAAGAACTGGACAAAACACGATGAACAGAACAACAAAACACGATGAAGAGGAACAAAACACGATTAACAGTTGTTTACGAGAAGAGGAACAAAACACTATTCACAGTTGATTACGAGAAGAGGAACAAAACACGATTAACACGATAAACAAGCAGAAAATACGATGAACAGAACAAACACGATCAGCAACATGAACACGAAGAGAAAAGAAGGAACATGAACAACAAAATGACAAATCTTTACTAATGGGGTTCAATTTCATTGATGATGAGTATCAATTTCATGATGATTGATTTTGATTTCAATGAAAAATGATGAAAAGGGGAAATTTTGGTGTTTAGGGTTCTTATCTTATGTTTGGGTTCTGTTCTTATGAAAAGCACAAATTTTGGTAAAACGACCAAAGAAGAAAGGGGTAATATTAAGAGGTAAAAGAAAAAATTCATTTAAAGAGGGAAAATTTTAGGTTTTATTTTTGATGAAAACATGAAAGGGGGGAAATTTTTTTTGATAACCCGCTCAAATTGAAGCTTATAAAATAAAAGGTGACAATTGGGTACCCATTAATAAAAGGTGGGTAACACAACCCATGCTGAGTTGGCACCAATCAAAGTTATTTGTTTGTTTTCTATTATTTTTAATGTTATATAAATACATTGTTTTGATTAGGCCAACTCAGCATGGGTAGTATTACCCACCTTTTATTCATGGGTAAACAAGAATTTCCCAAAAAAAAAAATTAAAAACTTATAATCTTTTTTGTGACCAATAAATCGGTGGCTAAATAAATTTTGTGACCGATTTAGAGACCAACTTGGTTTTGGTTAATTGTTTACAATTAACCGTTGTTATTTCGGTCTCTATTGTGACCGATTTATTTTGGTGTCTAAATCAGTCTCTAAACGACAACTTTCTAGTAGTGCAATTTCTCTTGCCAAACTTTCCTTTGCGCACTTGGCTCCAAGCCCTTCGGATTCTTTCTAGCAAGGCCGGGTCTTGATCTCCCTCCCTTAAGAAGAAAGGTTCTAACAAGAGATCACCGGGTTTGTCCTCCATTGGATAGCCTAGCTGGCGGAGAGAGAGGACCGGATTGTAGTTAATGCATCCCTTAGTACCAATGAGGGGTACATTAGGGAAATCCCCGCAACTTAGGATGACTTCTGGGTCCTCTAAATCCGGATAAAACCAATGAATGTCTTTCTCGGTGAGAGCTAACATTCTTTGCGACCATTGAAGCTTGGCCCGGTTTTCCATAAAATCCCGGCTTCTTGGCATGTGGGATGTCAACCAAATATGTACCAAAGAAGTACAACAAGAAATGGTGTGCCCTCTCCCTTGTCCATGCCTTGAATAAAGGGAATGATAAAAATCCGCCAAGAGGGTGGGAACCGGATTTTTAGTCATGAATACCTTTATGGCCGGAAGGTCTACAAAGCCGTCCATATTGGGGAATAGAACTATTCCATACACCAAAAGGGCTAGGATTGCGTTGAATGCTTTCCCCTCTTTGTTAGCCAACAAGGACCGGTCTTGGGTCTCCAAGAATCTTCTCGTGAAACCTTTATTGTTCCCTCTAGTTTCCAAATGAAGTGCTATGTCTTGAACATTAAGGTGTAAGGATTCGGCGAGGGCTTCTAAAGTAGGGTCTTTTCCCGGACCGAGATAAAGCCCATGGTCTTTCATGCTACAACCCAAAATCTTCTCGAATTCTTCCAACGTTGGAGCTAATTGGAAATCTTGAAAGGTAAAGCACCGAAGAGGTGGGTCAAAGAATTGAGCCAAAGTGGTTATAGCCGCCGAATCTATCTTCACGGGTAGGAGGTCGAGTATTAGTCCATAACTTGCTTCGAAGTTGCTCTTGTCGACCGAAGAGAGCCGTCTACTCAAAGCTAGCAAACTTTCCACTTTAGGGGCCTTGATCTTGAAAGCGAGCGTATTTCTATTTTTGGAGGCCATATTTTTTTGCTAATATTTGGTTGCTCTTTTTAATTCCCTACAAAGCAAAGTGATATGCGAAAATTATTTTCATGAATGTATGGTATGCATAGGTATGATATGTATGTTCAAAATTTCCCCCCATCCTCACATGTAGGCTCTAAAGATGAGATTTCCTAAAAAGGTCCCTAGAGTCATGGATCTCACATGGAATTAAGGTCGTCCATTGCGGATTTGCACGCAAGACTTCAATACCTTCCACGTGAAAATCTCCTCTAGGCGGGGTTTGGCATCCTACCTCACGGACATACGTCAACGCGGGCTTCCGCTCACAACCACCATTCTAACTTAATTTTTCCTCAAGCTCGGGTAGAGAGCCTCACACGTCCGGCATTAACCCGAACAATGTGGAGTAACATCGCTCAAGTAACAAACCCCACAATCGATATATATAAAGCAATATGAAATATAAATATAAAGCAAAAGAATAGAAACAAATAACGATAACAAGCTATAAACACGCAAGTAAAATAAAACATTTTAGCCTAAAAGCCGACTGAGATAGGCTTGACTCGTCATACACAAAACAAGGTGTTTTATGCATGTCCCAAGTTAAGTCGCCATTTTTATCGCGTCGAATTTCGGATATCAAGCTATTGGGAAGCGTTGAATCACTAATTTTAAATCACGACTGAACTTTTAATTTTTCGGGGAGAAAAGGAAAAAAGTTCGAAATTACCTTTAAAAAGAGATTTTAGGTTCGAGAGTCGATTATGCGAGGGGAAGGTATTAGCACCCCTCACATCCGTTGTACTCAACGGGAACCTCTTAGTCGACTTAGGCTTAAAATGTTTTCAAAGTTTTGCTTGCATGTTTGAACATACAAAAGGGAAAAAGAAAATATGATAAAAGGGGAAAAAGAAAGTTTTTTATTAATGGGCTTGACAAGATGTGAATCCTGCTCCTACGTATCTCCCGGTAGACGGAGAATTCAAAGCGTATGTAGTTCTTTGGTAGAAAAAAAATTGTATGTTGGTTCATTTTAATTAAAAAAGATTTGAAAACGCACAAAGGCGTAAAATGTTTAAATGATAAAAGAGACGAACGCACATTAAGGCGATGAAATTCGCACAAGGCGTAAAAGTTTTAAAAGATAAAAAGACGGACACACATTAAGGCGATGAAATTCGCACAAGGCGTAAAAGTTTGAAAGATAAAAAGACGGACGCACATTAAGGCGATGAAATTCGCACAAGGCGTAAAAGGCTGAATGAAAAAGACGGACGCATATTAAGGCGATGAAACTCGCACAAGGCGTAAAAGGTTTTAAATGAAAAAGACGGACGCACATTAAGGCGATGAAATTCGCACAAGGCGCTAAAAGGGTTAAAAACGCGCAAAGGCGCGAAAAGTTCGAATTGACCACGAGGGCCAAGAAAAGGTTTAAAATGGTCGCGGGGGACCAAAGAAAAGTTAAGATTGACCACAAGGGCCAAGAAAAGGTTTAAACGCGTTGGACGCGTATGAAAATGGAATGACGATTGCCTGAACGACGAGACATACGTTACGCATTCGTGCAACCGGGGTTTGGAGAGACATACGTCAAACCATTCCTTTTTCATTCAAGTTTTTGTTTTTGGGGAAACTCAAAGAAATCTCAAAGGGACAAAACACTTGGTTAGAAACTTAGAGGAAAGTTGTTACAAATCACGAACAAATTTGTTGTTCGAGTTTATTGAAAATCATGAACATAGCTTGTTACTTAAGTTATTGGAACTCAAGAACAAGTGTTTATTCAAGTTTGAAAGATGAACAAATCATGGAATTATGCATAAATTTAGAAAATGCACAAGTTCGGCTCAATTTTGAGTTTGGTTTAAAAAGTGAGCAAGTTCGGCTCAAGTTCATGTTTTGATTGAAAATCTTGAACAACATTATTGTTCAAGTTTTTAGTTTTGAAGGAAGAGAACTTAGCTTATTGCTCAAGCTTGATTTTGAAAATTTAAGAACATAACTTGTTTTACAAGTTATTCAAAATTAATTGCACGATCTTGTGAAATTTCCAAAGACATGAATATTCTTGATATGGTTTGAACAAAAATGCATTTTAACCTTCTTAGGTTCTGAATCAAGGGTTAGAACCCCAAAAATTTGGCCTTTGGAAGCCTGATTCATGTTCTGAGTTTTACTTACTTCGCAGAGCAACCAGAACTTGGCTCTGCGAAGCCAGGTTCTGATGTGGTCGCACTGCGAACAAGACTTTGCTCTGCGAAGTATGCGAAAAATTGAACTCAGAAGCTGCTTCTGAACAGAAGTTCAGAAGCTGCTCCTGAGCAAGCTTCAGAACCTAAAGGGGGTTAAAAAGCTTTGCAAATTTTGAAGAAAAGGAGTATGACAACTCAGTTTTGGTGTTTTGCAACTTTGAGATTCCTTTTGAGTTTCAAAAGGGGTTTTTGAACAAAATGAAATTTAACAAAACAAAAGATGCAAACAGCAAATCAAAATGAAATATAGAGACTTTAGGATACTTACAGAACTCCTAGCAATGCTTGTGCAAGAGATAGGAAGTGGCTTGCTTGATTGATTTTGCAAAGTTGCGATATTAGAGGTTATGGACAAATAACTGTAACACCCATACTAAATTATCTAGAATATTTAGCATGTGTATTAATCTGATACTGGGTACATTAAAATTTTCAATAATAATAACAATAATACATACAACCGAATGAGTACAAGTTGGCTCGTTTTACAATTATCCAAATATCAGAACATACATTTCTATATACATATATAATCTGCAGCCTCCTGAGCGTGTCCTTGACGAGCAACTGCACTCCATCCAGCGTCTTCATGAAGATCTTCATCTGAAAACCACTTGGCTACTTGAAAACCTGCACCAGAAGGATAGGGATGAGACATAATGTCTCAGTGAGCTCCTACCCTACCTACTGTTGGCAACCACAGGGAACCTAGGGTCGCCGTGCCTACCTCGGCAATCTTGGGGACACCTATGATCGCCAAGTCTTATCCTTACCCATAGAGGGCTACCTGACTGTCCTGCTAAACTGTGTAGTCATAAACTGGACTACATCCTGCTAAACTAGTGATCAAGGGGAAAACTAGGATCACTGTCTGAGTCTGATACTGAATAGTCATGAGATCTAGACTATATCCTGATAACTGGGTGATCAAGGGGAAACCTAGGATCACCGTCTGATAACTGCTACCTGATAATCTGATAACTGTCTGATAAACATTCTCTGTCTGATAACATAATAAAGTATTAACTGATACATGTCTTTATGTTAGCTGTTAGCGTTGAACAAGCAATATTATCTGAGTTCATTTTACGGAATGCCCCCGGGTGGAGTAACCCCGAAGCACATTCCCCTGATAACCGGTGAAAATTCCTATCTTATCAGGCTAACACCGGACTCCTCTTGTCGTCGTGCGGTCATCCTTGCGGAATAACACGTCCCACTGGCGTGAACCTCCTGTGTCCCACTGGCGTGAACAGCAGAAGACACGACTTAATAATCTTATCTGACGCGTATACCTCCCGTGTCCCACTGGCGTGAACGACGGAAGACGCGAATTAATTTTCTTTAACTTATGCATGAACCTTTCATGTCCCACTGGCGTGAACGATGAAAGTCACGACTTAAATAATATTAATCTTAGTCTTAACTTTGCATGAACCATTTGTGTCCCACTGGCGTGAACGACGAAGGCCACGACTTAATATCTGATTAATTCTTATTCTTATTCTTATTATATATACAACTTATGTCTATTGCATATCTGATGCATTCTTGAATGCTTAACCTATTAAAGGTTCTTAACTAAAAACATAGATTCATTCTTGTGCTTAGTACATGATGAGTACCATTCTAAATCTCTTTAACCTATAAAGGTTCTTGACTTATCGTTCTCATAAGCCATTATCTAAAAGTTGGGAACTAAGTCCCTAAATCTTACTTGATAACTTAGGGTTAATTCTACCCATTGTCATGCTTGAGTCTTGATTCTTAGTGAGGTTAAACCTCAATGTTATGTTAAGTTTCTAACCCCACTCTCATGCTAATACAAGGTATACTATGATCCATTCTTCCATTATTCAAAGCATAAAGGCATACTGGAACTGTGCGGATGGTTTCTGGCTTTAAAACAAGTTTCCAAAAATGGAGTGTCATTCTGTCTCCATCGTGGCACGACAGGATCCCATCGTGGCACGATGGCATGCTGATCCTTATGATCATGGCACGATGGGTGCCATCGTGGCACGATAAATCCAGGGGTGCCAGGCCCTGTAGCTGTTCCAGAAAGTTCAAAAACGAGTTTTAATTCCAAACACAGTCCAGCAAGCATTCATACATCAAAATCAAAGGTTTTTAACATATATGGTCATAGCATATCAAGTATTAACAATAGGGAAACTAACTATTACAAATCTAGCTTAAAATCATCCATGAATTCCTTTCCTCTCTAAACCATAAAACTACCTAAAAAGGGGTAAAATTCATAGGGAGCTCACCTTGATTGTGCTTGGTGCTTGCTAATCTCTCAACTTCAAACCCTAGCTTGCTCCAATCTACTCTTCTCTTTGATTCTTCTTTGTTTCCTTCTTCTCTTTCTCTTGATCTAGCTTCCAACTCAAGCTTTCTTGCAAGTGTTTTCTCACTAGAGTTTTGATTGAAGTTTAGATGGATATTGGCAAGTGAGGGAGGGCGTGTGGCTTGAGGAGAAGGGGAAGAAGAATTCTGATTTTGGAGTAGTAAGGAAGGAATGGAGAAAATGAGTAAAACAAATATCTTGTCCCATTTAAATTAATCTCCCCATTAGCATTAATTACAAAATTGTCATTCCCACTTTACTACTTATTTGCCTTGCTTGCTTCTCAAGTTTCTAATACTAATAACTGATACTTATGAGCGGGATGTTACAATCTACCCCCCTTAAAGAAATTTCGTCCTCGAAATTTAGCATCCTCTCATACTACTTCCTTTACTCGTTAAACTCCAGTTCGTCTTACTTATCGGAATTCCTTAGTTTTCCCAATTCTATATAAGTCGATTGTATTCGACAATCTCTTCTTTAACGGGAATGCCTGACGTGCATTACTCAACTCTTGCGTAGAAGGGTATGAGGTTATCCGAACTATCGTATCCAACTTGCTAACTATATTCATTGTTCATACACTCCTTGCAAACCCAAATTTGAGTTATCCAATCCTAACACTCGTACTGAATCTTATAAATCTCGTCATAGTCTGCGTAATCTTACTTTGACGACATTGGGTCGTTCTTATTATCCTCAAACGATTCCATGGAATTTTTATATTCGACCTTTGCCTTATATGACGACATCCTACATATATATAGTTATACCATTCTTTGTATAGAATTATCCTTACTCTGAAACATCCGATATTGAGCATTCCCTAATGGAAGTAAAACTACTGCACTACCTCCATTATACAATTACAAAGGGAAGGCATCATTATGGTACCTGCTCTTTTCTTTCTGGCATCCTGGTGTGTTACTTTCCATAATCCTAATCATTGCTTCCACTATGGAATTTCTCAAGAGCTCGCGGGATCTCACAGATTACTCGCGTTCTGCTTCAATTGATCTACGACGTTACTTATCTCAATAACTTAGAAATCGTTCTTCTTTACTATAAGTTTGATGATCTCTCACAATTTGTGTCACAACTTATTCTTGTGTTCTAGCCGTAGCGTAAATATTTCTACGTCGATAGTCCAAGACTCATAGGAGTCTAGCCCAAGTGATGAGTGGTATAAGTCGTCTCACATATTATCATTTAATACAATTCATAGCACGTAATTTTTTTTTTACATACATGACTGAGTACGTGTACTCTACTAACGGGTACATCACATCATCCTTGTCCGACTAACCGGACATCATTCTTGATCTAAACATATTTGAGACACTACCACATCATTTGGAAATCTTTTCTTACTCTTAACTCATCTTGTAACATTCGGGATTCGCCTTTCAACTGGCTTGCCAGGTTTGCCCCGCCAATGCTACTCATGTTTTTTTCCTGAACATACATTATCACATAACATGGATCATGACTACACTTATCGATATAGTGAACTCATTTCTCATATCTGAACATCGAGTCCAAGATCCTTAATTTCAAAAGAAAGTTCTACTTGATTGCTACCAAAAATAGCACACTTAATCTTTAATCCTTTAATCAAAACCTGATCTTACGTAGCCCTTTACTGTAGACTACGAGTGACTTTTAATCTGCATAAAGGTCCTTCTTCCTTTACTGGTGAACATTAAGTACAATAATTTCCAAACTCTTCTGTTAAGATATGATTGATATCAACAAATCTGTTCTGGTGAGAACCTTCATACTTAAACATTCCTAACTGCGTACCACTATTGCCAAAACATGTCACAACACTGAAAATCTGCTACACTACTATCTGAGTAGTTTAAGCACTGCCTGATAAGTATATATAATACTAACATATTCTGATACATGTGACATGTTGACATAACGGAATACATCATGGATTAAACTCATATGTCACTGCGTTGACGTTTTCTGATCAACACTTCTATTTCAAAGTATCATCTTGCAAGTACAACCTTCACTGATATTACTTTATGCTTGATCCTGTTGATTAAACATTACTCTTCAAGTCCACCTAAAGTTACTGGGCTAAATTAGCTAAATTACCGTATTAGCGACGACTTTCCTTGCTCTAGACTTATTGTGCTAGAAACATATCCTTCTCATTCTTATCACATAATCTTAAACTGCTTCGATTTCCATTTCTCTTGTATTTCGAGGTTTGAAATATCCCTCGGCTTAACTCTTAAAATTTTCTTCTAGAACTTATAACAAGTTCGAGTCATCACTGTGTACTGATATTCCGTGGTTCATCTGACAAGGACTTCACAAGCATCCTTGTTCTCTAAGCTTCAGCTTAGAATCGTTCATTAACTCATCCGTAAATCACTTTTCCGCTGCGCAACTCTGATTTAAACAAATCACTTTGGAGGAGGGGTAATACACCATTATAAAATTCTCTGGCTGACTTGTTCCTTAATGACCCGTAGCTATCACAGTAGAATTACCTTACATTTGTTTATTCTCTCGTGGCTTAAACCACCTGTTGAACTTACTGATTGGTCGTCATTTGACACTGTGTTTCCTTTCGGACATAAACCATATACTTACCTTCACGATAATACGCCAAAACTTGTAAACGGTTTTTCGGCAACTGTTACGAGCCTAACAAGCTCCTATCAACGGTTCAAACTCTGATTCTTACTTATTCTCCATGTCCTGATTCCTGTGACCATCTCTTGGTCCATCCAACTTGTATTATCGTTTTAACATTATAGAAACCGACCTCAAGGTACACCTGGAGTAGTTTAAATTTCAAACTTAAATCACTTGTGGCAACTTCTAAAATGACTTATGGTTTCGGAAGGTTCACGTCTTTCATTCACTGGATCCACTGAGGATCTGAGTCCCATTACTACTCGTTCTATATCTATCCATAAGGATTTCATACCAATAATCTTTCCGAGACAGCTACGGTATCTATGGTTTTACCATACCTCTTAAATTACCTTCGAATCCCTCCGGTTAATTGATCTTAAGCTTCAAAACCTCTTCATTATCTTTCAAAACTGGTCTACTATAACCATGAGTCCTCGTACACTCGTCTTCTTCATCTAATAAAGGGACTTCAACTTATTATTCACTATCCTATTCAGAGAACTCATTACTTGCTGCTGAGCTTGCGTGTCTCGTATGAAACATCTTAATGGTTCATCATAATGAAAATAATCTGATTCTCTTCTCTTAGTATAAAACTTTCCATTGGACTTAACTCATTTCAAATCTGCTTACCAAACAGAACATATCCTAAAACACGCTTCGATGTGCAATAGGTATTATCATTACTACTTACTCGTCCATTTTGGGTCCTAGATTGCATACCATCTTTTCTTCTTAAGGAGTGCTCCACTGTCATTCTCGTGGCACGAGAAGCATGGGTCGTGGCACGATGAATGTCCTGATCCATATGATCGTGGCACGATAGAAGCTCTCGTGGCACGATAATTCCAGCAAGTTCAGACTCTGCAGCTTCATCTGTCCCAATTAATCCTCTTAATCAATAATTAAATCTCTTTACTGTTTGGATTTAAAATCTTGTCTGATTCGAGTGCGCGAGTCCTTCGATTCCTCACACTCTGTCCTTATTACCACTTCTCAACTACGGTTCCAGTTATGGTTCCATAATTTCTTACTGTTCATGTCTCCTCTTATGAGACATCTCCTAATGACGCGTCCAACTGTGTTAAGGTTCTTCACCTTAACCTTAAATATTTTTGACATTCCTGAAACTCTGCCATAAACAGGCTTAGTCACTTTACGGTTCGATGGCCACCATTTGGCGTTGAATACTTCCTCACCAACTTCGTCATAGAATTCTACCACCTTAATCTTCGCCCTTCATAAACTTCATTCCTCCTTGGTCACATTCAGCTCTCGGACATTTATCCTAACTGTCATATACTAGACTGAGTTGATCAGGCTCAACTAGATGTGACCTTTAGAATAATATCCGAAACCCAATGGTCCCACTACTTTTATTGAATCTTTAATGACCCAAGGCACGGTCTGAATCGACCTGCTCTGATACCAATTGTGACACCCATACTAAATTATCTAGAATATTTAGCATGTGTATTAATCTGATACTGGGTACATTAAAATTTTCAATAATAATAACAATAATACATACAACCGAATGAGTACAAGTTGGCTCGTTTTACAATTATCCAAATATCAGAACATACATTTCTATATACATATATAATCTGCAGCCTCCTGAGCGTGTCCTTGACGAGCAACTGCACTCCATCCAGCGTCTTCATGAAGATCTTCATCTGAAAACCACTTGGCTACTTGAAAACCTGCACCAGAAGGATAGGGATGAGACATAATGTCTCAGTGAGCTCCTACCCTACCTACTGTTGGCAACCACAGGGAACCTAGGGTCGCCGTGCCTACCTCGGCAATCTTGGGGACACCTATGATCGCCAAGTCTTATCCTTACCCATAGAGGGCTACCTGACTGTCCTGCTAAACTGTGTAGTCATAAACTGGACTACATCCTGCTAAACTAGTGATCAAGGGGAAAACTAGGATCACTGTCTGAGTCTGATACTGAATAGTCATGAGATCTAGACTATATCCTGATAACTGGGTGATCGAGGGGAAACCTAGGATCACCGTCTGATAACTGCTACCTGATAATCTGATAACTGTCTGATAAACATTCTCTGTCTGATAACATAATAAAGTATTAACTGATACATGTCTTTATGTTAGCTGTTAGCGTTGAACAAGCAATATTATCTGAGTTCATTTTACGGAATGCCCCCGGGTGGAGTAACCCCGAAGCACATTCCCCTGATAACCGGTGAAAATTCCTATCTTATCAGGCTAACACCGGACTCCTCTTGTCGTCGTGCGGTCATCCTTGCGGAATAACACGTCCCACTGGCGTGAACCTCCTGTGTCCCACTGGCGTGAACAGCAGAAGACACGACTTAATAATCTTATTTGACGCGTATACCTCCCGTGTCCCACTGGCGTGAACGACGGAAGACGCGAATTAATCTTCTTTAACTTATGCATGAACCTTTCATGTCCCACTGGCGTGAACGATGAAAGTCACGACTTAAATAATATTAATCTTAGTCTTAACTTTGCATGAACCATTCGTGTCCCACTGGCGTGAACGACGAAGGCCACGACTTAATATCTGATTAATTCTTATTCTTATTCTTATTATATATACAACTTATGTCTATTGCATATCTGATGCATTCTTGAATGCTTAACCTATTAAAGGTTCTTAACTAAAAACATAGATTCATTCTTGTGCTTAGTACATGATGAGTACAATTCTAAATCTCTTTAACCTATAAAGGTTCTTGACTTATCGTTCTCATAAGCCATTATCTAAAAGTTGGGAACTAAGTCCCTAAATCTTACTTGATAACTTAGGGTTAATTCTACCCATTGTCATGCTTGAGTCTTGATTCTTAGTGAGGTTAAACCTCAATGTTATGTTAAGTTTCTAACCCCACTCTCATGCTAATACAAGGTATACTATGATCCATTCTTCCATTATTCAAAGCATAAAGGCATACTGGAACTGTGCGGATGGTTTCTGGCTTTAAAACAAGTTTCCAAAAATGGAGTGTCATTCTGTCTCCATCGTGGCACGACAGGATCCCATCGTGGCACGATGGCATGCTGATCCTTATGATCATGGCACGATGGGTGCCATCGTGGCACGATAAATCCAGGGGTGGCAGGCCCTGTAGCTGTTCCAGAAAGTTCAAAAACGAGTTTTAATTCCAAACACAGTCCAGCAAACATTCATACATCAAAATCAAAGGTTTTTAACATATATGGTCATAGCATATCAAGTATTAACAATAGGGAAACTAACTATTACAAATCTAGCTTAAAATCATCCATGAATTCCTTTCCTCTCTAAACCATAAAACTACCCAAAAAGGGGTAAAATTCATAGGGAGCTCACCTTGATTGTGCTTGGTGCTTGCTAATCTCTCAACTTCAAACCCTAGCTTGCTCCAATCTACTCTTCTCTTTGATTCTTCGTTGTTTCCTTCTTCTCTTTCTCTTGATCTAGCTTCCAACTCAAGCTTTCTTGCAAGTGTTTTCTCACTAGAGTTTTGATTGAAGTTTAGATGGATATTGGCAAGTGAGGGAGGGCGTGTGGCTTGAGGAGAAGGGGAAGAAGAATTCTGATTTTGGAGTAGTAAGGAAGGAATGGAGAAAATGAGTAAAACAAATATCTTGTCCCATTTAAATTAATCTCCCCCTTAGCATTAATTACAAAATTGCCATTCCCACTTTACTACTTATTTGCCTTGCTTGCTTCTCAAGTTTCTAATACTAATAACTGATACTTATGAGCGGGATGTTACAATAACTCTAATTGGTTTTTGCTTTGAGTTGAACTGCTTTTCGACTCTCACAATGCTGCAATACAATGGTTTTTCAAGTGTATTTTGGTGTAAATTTCGTGTGTGTATTCTGGTTGTTAGTAATTGTGTGCATTGCATTCCTTTAAATAGGCAAAAATGAAATCTATGCAATGATGAGAAAATCTTTAGAACCTAGCTGATTTGTGGGCTAAAGACCAGGCTAAATTGCTTTGCATTTAATGCTAAAGGATGGAGGTTGATTTGCCTTGTGCCAAGGGTCAAGACTTTGGCTGATTTCAGCCACAAATGCAGCTGATCTTTGAATGCAATGATGATAAAAAATCTGAAAAACAGGGCTGCTGCAATTGTGTAGTTATTGGGATCAATCCTTGCAATCTTGAGAGGTCAAGCAAGGAAAACGTGTACTGCCATGTACAGAGGTTGGGGGAAAACAAAAGGGAGCATGTGGGTTGGTGTGAGGGAGGAGAAATACAGCTGAAAACAGGGCACACCAAACATCTTTTTTGCAAGCAAAACCATCCAAGTTTGACTGGTTTTGGGGAAGAAAGAAGGAAGAAAAGGGAACAAGCAGCTGGCTGGCAAGCTCAGGTTTAATGATAGGTCAATTGGGAGGGACAAGAACTGACCAAGGGCAGCCAATTTGCTTGGGCACATGCTAGGTTGGAAGAAAATGCTTCTCACCTTGAACTTTAATGTCACACATTAAATCTTGCTTTGCTGCATTAAATCAGCCACAATTGGCAATAACAATAATAATAACAATGATAAAGGATAATAATAATAGCTAAAATGAAAACAAAAGCAAGAAAAATCACAGAATTAAAAATCTGCAGAAAATTCGCAGAGCGAGTGCGAACGTAACTTCGCAGTGCGAACTCCCCTTTTTTTGTATTTTTTTGTATTTTCTTTAAAATAAAATAATAGGTAAAAAATAAATAAATAAATAATAAAAACAATAATGATAATAGTAAATGATACAAATAACAAAGATGGAAATGATGAAAATGATAATGGAAACAAAAATAGTAATGATAATAGTAATAAAGATGAAAATAATAAAATGATGAAAAAGTTAATAATATTAGTAATTGAAAATAATGATAATAATAAATAATAAATTATTAATAAAACATTGATAAAAAAGATAATAATAATAATATTATTAAAAAAAGGCAATAGTAATAGTATTAATAAGGATAATGATAATGTTAATAAAGGTGGTAATGCTTATGGTGATAAAATATAAATAAAATCCAACAAAAAAATGAAATAATAAAAAAGTAATAATAAATGATGAAATAATAAAAGATAAAACAAAGAAAAATATGAGTCAAAAAATGGGGTATGACAAATACGTATGTTTGTCATCATCAAAAAGGGGGAGATTGTTGGAACAAAATAAGTTTTAACAATGCCTTTTGAGTTTTGATGATAACAAGGTATTAAAAGATCAATTGGATATGCTAATATTTGTTCAAGTGTGCAGGACCATAGACAAAAATTATATTGATTTATTCATGTATTGGTTTTGAAGGAACAAGTAAGTAGCAAAGGATTTTCAAGAGAAGCTAGTTCCAAGTCAAAATCTGAAGGTCAGAATCTGAAGATCAGAAGTTGAAGACTAAGACTCTGATGGTCAAACTCTAAAGTATATCCATACTTTGAAGGCTAATCCAGAAGCTGAAGACCCAGACTCTGATAGTCATATTCTCTGGAAGCAAGACACAAGAAAGTTGAAGACGTTTGTTACTGAAGCCTCTGCAAGTGTAGATGGTGGCTCTAAAGTTTCAGATGTCAATGGATGTCACTTTCAGGAAAGGACATAGTAAAAACCGTACCTCCAACATTCCCATGTGTAAATGTATGTTGCTGCAAGCTGTGTCTCTATTGAAAAGAACGGCTCATTCCATATCAAGGAATATATTCAAATACATTCCTTCATAGGACATGAACCAAATCAAGCAACAAATCATTGGTGATTGATCAAGCTTCTCTAACGACTCTATGATGCGTTTGCACTCTCTTCAACGTCTCTTTTCAACATTTATATAAAGGATTGAAGACTTGAAGAATTTACCAAGACTCTGCAATATTTTTAAAGTGCTAAAACTCTGTCAAATTGAATTTTGCATAAAACACTTAGAATTTCTTAACAACTTTTATATCTTAGAAATTCTTAAGTTCTAGAGTCTGAATTGTGTTGTATTTTGTGAACACCTCTAATTGTATATCAAGTGTTCAAGCAAACATTCTTTATTTGTAATCTTTGTTTGTAATAAGTCTCTTGCTTGTGTGCATGAGCATTGGAAGTCTCTTGCTTGTGTGCATGAGCATTTGTAATCTTTGTGATTATAGTGAAAATCTCTTGTAAGTGACAAGGGGACTGGACTACTTCTGGGTTGTGGAAGGAACCAGGATAATTGCTTTGTGTCTTTCTCTTCTCTCTCTCCTTAACTTTCATATCCCTGCATCTGACTCTGAACATTGCTTCCGATTCTGAAATCTATCAGAACCTGAATTTGGTCTTAGTTAAGAAGAAGAAAAAGAAAACACAATTCAACCCTCCCTTCTTGTGTTTTTCTCACCTTCACGTATGACATCATGTTCATACAATGCGCCTATCACGACACTAAATGCATGTGGTACCAAAATTTTGGATATCAGAGGTCTATTACTGAGTGATCCCACGACATGTTGGAATATCAAATCCCTCAACATGTTAGCTTGTTCAGAAGTGTGTTACTTAACTACCATCGGCATGTTGGTGACTCTTAAAGTCCCTCGGCATGTTGGTGACTAACAAAGTCCCGACTCGACAGACCATGTATGCATGGACACCACTTATAGACTCAACAATGCACTCATCATGTTGTTATATAATTCACTCCAACATATAACATGTCTCTACTATTTGCATTATCAAATCTATACATTCCATACATTACAAGTCATGTTATCATCACATCATCATTCATCATGTTTATTCATCACATCATCATTTCATAACATTCATCATGTTTGTTCATCACATCATCATTTCATCACATTCATTTAATCATGATTCATCATCATTCATGCATCATTAGTCAATTAACAAGTTCACATACAACTTACGTCTCAATTAATGATAATTCACAAGTTCATTTCATCTCTTTCCATTCCTAAGTTATCTTTAATCATACACCAAGTTAATCAACCATATTCATCATAACTAAACACCTACTAATCAAGTTTAGGGGTTTGGAACCATTCATGTGCATTAGATACCTCAAAAAGTCAGAAAAGTTGGAGTTTCCCAACATCACAGGGGCGCACGGTCGTGCTCACAGGACGCACGGTCGTGCTGCCCAAGTGCGAGAGGTACACACGGTCCGTGCAACAGGGGCGCACGGTCGTGCATCCTCGCCACGACAGGATTCTCTAATTTTTCACGTTTTCGCGAAAACACCGTTTTAACATCGTTTTTCGATCCAATTCACACTAAAATCGTCCCAAAGCCTTAAACTAATTATATCTAATTATTAACACCTCAAACTTAACTTAAACAACTTATTCATAATCATTTTTCATCAATAATCATCCAATTAAGCATATTCACCAAAACAAAACAACAACAACTTAAATCAGAACTTGTTCAACATAACTTCATGAATTCACAAGCTAGCACATACCCATGCTCAAAATCAACTTAATAAACCACAAATATCATTCAATTATCAAGTTTTACACCAAATTCATCAAAATTTACAAAGTTACCTATTCACTATAACCAAACATGAATTTTGACATAAACAAAACATGATTTCATCAATTTTAACATATTCAATTTAACCAAGATAATAAGAGCACGAATTTCACATAATCAACAACAAATATCATGAAATTAAGCATAAACTAAAACACTCAAACTACTCATTTGGTTATTAAAACCCAATTGGTGAAAATAATCTTCCCCCTTACCTCAATTCTTCACAAAAATGGCTTCCTAGCTTGAGTCTCTCCCTTCTAGAGCTTTCCCCTCTTCTTTCTCTTCATGTTTCTTCTATTCTCTATTCTCTCTCTCTCTCTCTCTCTCTCTCTCTCTCTCTCTCTCTCTCTCTCTCTCTCTCTCTCTCTCTCTCTCTCTCTCTCTCTCTCTCTCTCTCTCTCTCTCTCTCTTGCCTCTTCTCAAAAGTTTTGTGACAAATGGTTAACCTAATTCCTCTAACACATACACTTCTCCTTATATATTATGGGTTAGGGTTATTCTCTCTAATGACATTAGTCATATTCAACTCTCACAATTATTTATCTACACTTTTACTTCACTTAAACCTCTCATTTTACTTATACACCACTATTCTCTAAAATTCAAATTTCTATTTCTAACATAATTACAAAAATGTCACTCACCCTAAAATGACCAAAATGTCCTCAATCTCTTAAAAATCCACTAACCCACCAATCACACATCATTAAAAGCAATAATTAAATAAAACAAACAATTAACAATTATAACGATATTAAATAAATCTAATACTAAAAATCAGGTTGTTACAGAATCAATATACTCTATTATACATTTATGATCATGATCATTACATCAATACACGATAAATGATAATTTAATAAAATATCAGTCTCTATTATATTTGTACACTTTTTAATTTACTTCCTCTGTCTCATATTAAGTGTCTCATTTGAGATTTGCAAGGTTATAAAAGAAATGATTAATAATGTTGATTTCAATGGCAATATATGTATCATTTATCAAAACACTCTTATTAATTATAATTAGTGGAGTATTTATAAATGATTGAAATATATTCCCTCCGTTTCGCATTATATGTCATTCTAGCAAAATTTATTTGTTCTAAATTATATGTCATTTTACAATATCAATGAATAATAAATGCTTATTTTCTTATTACGTCATTTACTATTTATTACTTTATCTACTCCTCCGTCCCTTTTTATAGGAATAGTTTACAAAAATCGCGGGTATTAAGAAAAGTGTTTGAAATAATAAATTTATTATAAATGTATGTTACTATTATCAAATTACCCTTTGTCTACATAGATATTTAATGTTAACTTTTCATATTTTAATGTATATTGATAATATTAATGAAGAGTGTATTTGGAGAAAGAGTAATAAATGCATCTAGAAGTTGGTAGATATTCTTGTATTTAGGGATAAAATTTTTTTGTAAAGTATTCTTATAAAAAGGGATGGAGGGAGTTGTAATATCCCGCCTAAGACTCGCATATTTATTAATATTGAGACGATGTATCAGAAATGTTTTAAGCAAGGACAATTTGGTAAATTGTCAGTTAATGGGTTTATTTATATGGCAAGTGTAATATCCCGCTTACGAGTATCAGTTATCAGTGGTAGAAACTTATTATGCAAGCAATGACAATATGGTAAATACTTGGCTCAAGAGGATTATATAAAATAGAGGGGGGAAGATATTTTCCCATTTCATTTTCCTTCCATTCTTCCTCTTCTCTCACGCCAACTCTCCTCCTTCTCCATTAATCATCAAAACTTCACCTCCAAACTCTTCATCCTTAAGCAAGCAAGCAAGGTTTGTGATCTAGAGCCAAGGGAACAAGAAAGATTGCCTAGGATCTTATACGAGTATTAAAATTTCGTACTGGATACATTAATTTACAACATAAAAGTTCACACAAATATTACATCACATTGTAATATTACATCCAAAGGTTTACACAATCCTTTTTCATACAAGTACAACAACCATAGTCATATAATACATCCAAACTATAAACAGATAACAACAGCACGATCAATCCGTAGCCTTCTCCTTACCCTTGTTGCGTGCTGATTGCGGTCCTGCCTGTGAACCTGCACCAGAAGGAATGGGATGAGACATAATGTCTCAGTGAGCTCTACCCAACCTACTGTTTGGCAACCACAGGGAACCTAGGGTCGCCATGCCTACCTTGGCAATTTAGGGGAAATCTAGAATCGCCAAGTCTTTAAACCTGCCTATAACTTTAACTATAAACTTCCTGTAACTATAACTATAACTATGACTGTATAACATAAAGCAATGAAAGTGTTTTATGTTAGCTGTTAGCGTTGAACAAACAATAAATCTGAGTTCATTTTACGGAGGGCATCCGGGTGGAGTAACCCCGAAGTACGTCTCCCTATGACCCGATGAAACTCCTGACAATCAGGCTAGCACCGGACTCCCTATGAAATTGCATGTGGATAACCCTCTCGGAGAAATCCCATCCGGCGTATCCCGGAGTCTGCTGAACATGCCTATGACTTTGAGTTATTATTATTCTTTGACTTTGATCTATGAGTGTATAAATACATATACATGACTATTACTTTGAACATATAGACATTTCCTGTAATTCTTAACCTATGACATATAACCTGTGATTCTTAACTCATCGTTCTCATGAGTCACCTATGATTGTTGGTGAACCAACACTATAATTCACATCTTTAACTATGATTGATCCTTGATCCTTATGAGGTTAAACCTCATTGCTATGAAATGTTTCTAACCCCACTCTCATGCTAATACAAGGTATACTATGATCTATTCTTCCATTTTTAAAACATAAAGGCATACTGGCGCTGTGCGGATGGTTTCTGGCCTTAAATCAAGTTTTCAAAAATGGGGTAGCATACTGCTCCCATCGTGGCACGACAGGCTTCCATCGTGGCACGATGGCGTGCTGATCCTTATGATCATGGCACGATGGGTGCCATCGTGGCACGATGAATCCAGGGGTGCCAGGCCCTGTAGCTGTTCCAGAAAATTCAAAAACGTGTTTTCCATTCCAACACAGTTCAGCAAGCATTTATACATCAAAATTCAAGGTTTTTAACATATATGATCATAGCATAACAAGTATTAACAATAGGGAAACTATCTATCACAAATCTAGACAAAATCATCATGTTATTCCTTTCCTCATAAACCTCAAAAATAACTACCCAAAGGGGTGTAAATCTATGGGAGCTCACCTCAAACTCAAAAGATGCTTGCTAAGTTAGAAATCCAAACCCTAGCTTTTCCTTTCCTTGATCACTTGATCTTTCCCTTGTTTCCTTTAAATTTCTTGCTCCAAAATTCCCAAAACTAGGCTTACTTGGTACACAAGAGTTTAGATGAAAGTTTAAATGGATAATGGGTGATGATTGAAGAGATGATGATGATGATGAAGAAGGGCGAAAATGGGAGAGGGAAGTGTGCGCACCTCGTTTTTTTTCCATCGGGAAAAAGACGCGCAAATCCTCCGAGGTCGTTCGCAAACGCTCGGAGGTGCCTTTGTGAAGCCGCCACCAAAGTTTTTGTGTAAAGGGAACGTTGATAAACCCTTAAGTTTTTTTTTTGTTGTAAAGGGAAACGATAATAAAACCCTTTAGACGATGAGGATAAGGATTTGGTCATCGCAACCATTGTCGGGTTCGAGAGTCGATTACGCAAGGGGAAGGTATTAGCACCCCTCACGTCCGTTGTACTCAACGGGAACCTTCTATTTGGTTTAAAGCTTGAATTGTTTTTTTAATACTTTGCGCGCATGTTCATTTATGTTAAAAATACAATAAAGGGGGGAAAGAGATAAAAACAAACGAAAGAAAGAAAAAAAGTTTTTATTATTGCGCTTGACAAGATGTCGATCTTGCTCCTACGTATCTCCCGGTAGTCGGAGAATTCAAAGCGTACGTAGTTCTTTGTTAGAAAAACGTACATGTGTTGGTTGATTTTAAATGGACGATGTTTTAACCGAATTCTTGCGATTAGAACGTAGCTTGTATGCTCGCACTTGGAGACTTATTAAGCGTTTGTTCGTGAATCACATTAGAATTGCTAAAAGGTACGTCCGTTAGAGTAAAGGGTTGAATTGGTCGCTATGGGACCAAGGGAGGTGCAATGGACTCAAACGAGTCAAACATTGACCGAGTGGACTCAAACGAGTCGGGCGATTGTTCGATTGATCCACTGGGATCAAGAACGGGTACAATGGACTCGGACGAGTCGAACATTGACCGAGTGGACTCAAACGAGTCGAGGGGTTGAGTCTAATGGCCAAGGGGGGACCAAAAGGTTTGGATTGACCACAAGGGGCCAAGATTTGGTTTGGTTAGGGTTGTATATTGAAAAAAGGGGGAATGACGATTGTCCGAGCGACGAGACATACGTCACGCATTCGTACAATCGGGGCGATGGAGAGACATACGTCACACCATCCCTTTTTCATTCATATTTTTGGGTTGAATCCTTTAGAAATCCCAAGGTGTGTCAAAACATTTGGTTTGAAAACCCAAAATGGGAAGGTTTAGCAAATTTGCTAAAAACGCACAAGTTCGGCTTGTTTTGCGAACGGTTTTGAAAAGCGAACAAATTTGGTGTATGTTCATTGCTTGAGTTTTGAGAATCATGAACAATATTTATTGTTCAAGTTTTGATTGGAATGATGAACATAACTTGTTTGTTCATGTGGTTTTGAAAGTTTGAGAACATAACTTGTTTTGCAAGTTATCCACATAATGGTCATACGAACTTGTGATTTTGCCAAAATTATGCAAAAACCTTGTTATGGTTTGAAGAACATAGATTTAAAAACTCTTAGGTTCTGAGCTCTGGGGCTAGAACCTCAAAATTGGTCATTTTGACACAAAAACTCAGGTTCTGAGTTCTGTCATGGTCGCACTGCGACCATGACTTCGCACTGCGAAGCATGCGAAATTTTGGGTTCAGAAGCTGTTTCTGAACTTTTGTTCAGAAACAACTTCTGAACACACTCAGGACCTTATAGGTGGGTGAAAAACTTTGAGTTTTTGGGGTGAAAAAGGTTGGACAAACCAGTTTTGATGTTTTGAAAACCTTGGGATTTCTTTGAAATTCAAAAGGGGTTTTTTGGAATCAAATGGTTTTGAACCAAAATAGCTATGCAAACACAATTGTAAATGCAAGATAAGTGCTTAGAAACTTACAGAACTCCTTAGCAAAGCTCCAGCTGCACTTGGTTTGATTTGGTTGAAGGCTCTCACAAAGATTTTGAAGATTTGTGATGAACTTGAACTTTTGTAAGCTTTGTGTTGGATGGATTGTTTCTGGTTATTTGTGGAGGTTTGTGAGCTAAAATGAGTAGAGTTTCTGCTCTTGAAATGCTGTTGTTAACTGTGTTTGTATCCTTGGGCATTGCCTTCTATTTATAGGCCAAAACCAAATCTTTGTCATCATTACACAATCCCAAAATTCAGCTGATTTGTGGCCAAGATTAAGCTGAATCCTTTTGCATTAAATGCCAATGGATAGAGGCAACCCTGCCTTGTACCAAGGGGCAAGATCCAGCTTGATTTCAGCTGGATCTAGCGACAAATTCAACTAATTCTAGAAGGTAATGATGAAGAACAAAGCTGATTTGCAATTGGCTAATGCTTGGGGATCAATCCTTGCAATCTCAATGGTTGGTCAATAAAAACGTGCACTGTAATGTGCAGAGATTGAGGGATGAAAAGGCTACTTATGGCTGGTGTGAGAGGGTGAAAAGCTGCTGCAAAACAGAGTAGGCAATCATGGTTTTTCAAGTGAAAAAACCCAGCTGGTTTGACTGGTTTTAGGGGAAGCAAGCAGGAGGAAAGTCTTCAAGCAGGTGGCTGGCAACCTTGTGGTGGTTAGCTGGTCACCTGGGAGGGACTAGAGCTGCCCAAGGGCAAGCCCACTTGCTTGTCACATGCTAGGTTGGAAGAAAAAGCTTCCAACCTTGGCATTAATGGCAAGTCCTTCAACTCTGGCTTTGCTTGGCCCAATTAGCCATGAATGCTACTTAAAATAAATATGGAAATGATATGCAACAAATTCTGGAATTAAATCCAAGAAACCAAAAATCTGCAGAAAAATCGCAGACTTCGCAGTGCGAAGGGAGCTTCGCATTGCGAAGTCCTCAATATTGAAATGTTGACTTTTCTGTTGACTTTTGTTGACTTTTTTTTCCCTCTTTGATTCTTTTTTTGATTTTTTTGTTTTAAAATGCGTAGGACAAAATTAGGGTACTACAGCTGCCCCTACTTAATTGTGTCTTCGCATAGAGTGCGTGAGTGCCGAGGGCATCTCATAAACTCTTTGCGAAGATCAATTAAGTAAAAAGAAGGACCCGAATTTTGTCCTTCGCGAAATGCAAATGCAATGGTTTGGTAAAGGTTGATCGTATCCAGCCGCTAACACTGGAGGTAGATCCACTGGGGGATGAAAGTAATCTTATCTAGGCACTGCTTCTAGAGGTCGATTCCTGAGAATGGCGATTTACTCTAGGATGTCACTAGAGGTGGAACGTTGAGGTAGGTGATCTTATCTAGGTACTGCTTCTAGAGGTCGATACCTAAGATGGAGGTTTACTCTAGGTACTGCTTCTAGAGGTGGATACCTAAGCTAGGTGATCTTATTCAGGTACTGCTTCTGAATGTCGATACACTGGGGGAGGTGATCTACTCTAGGTACTGCTTCTAGAGATCGATACCTAAACTAGGTGATCTTATTCAGGCACTGCTTCTGAATATCGATACACTGGGGGAAGTGATCTACTCTAGGTACTGCTTCTAGAGATCGATACCTAAACTAGGTGATCTTATTCAGGCACTGCTTCTGAATGTCGATTCCTAACGAGCTGCGGTCTTACCCTAAATAGGTGCCCCTGGTTGAATGTTGATGGATGTTGGTGAATATGTGATACTCACTGGAGAATCCTTGTTGAGGATGCATGATTTATGAAATGAAATGCATGTGTATGAATGGTTTTAAATATGCATGCATGAATAAAATAATGTTGGTTGGGTGCCGAGCAGAGTCGGTCTTGGTTGTGGTTGTGTTCATGACAGTTGGGCTTTCTCTTTTTTTGTTTTTTTTGGTTGGTCGGTTTGGAAGGACAAGGTCCTTTGCCTACATACCCAAATGGGATCAAAACCGGTGTAGTTCGAGCCTAAGCCCGAAAATTTGTGTGGGTTTGCCAATAATGATTGGACTTTTGTTTGGGGTTGAGATTCCCTGGGGAATGTCAATAAGGTTGTTTTATTGTGGGCCAATGAATATTGGGCTTTGGTTTGTTGTGCTTGACAAGATGATGATCTTGCTCCTACGTATCTCCTGGTGGGATGGAGAATTCAAAGCTTACGTAGTTCTTTGGTTTGCCAATGAATATTGGACTTTTGGTTTGGTTGACGAGCGAGGTCGGGCTTTTGTTTGGTTGCGAGCGAGGTCGGGCTTTTATGTGGCTTCCGAGCAAGGTCGGGCTTTTTGGTTATGGTGGGATCTCACTGGGGATATAAGGATCATTTTGGAAGCATGATCGATATCCGGCCTTAGTGGATGAAAAAGATGTATGGGGGTGAGTTTTATTTGGGGAAATTTGTTCCTCTGACACCCGGGTTCTTTGCGTTTTACGCGCCGTGGGCTACGCACTTGTTTCTGCCGAAGAGCATGAGTCTTAAAATGACTGATGCAGAGCTTCAAGTTTTGAGTCCTCTGATGCAATACCGGGGACCAACGAAATTCTTTCGATATTTAAAACGTCCAAGTAAAAAAAACACAATTTTTTTTTTGTTTTTTTATGTTATTCCCATATTTCAATGCATTATCTATCATGAATAAAAACACATTTTATGAGCAAGTAAGGACGCATAACAATGAAAAGATTTAAAGATGATTTTGATTCAACGAAACTTAGTCCCTTGTGTGGGTAACTATTCGTGAAATTGTAATCCCTATAAGAGGTGATTATCAAGATAGAGAAAAAGAAAGAAACAAAAAGGCAAATGGATATTTGCTTGGGTTTCACGTGCTACTTTCCCTATGACTTCGAAATAACTCGCTTTCGAAAGATGATAATGAGGTTGACTCTTTCCCTCTTGAATTCTGTCCGGACCTCACGTGCCGCAGTCTTTTTGCCCTTTTTTTTTTTTTGAAACCCCTAATTTTTACCTGGACCGCTCTTTCGAGTTTTGAGTCCACTGGGGTATATTTCCTTTTTTGATGTCCTTAATTTTTGCCTAGACCGCCTTTTCAGGTTTTCGATCTACCAGGACGCTCTCTATTGCCTAAACCGCCCTTTCGAGTTTTCGATTTAGCGAGCTCTTTTTTCTTTTTTTTTTGGCATATATATTTTTTTTGACTGCGCCGGAGTTTATTGATAGGGGGATCATTGTGGATGGGTAATACCTTTTTCAAGCATTAAGTCTTCTTCTCTAAATTCTTGAGAATGAACTATCTTGTCGAGCTGTCCATGCCCCAATGCTGTGAGGTGTTTCTCTTTTATGGGGTTCAGTTGGTCGAACCTTGTTTGTGTTTGTGAATGCCAATGGAAGTTGGGTTTTTTGTGATTGGATGACAAGCATGCTTTTTTGTGTTTGGTTGCCGAGCGAGGTCGGGCTTTTTGATTTTGGTTGCCGAACGAGGTCGGGCTTTTTGATTTTGGTTGCCGAGCGAGGTCGGGCTTTTTGATTTTGGTTGCCGAGCGAGGTCGGGCTTTTTGATTTTGGTTGCCGAGCGAGGTCGGGCTTTTGTTTAGCTTCCGAGCAAGGTCGGGCTTTTGTGATTGGCTTCCGAGCAAGGTCGGGCTTTTGATTGTCTTCCGAGCAAGGTCGGGCTTTTATTGTTGGATGTGTGTGCCAATGAAAATTGGTCTTTTGTTGGAGATGTGAGGAATGCCAGTGACGACTTGGCTTTTTGTGTTTGGGGATGCCAATAAAAATTGGGCTTTGTTTGTTTGGGGATGCCAATAAAAATTGGGCTTTGTTTGTTTGGGGATGCCAATAAAAATTGGGCTTTGTTTGTTTGGGGATGCCAATAAAAATTGGGCTTTGTTTGTTTGGGGATGCCAATAAAAATTGGGCTTTTTTTTTTTTTTTTTTGGAAATGGGTGATGTGAGGAATGCCAATGACGACTTGGCTTTTTGTGGGAATTTGTGGGGAGTGCCGTAACGGCTTGGCTTTTTTTTTTTTGATGAATTGGGCGACCACTTGTTTGCTCATGTTTGCATAGGAAGCTGCTTCGACCCATTTGGTGAAACAGTTGATGGCAACTAGTATGAACTGGTGCCCTTTTGAAGCCTTTGGCTCAATCATTCCGAACATGTCTATGCCCCACATAGAGAAAGGTTAGGGTGATGTCATGACATTCAGAGGTGTTTGTGGTATGTGCCCTTTGTTGGCATAATTTTGTCACTTGTGACATGTCTTGGCATGGGTTTGGAAGGACTCCTCATGGATTTCTTTGGTGAGCATGACTGCTT
Organism: Medicago ruthenica; assembly: GCA_018208015.1. Taxonomy (NCBI): domain Eukaryota; kingdom Viridiplantae; phylum Streptophyta; class Magnoliopsida; order Fabales; family Fabaceae; genus Medicago; species Medicago ruthenica. The sequence goes on from CM031376.1 coordinate 29,669,389, forward strand.
CATGTTTATTCACATATCTGAGTAAGACCATAACTTCTCTTTATAGAGTGTGCCCCGGCAGAGGGAGAACCGTGGTGCTATACTTTTGAGGGTTCTCTTGGTGAGGTTGTATTACCCTATCCTCCAAGTCTAGACAATCCTTCAGGAGGTTTCAAAATCGTCCTTATTATCATCTTCCGTTTGGTTAATTCGAAGATTGAAGTCAAAAGGGATCGTAGCAGTGTTATTTTTTTGTGTATGATGATGATTTTTTTGTAGGGTTTATGAAAAATTATTTGAGAACAAAAGAAAAACGAACTCTTTGAACATAAACTGCAAATTTATTAATGACGGAAATGATTTGAAATATGGGGGTCCCATAAAATTAATCATTTGCCTTGGGAAGAGCAAAATGATTTGATTTTTTTTGAAAAACAAGATAAATTACTTGGACAAAAAAAATGATTTCCAGAATTTCGATGGCCTTCCGGTTTGCTCGGATCTCTTCCGAAACGCTACTGTACACCGGGTCGGGTACTTCTTTTTTTTTGGTGTTTGGTGAGGGAATGAGGTGAGGGTTTTGCTTTGAAATGCATGAAAATGCATGTAAATGTATGAATGCAATGAGTATGCAAAAATATGCCCCTTTATTTTGTTTATGCAAAAATTTTATATGAATGCAAATGTTTATGATATGCAAGGGTTTGGTATATGAACGTTCAGAACTTCCCCCCATCCTCACATGTAGGCTCTAAAATGGTGAAATTTCCTAAGAAGAGGTCCTTAGAATCATAGATCTCACATGGAATTAGGGTTGTCTATGGACATACGTCGACATGACTTCAATTATTTCCACGTGAAAATCTCATCTAAGCGGGGTTGGCCATCCTACCTCACGGACATACGTCAACGCGGGCTTCCGCACACAACCTCCTTCTAACTTAGTTTTTTCTCAAGCTCGGGTAGAGAGCCTCACACGTCCGGCATTAACCCGAACAATGTGGAGTAACATCACTCAAGTAACCCCCGCATTTGATATATATATGATATGAATATAAAGCAAAAAATAAAGCAAATATAAACATAAAGCATAAATATGACATGTATGAGTAAAATAAATAAACATGGCACGCAAAGAAAATAAAACAATTGGCTTTAAACCAAATAGGTTAGGCTTGACTCACTAGTGGGAACAGGGTCCCCAGTGAAGTCGCCAGCTGTGCGCACCTCGTTTTTTTTCCTCGGGAAAAAGACGCGCAAATCCTCCGAGGTCGTCCTCGAATGCTCGGAGGGCCTTTGTGAAGCCGCCACCAAAGTTTTTGTGTAAAGGGAACGTTGATAAACCCTTAAGTTTTTTTTTGTTGTAAAGGGAAACGATAATAAAACCCTTTTGACGATGAGGATAAGGATTAGGTCATCGCAACCATTGTCGGGTTCGGGAGTCGATTACGCAAGAGGAAGGTATTAGCACCCCTCACGTCCGTTGTACTCAACGGGAACCTTCTATTTGGTCAAAGCTTGAATTGTTTTTTTAATACTTTGCGTGCATGTTTATTTATGTTAAAAACATAATAAAGGGGGGAAAAGAGATAAAAACAAACGAAAGAAAAAAAGTTTTTTATTATTATTGCGCTTGACAAGATGTCGATCTTGCTCCTACGTATCTCCCGGTAGTCGGAGAATTCAAAGCGTACGTAGTTCTTTGTTAGAAAAACGTACATGTGTTGGTTGTTTTTAATTGGACGATGTTTTAACCGAATTCTTGCGATTAAACGTAGCTTGTATGCTCGCGCTTGGAGACTTAATAAGCGTTCGTTCGCGAATCACATTAGAATTGTTAAAAGGTACGTCCGTTAGGGTAGAGGGTTGAAATTGGTCGCTATGGGACCAAGAGAGGTACAATGGACTCATACGAGTCAAACATTGACCGAGTGGACTCCGAAGAGTCGGGGGTTTGAGTCTAATGGCCAACGGGGGACCAAAAGGTTTGGATTGACCACAAGGGGCCAAGATTTGGTTTGGTTAGGGTTGTATATTGAAAAAGGGGGAATGACGATTGTCCGAGCGACGAGACATACGTCACGCATTCGTACAATCGGGGCGATGGAGAGACATACGTCACACCACCCCTTTTTCATTCATATTTTTGGGTTGAATCCTTTAGAAATCCCAAGGTGTGTCAAAACATTTGGTTTGAAAACCCAAAATGAGAAGGTTTAGCAAATTTGCTAGAAAACGCACAAGTTCGGCTTGTTTTGCGAACGGTTTTGAAAAGCGAACAAATTTGGTGTATGTTCATTGCTTGAGTTTTGAGAATCATGAACAATATTTATTGTTCAAGTTTTGATTGGAATGATGAACATAACTTGTTTGTTCATGTGGTTTTGAAAGTTTGAGAACATAACTTGTTTTGCAAGTTATCCACATAATGGTCATACGAACTTGTGATTTTGCCAAAATTATGCAAAAACCTTGTTATGGTTTGAAGAACATAGATTTAAAAACTCTTAGGTTCTGAGCTCTGGGGCTAGAACCTCAAAATTGGTCATTTTGACACAAAAACTCAGGTTCTGAGTTCTGTCATGGTCGCACTGCGACCATGACTTCGCACTGCGAAGCATGCGAAATTTTGGGTTCAGAAGCTGTTTCTGAACTTTTGTTCAGAAAGAACTTCTGAACACACTCAGGACCTTATAGGTGGGTGAAAAACTTTGAGTTTTTGGGGTGAAAAAGGTTGGACAAACCAGTTTTGATGTTTTGAAAACCTTGGGATTTCTTTGAAATTCAAAAGGGGTTTTTTGGAATCAAATGGTTTTGAACCAAAATAGCTATGCAAACACAATTGTAAATGCAAGATAAGTGCTTAGAAACTTACAGAACTCCTTAGCAAAGCTCCAGCTGCACTTGGTTTGATTTGGTTGAAGGCTCTCACAAAGGTTTTGAAGATTTGTGATGAACTTGAACTTTTGTAAGCTTTGTGTTGGATGGATTGTTTTTGGTTATTTGTGGAGGTTTGTGAGCTAAAATGAGTAGAGTTTCTGCTCTTGAAATGCTGTTGTTAACTGTGTTTGTATCCTTGGGCATTGCCTTCTATTTATAGGCCAAAACCAAATCTTTGTCATCATTACACAATCCCAAAATTCAGCTGATTTGTGGCCAAGATCAAGCTGAATCCCTTTGCATTAAATGCTAATGGATAGAGGCAACCTTGCCTTGTACCAAGGGGCAAGATCCAGCCTGATTTCAGCCACAAATTCAACTAATTCTAGAAGGTAATGATGAAGAACAAAGCTGATTTGCAATTGGCTAATGCTTGGGGATCAATCCTTGCAATCTCAATGGTTGGTCAATAAAAATGTGCACTGTAATGTGCAGAGATTGAGGGATGAAAAGGCTACTTATGGCTGGTGTGAGAGGGTGAAAAGCTGCTGCAAAACAGAGTAGGCAATCATGGTTTTTCAAGTGAAAAAACCCAGCTGGTTTGACTGGTTTTAGGGGAAGCAAGCAGGAGGAAAGTCCTCAAGCAGGTGGCTGGCAACCTTGTGGTGGTTAGCTGGTCACCTGGGAGGGACTAGAGCTGCCCAAGGGCAAGCCCACTTGCTTGTCACATGCTAGGTTGGAAGAAAAAGCTTCCAACCTTGGCATTAATGGCAAGTCCTTCAACTCTGACTTTGCTTGGCCCAATTAGCCATGAATGCTACTTAAAATAAATATGGAAATGATATGCAACAAATTCTGGAATTAAATCCAAGAAACCAAAAATCTGCAGAAAAATCGCAGACTTCGCAGTGCGAAGGGAGCTTCGCATTGCGAAGTCCTCAATTTTGAAAGGTTGACTTTTCTGTTGACTTTTGTTGACTTTTGACCTTTTTTTCCCCTCTTTGATTTTTTTTGATTTTTGTTTTTAAAATGCGTAGGACAAAATTAGGGTACTACAGGAAGGAGAGCAATTTTCTGTTTTGGTATCAAAGGAAAAATGAGTAGAAAACCAAAACAAAATTCATATATATCCAATTGCCATTTTCCCCTTATTTACAACTATGTCATTGCTTGCTAACGATGATTCTAACACGTTTAACTGATACTTCAAAGCGGGATATTACACTCTACCCCCCTTAAAGAAATTTCGTCCTCGAAATTTAGAAATTACCTGTAAAAAGATGTGGATAACTCTCCTGCATCTCCGATTCCAATTCCCATGTAGCTTCGCCGTAGGGAGAACCTTTCCATATGACTTTAACAATTGGAATCTCTTTATTCCTCAATGCTTTAACATCACGTTCAATAATCCGTTCCGGTTCGGGTCGAAAAGTCAAATCTGATCTCAAGTCAATAGTTTCCAACTCCACTGGTTGATGAGGATCAGGAATGAACTTCCTTAACTGTGAAACATGGAAAACATCATGTAATCCTGACATCGCCGGTGGCAGAGCCAATTGGTAAGCTGCTGGTCCGACACGTTTAAGTATCTCAAATGGCCCAATAAATCTTGGACTCAATTTCTTTGTTCTGAAAACACCTCGTAATCCCAACTTAGGGGTAACTTTCAGGAAAACATGATCTCCCACTTCGAACTCTAGAGGTCTTCGCCTCTTGTCCGCATAACTCTTCTGTCGACTCTGAGCAGTTCTGATCTTATCCTGAATGGATTTAATCTTTAAAGTGGTTTCCTGGATAATCTCAGGTCCCAAAATACTTTTATCTCCAACCTCTGACCAACAAAGTGGTGTTCTACACCTTCTACCATACAGTGCCTCATACGGTGCCATTCCAATGCTAGAATGGTAACTGTTATTATACGAAAATTCAATCAAAGGTAGATGATTATTCCAACTTCCTCCATCCTCTAAAATGCATGCACGTAGCATATCTTCTAACGTCTGAATGGTCCTCTCTGATTGTCCATCTGTTTGAGGATGATGAGACGTACTCAACTTTAACCTTGTTCCCAAAGCCTTCTGAAAAGCTTTCCAAAAATGAGAAGTAAAGATAGGATCCCTATCTGACACAATGCTGGTTGGAACACCATGTAACTTCACAATCTCCGCTATGAACAATTCTGCATACTGAGCAGCTCTGTACGTAGTCCTAACCGGTAAAAAGTGAGCAGACTTAGTTAACCGATCAACAACTACCCAAATTGAATCATGTCCTCGCTGAGTCCGAGGTAATCCCATTACAAAATCCATAGAGATTTCTTCCCATTTCCACTGAGGGATTTCCAATGGTACAAGCATCCCTGCAGGTCTCTGATGTTCTATCTTAACTTGTTGACACACAATACAACGTGAAACAAATTCTGCAATATCGGTCTTCATTCCCGGCCACCAATAATCTTTCTTTAAATCTTGGTACATTTTAGTGGTACCTGGGTGAATACTGAAACTACTCTTGTGTGCTTCTTCCAAAATCAACCTTTTCAAATTAGCATCATTAGGAATACAAATTCTACCTTCAAACAACATAGTACCATCAGATGCCCTTGAAAACTCTGAATGCCCAATCCTCCTCTGAAGATCCATATCCAATTCTTGAGCTTGTGTGATTCTGGACCGCAAATCACAAGTAACATCTAATCTTTGCAACCAAGTGCCATTACCCATCTCAGTAACACTAAGATTAAGGTCTCTAAATTTCTCATACAACCCACAAGTATGCATCAGCACTTCTGCTCTCATCAAAGATTTCCTGCTTAAGGCATCAGCCACCACATTCGCCTTTCCCGGGTGATACTTTAACTCAAAATCAAAATCCTTTAAATATTCCATCCATCTTCTCTGTCTCATGTTCAGTTCCCGTTGGTCAAACAAATACTTTAAACTTTTGTGGTCACTGAACAAATCAAATTGTGCTCCATATAAATGGTGCCTCCACACTTTCAAAGCAAAAACTATTGCCGCCAACTCTAGGTCATGAGTGGGGTAATTCTCCTCGTGAGATTTAAGCTGCCGAGAAGGATAAGCTATCACATTACCTTCTTGCATGAGCACACTGCCTAGTCCTTTAGAGGACGCATCACAATAAACCACATATTTCTTTTCAGGGTCTGGTATTGCTAATACTGGAGCCTTGGATAATTTCTTTCTCAAAGTCCGGAAACTTTTCTCACAATCTTCGTCCCAGACGAAAGGCACATCTTTCCTCGTGAGGCGTGTCAACGGTAAAGCAATCTGTGAAAATCTCATAATAAATCTTCGGTAGTAACCTGCTAAACCCAGGAAACTCTGAACCTCTGTAACATTTGTTGGTCTGGCCCAATTAAGGACAGCTTCGACTTTCGACGAGTCAACTGACACTCCTCCTTTAGAAATAACATGCCCCAAAAACTGAATTTCCGATAACCAAAATTCACATTTACTGAATTTTGCATATAACTGATTTTCTCTAAGGATGTCCAAAACAATCCTCAGATGCTGAGCATGCTCCCGTGAGTCCTTTGAATAAATCAAGATGTCGTCAATGAAGATTACCACAAACTGATCCAGGTAAGGCTGGAAAATTCTATTCATATAGTCCATAAAAACCGCTGGAGCATTGGTCACTCCAAAAGGCATTACCAAGAATTCATAATGTCCGTAACGTGTTCTGAACGCCGTCTTGGACACATCTGATGATTTGATACGAATCTGGTGATATCCTGATCTGAGATCAATCTTTGAAAACACTGAAGCTCCTTTGAGTTGATCCAAAAGATCATCAATCCTCGGTAACGGATACTTATTCTTTATTGTTACTTTATTCAGCCGACGGTAGTCGATGCACAACCTCATACTACCATCCTTCTTTTTAACCAACAACACTGGTGCACCCCAAGGCGACACACTAGGCCTGATAAAATGTTTCTGAATCAAGTCTTCTAACTGAGACTTCAATTCCTTTAACTCTGATGGTGACATTCTGTAAGGCGCCACTGAAACCGGCTCAGATCCTGGGATGAGATCAATAGAAAACTCGACTTCCCGTTCAGGGGGTAAATTACTTATCTCTGAAGGAAAAACATCCAAATAGTCACTGACAACAGGAATGTCACTGGGACTCAGTTCTGACTCTGAAGTCACAGTAACCATTACATAGAAACCCCTATCCTGTGCACACATAAGCTGAGTAAGCTGATGAGTGCGGTTGATTAATTCTGATAAAGCCACCCCTTCGGTCGTATCATCTGTAGGCATAAAGATACACTTCTCCGCACATCCGATATAAACATGATTAGCAGATAACCAATCCATCCCTAGGATCACATCAAGTTGTATCATGGGAAGACACACCAAATCTATGTAGTATGTCTTACTAGATACAGTGATAGGGCAATTTTCACATACAAAGTTAGCTACAACTCCGCCCTCAGTAGCGGTAGATACCGTCATAGGAGGTATCAACGGTGACATAGACAATTGTAATGCTTCTACACACTTGTAAGAAATAAATGAACATGTAGCACCACAATCAAAAAGCACTTTAACTGGAGTTTGGCCTAAGTAACACATACCGGCAATTAAGTCTTCATTTGCCAAAGCCTTCTGGCCATCAAGGGAGTACACTCTACCCTTACTTGTTGTAGTACCTTCAGCTCCACTTTTACCTCTTCTTTCTGGACAATTTGCTAAAAAGTGCCCCGGCTGTCTACACCCGAAACACACACCTGTTTGCTTCATGCATTCACCGTGATGCATTTTTCCACAATATTTACAAGCAGGACTCGCCTGGTATTGAAACGTCTGCTTACCCCTCTTAGGGGAACCCTTTGGCTTGTTCTCTTGATACCTATCTGGAAATCTGCCTTTTCTCTTTTCAAAAAGTGCAGCTTTCTCTCTTGCAGTTTTAGCGAAACCCGCTTCCGCAACCAAGCTATCATGAACCATCTCGTCGTAACTGGTATTCCTTTGAAGACTCACTGCTGTATCAATTTCACCTCTCAAACCACGCCTATACTGATTCATCTTCCAATTTTCATTTGCGGCATACTCATTGTGAGAGGAGTAGTACGACAACTCTTCAAACTTCTTTGTAAACTCGGTGACTGACATGCCACCTTGCTTCAACTCAAGAAACTCCTGTTCTTTCTTCACCTTATAAGACATCGGGATATACTTCTCTATCATAGCTTCCTTGAAGTTATCCCAATTGATTTCAACATCGTTTGCTAACATTCGGCGTTGAGCAGATTCCCACCAATCTTCTGCTGCGCCTCTGAACTGGTTAGTGGCCAACAATACTTTACTTTCCTCAGGGCAATCCACCATCCGGAAAACTTTCTCTATCTGTTTCAACCATCTCTTGGCCTCTGGAGGTTCACCTTCCCCATTGAACTCAGGAGGGTGATTTCTGTTAAACTCCCGGTAGGACGGATTCGCCACTGCTGGTGGTGGTGTCTGTTGTTGAGCACCTTGTCCATGGTGCATCATTCCCATCCATTCCTGCTGAGCTTGGGCCTGTTGTTGGGCTTGCTGCTGCATCATAAGCATCATCTCCTGATGCTGTAACGTAGCCTGAGCTTGCTGCTCCTGGTACTGTTGCTGCAACGCCTGTTGCTGTTGCATCATCTGAGCCCAAAATTGCATATTAGGGTCTCCTCCTGCTTCCTCAGCATTTGCCTGATTAGATCTAGGCCTTCCAGGACCTCTTCTACTCCCAGACATATTATCCTAACTGTCATACACAAGTCAAAGTGATCAGTTTCAACCAGATATAACATTTAGAATAATGTCCCGGATCCAAGAGATCCACAAACTTGAATTGTATTTTAATGACCCATGGCACAGTCTGAATCGACCTGCTCTGATACCAAATTGTAACACCCATAATAAGATTGCCTAGGATCTTATACGAGTATTAAAATTTCGTACTGGATACATTAATTTACAACATAAAAGTTCACACAAATATTACATCACATTGTAATATTACATCCAAAGGTTTACACAATCCTTTTTCATACAAGTACAACAACCATAGTCATATAATACATCCAAACTATAAACAGATAACAACAGCACGATCAATCCGTAGCCTTCTCCTTACCCTTGTTGCGTGCTGATTGCGGTCCTGCCTGTGAACCTGCACCAGAAGGAATGGGATGAGACATAATGTCTCAGTGAGCTCTACCCAACCTACTGTTTGGCAACCACAGGGAACCTAGGGTCGCCATGCCTACCTTGGCAATTTAGGGGAAATCTAGAATCGCCAAGTCTTTAAACCTGCCTATAACTTTAACTATAAACTTCCTGTAACTATAACTATAACTATGACTGTATAACATAAAGCAATGAAAGTGTTTTATGTTAGCTGTTAGCGTTGAACAAACAATAAATCTGAGTTCATTTTACGGAGGGCATCCGGGTGGAGTAACCCCGAAGTACGTCTCCCTATGACCCGATGAAACTCCTGACAATCAGGCTAGCACCGGACTCCCTATGAAATTGCATGTGGATAACCCTCTCGGAGAAATCCCATCCGGCGTATCCCGGAGTCTGCTGAACATGCCTATGACTTTGAGTTATTATTATTCTTTGACTTTGATCTATGAGTGTATAAATACATATACATGACTATTACTTTGAACATATAGACATTTCCTGTAATTCTTAACCTATGACATATAACCTGTGATTCTTAACTCATCGTTCTCATGAGTCACCTATGATTGTTGGTGAACCAACACTATAATTCACATCTTTAACTATGATTGATCCTTGATCCTTATGAGGTTAAACCTCATTGCTATGAAATGTTTCTAACCCCACTCTCATGCTAATACAAGGTATACTATGATCTATTCTTCCATTTTTAAAACATAAAGGCATACTGGCGCTGTGCGGATGGTTTCTGGCCTTAAATCAAGTTTTCAAAAATGGGGTAGCATACTGCTCCCATCGTGGCACGACAGGCTTCCATCGTGGCACGATGGCGTGCTGATCCTTATGATCATGGCACGATGGGTGCCATCGTGGCACGATGAATCCAGGGGTGCCAGGCCCTGTAGCTGTTCCAGAAAATTCAAAAACGTGTTTTCCATTCCAACACAGTTCAGCAAGCATTTATACATCAAAATTCAAGGTTTTTAACATATATGATCATAGCATAACAAGTATTAACAATAGGGAAACTATCTATCACAAATCTAGACAAAATCATCATGTTATTCCTTTCCTCATAAACCTCAAAAATAACTACCCAAAGGGGTGTAAATCTATGGGAGCTCACCTCAAACTCAAAAGATGCTTGCTAAGTTAGAAATCCAAACCCTAGCTTTTCCTTTCCTTGATCACTTGATCTTTCCCTTGTTTCCTTTAAATTTCTTGCTCCAAAATTCCCAAAACTAGGCTTACTTGGTACACAAGAGTTTAGATGAAAGTTTAAATGGATAATGGGTGATGATTGAAGAGATGATGATGATGATGAAGAAGGGCGAAAATGGGAGAGGGATGGAGAGCAATTTTCTGTTTTGGTATCAAAGGAAAAATGAGTAGAAAACCAAAACAAAATTCATATATATCCAATTGCCATTTTCCCCTTATTTACAACTATGCCATTGCTTGCTAACGATGATTCTAACACGTTTAACTGATACTTCAAAGCGGGATATTACATGAACCAAGATAATGATTGTTTGTTCAACGCTAACTTCTAACTTAACGTTATAAGAAAGATGAATACGAATATGAATATGATTATGTAAATGTATTATATACTAAGAGATGAGGTCAGTAGTCATCAGACAACAGAAAGTGATCATAGATTTCCCCCTCGATCACTAAGTATAAGATTATGTACATGAAAAGTATAATTAAGGTAGAGACATAAAGCGATCCTAGGTTTCCCCTTGATCGCTAGATATGTAGAGAATGACGGCGATCGTAGGTATCCCCAAGATTGCCAAGAGTAGGCACGGCGACCCTAGGTTTCCCCGTGGTTGCCAACAGTAGGTTGGGCTGGAGCTCACTGAGACGTAATGTCTCACCCCAATCCTTCTGGTGCAGGTTACAGGTTAGCGAGAGTTTTTCAGATGAAGTTTTTCAGGAAGACGCTGGATGGAGTGCAGTTGCTCGTCATGGTCAAGCTCAGAAGTTCATCAGTATATGTTTAAGTATTTGTATATGATTTTGGATAAATGTATAAACGAGCTACTTGTACCCCTTTCAGTTGTATTGTATTGTATTGTATATATATATTTATTGAAAATTTTAATGTATCCGGTATCAGAATAATACACATGCTAAATATTCTAGATAATTTAGTATGGGTGTTACAATTGGTATAAGAGCAGGTCGATTCAGACCGTGCCTTGGGTCATTAAAAAATTCAATAAGAAGTAGTGGGACCATTGGGTTCCGGATATTGTTCTAAAGGTCACATCTAGTTGAGCCTGATCAACTCAATCTAGTATATGACAGTTAGGATAAATGTCCGAGAGCTGAATGTGACCAAGGAGGAATGAAGTTTATGAAGGGCGAAGATTTAGGTGTCAGAATTTTAAGACGGAATTGGCGAAGAAGTATTCGTGCCAAATGGTGGCCATCAACCAAGTGATAGCGAAGCCTGTTAGTGATAAGATTTCAGAAACATAAGAGATATTTAAGAAGTAAGGTTAAGCATCTCAACCAAGTTGGACGCGCCGTTGAACGATGCCTCGTCTGCGGAAGACATAAGGGTTAACGAATCATGGGATACTTTAAGGAATGACTTGGAACCGGAGTCTGAGAAGTTGAAGTGAAGTGTGAACTAAGTAACGAATCTGAGTACAGAATTAAGGGATTGCAGTACCAAACTTAGAGACTTGAAATGAGGAATTAACAGTCGGTTTTTAAAACCTCCAGACTCCCAGCAAAGATAGAGTGTTGAAGAATCGAACTCGAATTGGATGAGATTTTAATGTCCGAATAGTTAAGAGAATTAATTATGTATTAAGCGAATTAGTTGGATAGATGAAGCCAACCACTCGAATGTGGTCATTGAGCGTGAATCGCAAGTAAGTTTAACCCCATCAGATCAGCCGCATCTCCCGAACCATAAATGCTAGATTTGAGAATTAAGAAGAGAAGATGGTATGCAACCTAAGAACTACGAGGGATGAATAAGTGGTAATAATAAGACTTGTTGCATGTTGAAGTGTGAATCAGATATTCAGATGTGTTCTATTAGTAAAGAGATTGGAAATAAGCTAAGTTTAATTGAAATTTTATACAATGAAGGTTGGATTATAAATAATAAGTTGTGGGAATTTAGTGTATTGATGGACGAATTAAGTTGAACACCCTTGACTGGATGAACAATATTGAATTTCCACGATTGGTCGAAGAAGACAAGTTCAAGATAACACAAGGTTAAAGTAGACCAGCTTTGAAGGATAATCGGAATCTTAGCCGAGGAATTATGTGAGGCTTTATTATACGAAAGGTTAAGATTGTTTTTAATGTTGAGGAGTTTCATGTTCTTAATCGAGGGATTTTTCCTTCCACCATTATTCTAGAATTGAAAGAGATCACCTTGTGTTGACAAGCTTTCGAAGGCGGTAATAAAGTACAGTTTTCGGATTGTTCAAATTATATGATGAATCATTCGGCTAATAAGATCAAGATTGAATTGAGAATATAACAACAAGTTACTGGAGGAACTCAATAGATTATGATAATGTGCAAAAGTTTAAGATCGATTAATCGGGCACTCGAAGAGACGTAACCTATGTATGGGTGTTCAAGAGAACCGGTAAGAGTTTGAATCTTTCTCAAGACGGATTGTTCCGTAGAAACTCGAAGGGGTAGCTTAAGGGACATGATAGAGTTATGGAGACCGAAGTTGTCTCGGGAAGATTATGGATATGAAATCCTTACGGATAAAGATAGTGTCATACCCCATTTTTTGACCCATTTTCGTCTCGTTTTATTTATTGTCTCGTTTTACGCGTTTTTTTTTAAGGCCGAGAATTTTCGTCGTTTCAGACGAAATTTCGGCAGGGAGGTATTTTAAAATACCTCATGTCATTTTGTGTCTCGTTTATTTATTTTATTTTATTACTTTTTATTTTTACTATTAATTTCAGTTTTTATTATCATTAATTTTACTATTATTACCATTTTATTTATTTCCTTTTTATTATTTATCATTATTATTATTTATTACTATTATTATTATTATTTATTTTTTATTTATTTTTGGTCCAAAATCAATGGTCAACAGTCAACAGTCCAGAAACACAAAGCCTGCAGCGCCCCAAACACTGTGTTTTTCATCATCACCAAACCTTCAATTCTATCCAAAAATCATCATCACAAATCCATCCAAATCTCCTAAGATCTTATCCTCTAGCTCATGACAAGCAGCTCAAAATCACTCTATTTAACAGGATCAAACACAACAGAAAAAAGAGGGAGAGGACAGAAAATTTTTGAGAGGAAAATTTTGAACAAAACAGTTTTTAACATAACCCAAAACAACACAACTCAACACCAAACCCTCACCAAGCCATTTTCGCACAACATACACCACTAACCCAAAACATTTTCCAGCAACATAACACACTAACACAACAACACTCATACAACATCACAACCTTAACATCCACACAATACCAAGCCTCCACGGCCACAAAACCAACCCAAACGCAACACAAAACACCACAAAACCTCACGCACGCAACCAACAACCATAGTCACGCACCAGCCCAAACCACACGGCCAAACCACCACATACTCGTAACACACACACACAAGACAGCAACAGAACCGAAAAAAAACAAAGAGAAAAAAGGTGATTTTTTTTTGTATTTTAAAACCTAGATCTACACGTTTTGGTAAGGATTTTCGAAAAAACAAGTTTAGATTTGGGATTAGAAGAGAAAAGGATTTGGGAAAAGTATATTTATTTCGAAAAAAAAGCAAATTTTTTTTTCCGGCGCGGTGGTGCCGCCGCGTGGGCCGGCGGCCACCACGCCGGAATACCTTTCCGGCGAGGAAAGTTAGAGAGAAGGGGGAGAAATTTTCGGCCAGGCAGAGGAAGAGAAGAAGGAGAGAGAATGAAAGTTGAAAATGAGAGAAAAATGTGAAGGGAGGGGGTTTAAATACCCCTCCCTGTTTCTGTGTGACAGGGTGTACGCGTTAGCGTACACCCACGCTCTCCTGGCCTTTGATTTTTTAATCATACGGCCCTTGTTATTTTTACCCTGTGATCTGATCAGGGCCGTCTGATTAATCAGACGGCCCAGATTAATTTACGAAAGCTCAATGCTTTTTGGGCCTTTTCTTTCAAATCTGATTTAATTTTTACTTCTAACACCCCTAGTTTTATTTTTTACACCTCCCAAATTTTTATTTCTTTTATTTTCTTTGCAAATTTAATTTTTTTTCTTTTTGTTATTTATTTCTTTTTATTGTTTTATTGTTTTTTTACATCTCATTTATTTATTTACCTATCATTTTATCTCATGCATTTATTTTTTTTCTTTTCGTTCATTTTATTTTGCATCTTTTCTTTATGTCATTAGTATATACGTTTAGGAACATACATATATATATATATAAATGCATTGTTTTATTATTTTTTATAGTTCAATCCATGATAAATAAAATCTTTTTATTTTAATCCAACGATCGTTTTATTCTCTCGCGTTTAGTTTTTTTTATCGCACTTATTTTCTTTCTAAAACTCCAAGTAAGAAATCAAAAACAAAAAAAACATTTCAAATATTCAAAACTTCATCAAAAATATTCTTCATTAACAAAGCCTTGGATTTCAAACCAAGCAATTTTATTTTAATCAAACTTCAATCGATCTTAATCATATTAGACTTTATTTTTGCAATTAAAATTTATCAAATCATTCGCTCGCCACTTTGGCTTATTTTTATCTTTCACAAACATTTTCAAGCTTTAAAATCAAACATAACAAATCACTCGTTTTTAGCCCGAACTACATCGGTTTTGATCCCATTTGGGTATGTAGGCAAAGGACCTTGTCCTTCCAAACCAAACAACAAAAACATTTTCTTTTTTATTAAGTAACAAACTTGTTCATTTTGGTTGCAACAACTAATTTGGACAATTTATTTTCTTTTTATTCTAAAAACGAGCGTTTTTTTTAGTTTACATTTTTCTTAAAATTCAAGCGAAACTTGAATGAAAAAGGGTGGTTTGACGTATGTCTCTCCTTTCCTCGATCGAATAAACACTTGACGTATGTCTCGTTGCTTAAACGATCGTCATTCTTTTCTAGCTTCCCAAAAAATACATTTTTAAATTCAAACAAAACTTGAATGAAAAAGGGTGGTTTGACGTATGTCTCTCCTTTCCCCGGTTGTACGAATGCTTGACGTATGTCTCGTTGCTCGGACAATCGTCATTCCAACGCGTCCAACGCACTTTAACCTTTCTTGGTCCCTCGCGACCAATTTGAACCTTTCTTGGTCCCTCGCGACCAAATTGAACCTTTCTTGGTCCCTCGCGACCAATTTTAACATTTCTTGGTCCCTCGCGACCAAATTGAACCTTTCTTGGTCCCTCGCGACCAAATTGAACCTTTCTTGGTCCCTCGCGACCAAATTGAACCTTTCTTGGTCCCTCGCGACCAAATTGAACCTTTCTTGGTCCCTCGCGACCAATTTGAACCTTTCTTGGTCCCTCGTGACCAATCCAACTTTTCTTGGTCCCCCGTGACCATTTTAAACTTTTCTTGGCCCCCGTGGTCAATTCAAACATTTTACACCTTTGTGCGTTTTCCAACGGATACCATCGCCTTATTGCGAGTCCGTCCTTTTACCATTTAAATGTTTTACGCCTTTGCGCGTTTATTTTCAACCCTTTACGCCTTGTGCGAGTTTATCGCCTTAATGTGCGTTCGTCTTTTTTACGCCTTGTGCGAGTTTATCGCCTTAATGTGCGTTCGTCTTTTTACGCCTTGTGCGAGTTTATCGCCTTAATGTGCGTTCGTCTTTTTACGCCTTGTGCGAGTTTATCGCCTTAATGTGCGCTTGTCTCCTTTATCATTCAAACGTTTCACGCCTTTGTGCGTTTACAAACTTTTTTTCAAGAACTACGTAAGCTTTGAATTCTCCGACTACCGGGAGATACGTAGGAGCAAGATCGACATCTTGTCAAGCCCGTTAATAAAAATCTTTCTTTTTCTTTTATCTTTCGTTTGTTTTTATCTCTTTCTTCACCTCACATTATATTTTCTTTTTCCTTTATATATATATGATTAAGCGTGCAAGCAAAACGTCAAAGACATTTTAAGCCTAAGTCAACTAAGAGGTTCCCGTTGAGTACAACGGATGTGAGGGGTGCTAATACCTTCCCCTCGCATAATCGACTTTCGAACCTAAAATCTCTTTTCAAGGTAATTTAGAACTTTTTTCCTTTTTCCCCGAAAAATTAAAAGTTCAGTCGTGATTTAAATTTAGTGATTCAACGCTAGTTAATAGCTTGACATCCGAAATTCGACGCGACAGAAATGGCGACTTCACTGGGGAATACGCTTAAACAATTTGTTTTCGTGTATGATAAGTCAAGCCTATCTTAGTCGGCTTTTAGGCTAAAATGTTTTTATTTTTTGCTTGCAGGCTTATGCCTTATCATCATTATTTGTTTATTTTTTTTTCTCGCTTTATCTATGTATATGTTTCATATTGCTTTATATTATATATGTTGTGGGGTTACTTGAGCGGTGTTACTCCACATTGTTCGGGTTAATGCCGAACGTGTGAGGCTCTATTCCCGAGCTTTGAGAGAAAATTAAGATAGGATGGGGTTGCGTAGCGGAGGCCCACTTGACGTATGTCTTGAAGGGAAGATGCGAAAACCCCGCCTAGAGTAGATTTCACTTGGAATATATTGAGGTCTTGCGAGCATTTGCAATTGACGACAATAGTTCCATGTGAGGTCCGTGATCTCTAGGGACCTTTTAGAAAATCTCATCTTTAGAGCCTACACGTGAGGATGGGGGAAATTTTGAACATACATATGCATACCATACATTTACATGCATGAAAATAATTTTCGCATATCACTTTGCTTTATAGGAAATTAATTGCACTTTTTAATTTCCTTGTAAAGCAAAACAAAAAATTTTTCATGCATTTACATACATCATTCATTATCATGCATACGTCCTTCTTCGAGTCCAAAACTCATTTCCTTTCTTATCATAAGGATTTCTTGCAATCCGAAGTGAGTCGTCGGTGTTCGCATTTCATTCGCAACACTACGTGTCATCCCATTAAAAAAGGTGGCTCGTCGTCCCAAAGCAACCCGCACATATAACAAGGGGCAACTATCCCCCCGTTTGTACATGGGCATGCCGTTCGACTTTGGTGAGGAATTCATCCATATTCCCACTACTCTTCAAGGGATTTCGGTACCTCAACCCGAGATTACCAACCCCCAGGCTACTGCGGCCTTTTCCCCCAATTCACAAAAAAAAACCCTGTCGTCATGGGCATTCCTCAATCTCTTACAAGAGTCCAATTTTCAATGGCGACTTCACAAATACAACTTACCAAAGTCCAATCATCATTGGCACAATCCACAATCAAAGCCCGACCTTGATCGGCAACCAACTACATCATATGGATTGATCCAATGATTCAACCACAAGTGCATGGTAGTGATAAAATTTGATTAATTTGCGCAAAGCTAAGATACATGTTTCCTGTTTTTTCCATGATTAAACTTGAAAGGAAAATACGTACTTAGTACAAAAGTTATATCATGCAACTTGCGTTTTTAATATGTTTATTCGGTGAACCATTTAGAACCAGCCAAAATGTGAGGAATCCTCAAAATCATTATATATATGCAGGAGACCGGCATTTTTTGTTTAAACTCGATTTTGTTATGTTAAATCTGAGCATTGTTTTAGATTGTACGAGGGCATTGATAGGATCAAGGCACATTTTTGAAAATGAGTGAAAACACTTGACCACAAATAGCCCACCCTGTGAGGAGTGAGTATTTGTTAACCCCTTTGAACCTAATGAATCAGAATCATTAACTATGGACTGCCAATTCTCATAAGCTCAATTGCTTAATGAAATTGCCGGAGTTTGTAAAAAAATTCAGTTCATAGTTAAATCATTATTAAATTCTGATATTTTTTTACTTTCATTTTTGAACCCTTAACCTGCATGATTATTGTCCTTTGCCGAAAGAGGAAGGAACATTCAATTAGGGTATCATCTTTGATTAAGTGGAAAAAAGGAGGTGGTGAATGTCAAGAAATGGTGAATTTTGTAAATTGATCTTGACAACAAGAACAAAAAAGAAAGAAAAGAAAAAGAAAAAAAAGAGAAAAAGAGAAAATCTCTAAATCAAAAAGTTGTCAAGGATCAAAGAAAAACATTTGTAAATCACCAAGAGTTGTGATTGAATAAGGGAGGAAGGGTGTAATTTAGAAAGAATGTTCCTCTTGCTTGGCCATTTGAATTCAATTTCCCTACATATGACATTTCTTTTGTAACCAAGCCAAATTACAACCCTCGAAGACCTTGTGATCAATGCTTTCGTGCTTTTAAACAAGGATTACGTGGACACATAACTCGATCGGAATGTTAGCAAACTTGCCGGATGAGTGTTCAATACCCCCACAATTAATATTCAATCTGTTTAACTTAAATGAGTGTTAGGTTGGTTCATTGATAAACATATTTTTAACTTGAGCTGTACGATATAAACTTTGTGTTTGGTATTTGTTTCAAATTTTTAGTGCAATCTGGGATTAATGGGAACATCAAAATTGCATGTGCAAATCTCATAGGAATCATGCATTCGGGAATTTCCGACCAATCCTCATTACCAACAAAAGCCCAATTCTCATTGGCACCCACAATATCAAACCAAAGCCCAACCGTGCTTGGCGCCCAACCATTCACAAATCCCGACCATGCTCGGTACACAATCATCCAAAAAGCCCAACCATGTTTGGCACCTAATCACAAGCAAAAGCCCAATTCTCATTGGCACCCACAATATCAAACCAAAGCCCAACCATGCTTGGCGCCCAACCATTCACAAATCCCAACCATGCTTGGCACTCCCTTACAATTCACAAAGGGCCCAGTCGTCATTGACATTCCTCAATCTCCTACAAAAAGCCCAATTTCCATTGGCCCTTACAAACACAATTACAAGTGAAGCCCAATTTTCATTGGAATTCCCACTCACAAAACATAAAAGCCCGACCTCGCTCGGCATCCATATTAAAGCCCGACCTCGCTCGGCACACATTACAAAAAGCCCGACCTCGCTCGGCACCCACATCACAAAAAGCCCGACCTCGCTCGGCACCCACATCACAAAAAGCCCGACCTCGCTCGGCAACCAATCATAAAAGCCCGACCTCGCTCGGCATCCAATTACAATCAAAGCCCGACCTCGCTCGGCATCCAATCATCAAAAGCCCGACCTCGCTCGGCATCAAATCATCCAAAGCCCGACCTCGCTCGGCATTCAACCATCCAAAGCCCGACCTCGCTCGGCAACCAATCACAATCAAAGCCCGACCTTGCTCGGCATCTAATCATTATCTTCAGTGTTAAACATGACATATGTTTATCCCACATTGGACTTCTTTCAAGGGATTCCCCAGCGAAATCCTCAATAAATCAAAAGGGAATATCCCCAGTGAATCAAAGCCCGACCTCGCTCGGCATTCAATCATAATCCCCAGTGGATTAGCACAATCCCCGGTGGATTAACAAACTCCCCAGGAAATCAACCTTTGTCCAAAACAATCAAAAGCCCAACCACCATTTGGCATCTAAGGCTGGATATCGATCATGCTTCCAAAATGGTCCTTATATCCCCAGCGAAACCACAAATAAAGCCCAATTTTATTGGCATCCCCCAGTGGAGTCTTAACCCCAAAAGCCCAATCACTATTGGCACCATCCATTGCAAAAAGCCCGACCTCGCTCGGCATCCATTACAAAAGGCCCGACCTCGCTCGGCACCCCAATCAAAGCCCGACCTCGCTCGGCGTCCAAAACAATAAAAGCCCGACCTCGCTCGGCATCCAACCAAAGCCCGACCTCGCTCGGCAACCAAAGCCCGACCTCGCTCGGCAACCAAAGCCCGACCTCGCTCGGCATCCAAACAAAACATAAGCATTCCCGGCGGAATCACCAGTTCTTTTCCTCAGCGGATTACCACGATTCCCCAATGAAGTAACAATTTCCCCATGAGGTATATGTTCCTCATCAACGGTTACGGCTTCACCCCGTCAACATTTCGGATGTGTTCCCTGTGACATCATCCCCATCAAAGATTACCGAGTGTTTGCAATGCGACGTCGGTCCACTTTTCATTTTACCGGTCTAAATCTTGTTTCACCAAGTTGTCGGTCATACAATAAATCAAAGCAGTCGAGTGTCATCCCCAACGTGTCTGATATGTTGGTGTCACCTTGTAAGCCAAGCGGCAGTTCTTTAACGAACAGCTTGTGCAATCTTTCATTATACCAAGGGGCAATTCCTTAACAAACATTTAGGGTATCCCCAGTGCAAGCCAATCTTTCACACAACATCCCCAGTGGGAGTCCTGCATTAGTACATTCATACATTCATGCATTCATGCATTTGTCCATTTGTACAAACATGCAAATCATATAATCACGCATTCATGCATATGCGCATTCATACATGCAACATACTGCAATATCATCTGTACATGGTTACTTTAACCACCACGTTTCTTACCATTTTATCATAAACAATCTGCATTTTCTCCAATGTCATTCTCCAATGATGTTACAAAACAAAAGCCCAATTTTATTGGCATTCCCCAGTGAGTCATCATTCACACTCACAAATACCAAATCATAACCAAAGCCCGACTTTGCTCGGCATCCCATCATAGTCACCAGTAAATATTCCCCAAGTGTCATCCCCGGTCCGTTTGGTCAAGTGATGTCACCCTTTTTACGCCAAGTGGCAGTTCAAACGAACAGCTTGCGCATCTTTTTATCATGTCTTTATGCCAAGTGGCAGTTCAAACGAACAGCTTGTGCATATTCCCCAGTATTGTCGCCAAGTGACATTTCTTTAACGAACACTTGTGCACAGTTTTATTTGTTTTTATCCTCAGTGGTAGTTCGGATTTTAACCCGAACAGCTGACTTTGTTTTTATCCTCAGTGGTAGTTCGGACTTTAACCCGAACAGCTGACCTTTTAACCTTCTTGTTTCTCATTCAGTGGTAGTTCGGAATTTAACCCGAACGACTGACTTTTACCTTTGTTGTCTTGCCATCAGTAGTTCGGAATTTAACCCGAACGACTGACTTTTACCTTTGTTGTCTTGTCATCAATAGTTCGGAATTTAACCCGAACGACTGACTTTTACCTTTGTTGTCTTGTCATCAGTAGTTCGGAATTTAACCCGAACGACTGACTTTTACCTTCGTTGTCTTGTCATCAGTAGCTCGGAATTTAACCCGAACAGCTGACTTTTATACCCTTGTTTTATCATCATTCAGTGTTAGTTCGGAATTTAACCCGAACAGCTGACCTTTACCTTCGTTTCTTACCAACGATGCCAGTTCGGAATTTAACCCGAACGATTGACGTTTACTCTAGTTTTTTCCTCATCAGTAGTTCGGAATTTAACCCGAACAGCTGACTTTTATCCTTTGTTTTCTTATCCTCAGTGGCAGTTCGGAATTTAACCCGGACAGTTGACATTTATTTCCTGTCGTCAATGGCAGTTCGGAATTTAACCCGGACAGTTGACATTTATTTCCTGTCGTCAATGGCAGTTCGGAATTTAACCCGAACAGTTGACATTTTACTTTCTTGTCGTCAATGGCAGTTCGGAATTTAACCCGAACAGTTGACATTTTACTTTCTTGTCGTCAATGGCAGTTCGGAATTTAACCCGAACAGTTGACATTTTATTTCTTGTCGTCAGTGGCAGTTCGGCAACAACCCGAACAGCTGACCTTTACATTCACTCCTCGTCGTCAGTGGCAGTTCGGAATTTAACCCGAACAGCTGACATTTTACCCTTTTTGGTTCCCGTGGTTAATTGCCCACTCTCCCCAGTGAACAGTTCGGCAATAACCCAAACGGCTAACCTTTTTCCCCAGTGGAACATTATCCCCAATAGAGTTGGATCCCGTTTCTTTAGCGAACCCGGGTATCCCTTTGTCTCTGTTTATCCCCAATCAGGTCATCTTTGCCATTTTGCATTCATACTTGCATCGCAAGCATTCATAACATTGCATACATGGCATCGCATCCATAACATTTTTACTGTCAAAATTGGTCAAAAAATGGTGTACTCTGGTATTTAAGTTTCTTCGACCCGTCGAATCAAAATTTCACCTTTTTAATCTCCGTAGCGAAGAAACTTAAATAGGGGCATCTGTCATACCCCATTTTTTGACCCATTTTCGTCTCGTTTTATTTATTGTCTCGTTTTACGCGTTTTTTTTTAAGGCCGAGAATTTTCGTCGTTTCAGACGAAATTTCGGCAGGGAGGTATTTTAAAATACCTCATGTCATTTTGTGTCTCGTTTATTTATTTTATTTTATTACTTTTTATTTTTACTATTAATTTCAGTTTTTATTATCATTAATTTTACTATTATTACCATTTTATTTATTTCCTTTTTATTATTTATCATTATTATTATTTATTACTATTATTATTATTATTTATTTTTTATTTATTTTTGGTCCAAAATCAATGGTCAACAGTCAACAGTCCAGAAACACAAAGCCTGCAGCGCCCCAAACACTGTGTTTTTCATCATCACCAAACCTTCAATTCTATCCAAAAATCATCATCACAAATCCATCCAAATCTCCTAAGATCTTATCCTCTAGCTCATGACAAGCAGCTCAAAATCACTCTATTTAACAGGATCAAACACAACAGAAAAAAGAGGGAGAGGACAGAAAATTTTTGAGAGGAAAATTTTGAACAAAACAGTTTTTAACATAACCCAAAACAACACAACTCAACACCAAACCCTCACCAAGCCATTTTCGCACAACATACACCACTAACCCAAAACATTTTCCAGCAACATAACACACTAACACAACAACACTCATACAACATCACAACCTTAACATCCACACAATACCAAGCCTCCACGGCCACAAAACCAACCCAAACGCAACACAAAACACCACAAAACCTCACGCACGCAACCAACAACCATAGTCACGCACCAGCCCAAACCACACGGCCAAACCACCACATACTCGTAACACACACACACAAGACAGCAACAGAACCGAAAAAAAACAAAGAGAAAAAAGGTGATTTTTTTTTGTATTTTAAAACCTAGATCTACACGTTTTGGTAAGGATTTTCGAAAAAACAAGTTTAGATTTGGGATTAGAAGAGAAAAGGATTTGGGAAAAGTATATTTATTTCGAAAAAAAAGCAAATTTTTTTTTCCGGCGCGGTGGTGCCGCCGCGTGGGCCGGCGGCCACCACGCCGGAATACCTTTCCGGCGAGGAAAGTTAGAGAGAAGGGGGAGAAATTTTCGGCCAGGCAGAGGAAGAGAAGAAGGAGAGAGAATGAAAGTTGAAAATGAGAGAAAAATGTGAAGGGAGGGGGTTTAAATACCCCTCCCTGTTTCTGTGTGACAGGGTGTACGCGTTAGCGTACACCCACGCTCTCCTGGCCTTTGATTTTTTAATCATACGGCCCTTGTTATTTTTACCCTGTGATCTGATCAGGGCCGTCTGATTAATCAGACGGCCCAGATTAATTTACGAAAGCCCAATGCTTTTTGGGCCTTTTCTTTCAAATCTGATTTAATTTTTACTTCTAACACCCCTAGTTTTATTTTTTACACCTCCCAAATTTTTATTTCTTTTATTTTCTTTGCAAATTTAATTTTTTTTCTTTTTGTTATTTATTTCTTTTTATTGTTTTATTGTTTTTTTACATCTCATTTATTTATTTACCTATCATTTTATCTCATGCATTTATTTTTTTTCTTTTCGTTCATTTTATTTTGCATCTTTTCTTTATGTCATTAGTATATACGTTTAGGAACATACATATATATATATATATATAAATGCATTGTTTTATTATTTTTTATAGTTCAATCCATGATAAATAAAATCTTTTTATTTTAATCCAACGATCGTTTTATTCTCTCGCGTTTAGTTTTTTTTATCGCACTTATTTTCTTTCTAAAACTCCAAGTAAGAAATCAAAAACAAAAAAAACATTTCAAATATTCAAAACTTCATCAAAAATATTCTTCATTAACAAAGCCTTGGATTTCAAACCAAGCAATTTTATTTTAATCAAACTTCAATCGATCTTAATCATATTAGACTTTATTTTTGCAATTAAAATTTATCAAATCATTCGCTCGCCACTTTGGCTTATTTTTATCTTTCACAAACATTTTCAAGCTTTAAAATCAAACATAACAAATCACTCGTTTTTAGCCCGAACTACATCGGTTTTGATCCCATTTGGGTATGTAGGCAAAGGACCTTGTCCTTCCAAACCAAACAACAAAAACATTTTCTTTTTTATTAAGTAACAAACTTGTTCATTTTGGTTGCAACAACTAATTTGGACAATTTATTTTCTTTTTATTCTAAAAACGAGCGTTTTTTTTAGTTTACATTTTTCTTAAAATTCAAGCGAAACTTGAATGAAAAAGGGTGGTTTGACGTATGTCTCTCCTTTCCTCGATCGAATAAACACTTGACGTATGTCTCGTTGCTTAAACGATCGTCATTCTTTTCTAGCTTCCCAAAAAATACATTTTTAAATTCAAACAAAACTTGAATGAAAAAGGGTGGTTTGACGTATGTCTCTCCTTTCCCCAGTTGTACGAATGCTTGACGTATGTCTCGTTGCTCGGACAATCGTCATTCCAACGCGTCCAACGCACTTTAACCTTTCTTGGTCCCTCGCGACCAATTTGAACCTTTCTTGGTCCCTCGCGACCAAATTGAACCTTTCTTGGTCCCTCGCGACCAATTTTAACATTTCTTGGTCCCTCGCGACCAAATTGAACCTTTCTTGGTCCCTCGCGACCAAATTGAACCTTTCTTGGTCCCTCGCGACCAAATTGAACCTTTCTTGGTCCCTCGCGACCAAATTGAACCTTTCTTGGTCCCTCGCGACCAATTTGAACCTTTCTTGGTCCCTCGTGACCAATCCAACTTTTCTTGGTCCCCCGTGACCATTTTAAACTTTTCTTGGCCCCCGTGGTCAATTCAAACATTTTACACCTTTGTGCGTTTTCCAACGGATACCATCGCCTTATTGCGAGTCCGTCCTTTTATCATTTAAATGTTTTACGCCTTTGCGCGTTTATTTTCAACCCTTTACGCCTTGTGCGAGTTTATCGCCTTAATGTGCGTTCGTCTTTTTTACGCCTTGTGCGAGTTTATCGCCTTAATGTGCGTTCGTCTTTTTACGCCTTGTGCGAGTTTATCGCCTTAATGTGCGTTCGTCTTTTTACGCCTTGTGCGAGTTTATCGCCTTAATGTGCGTTCGTCTTTTTACGCCTTGTGCGAGTTTATCGCCTTAATGTGCGCTTGTCTCCTTTATCATTCAAACGTTTCACGCCTTTGTGCGTTTACAAACTTTTTTTCAAGAACTACGTAAGCTTTGAATTCTCCGACTACCGGGAGATACGTAGGAGCAAGATCGACATCTTGTCAAGCCCGTTAATAAAAAATCTTTCTTTTTCTTTTATCTTTCGTTTGTTTTTATCTCTTTCTTCACCTCACATTATATTTTCTTTTTCCTTTATATATATATGATTAAGCGTGCAAGCAAAACGTCAAAGACATTTTAAGCCTAAGTCAACTAAGAGGTTCCCGTTGAGTACAACGGATGTGAGGGGTGCTAATACCTTCCCCTCGCATAATCGACTTTCGAACCTAAAATCTCTTTTCAAGGTAATTTAGAACTTTTTTCCTTTTTCCCCGAAAAATTAAAAGTTCAGTCGTGATTTAAATTTAGTGATTCAACGCTAGTTAATAGCTTGACATCCGAAATTCGACGCGACAGATAGAATGATTAGTAATGGGACTCAAAACCCCAGTGGACACAGTGTAAGAAAGATGTGAACCTCCAGAAATCAAAAGTTGTTTTTTTTTAAAAAAAGTTGCCACAAGTGATTGTGTGTGAATTTAAGTTGCCTTAAGCATGTTTCAATCGGGTTTCCGCAACGTTTAATGACTATATATGATGTGCTGACCAAGAGCTGGTTACACAAATTCAGAATATGGAGAGTAAAGTTAGAACCAGAGTATAAGCTGTTTGACGGGAGCATTGTTAGGCTCGTAACAGTTACTGAAAACCGTTTACAGGTTCTGGCGTATTATCGTGAAAGTAAGTATATGGTTTATGTCCAAAAGGAAACACAGTGTCAGATGACGACCAATCAGTAAGTTAAACAGGTGGTTTAAGCCATAAGAGAATCAACGAATGTAAGATGATTTTGTTGTGATAACTATAAGTCATTAAGGAACAGGTCAGCCAGAGAATTTGATAATGGTGTATTACTCCTACTCCAAAGTGTTTTATTTAGATCAGAGTTGCGCAGCGGAGTAGCAATCTAAGAATGAATTAATGAACAATACTAAGCTGAAGCTTAGAGAATGAGAAGGTGTTAAGTGCTTAATTCTTATTATACGAAATAGCAGTAAGTATAGACGACTTGAACATATCACAAGTTCTAAAGGAAAAATTATGGATGTTAAGTTGAGGAATACTTCAAACCTCGAGACCCATAAGAAAAGGAATATCGAAATGGTTTAAGAGTATGTGGTAAGATATAAGAAGAATGTGTTCCTACTAGGTTAAGTCTTAAGTGAATGAAGTCACCGCTAGTAAGGTAACCCAGCTATTTTAGCTCAACAACATCAAGTGTACTTAAAGAGTAAGTTAGTCTAAAGGGAATTAAGCAAGAGCCAACACGGTACAGGTTGCGCTTGCAAGATAATATATTTGAATTTGATGCATTGATCAGAAACGATAATGCAGTGGCATGTAAGTCTATTCCACATTGCACCCACGCTATATTAACATGTTGCATGTACCGGGTTATGTTTAATAATGTGTACTTATTGGACGGTGTTTATGCTACTCAGATAGTAGTAGCCTTTCCTTTCAATTATGTGACATGAATAAGTAACGAAGGTACGCAGCTAGTAATGTTTAAAGAGATAAGATGCTAATCAAAGTGGATTGTTGATATCTCACGCGTTTTAGTCAAAAATATTTAAGATCTTGAATTTGACGTCCAGAATGTAAATAAAGAATTAAGAGATTGATGAGATTAAGTGTGTGGTTGAGTAACATTGGCGGGGCAAACCTGGCAAGCCAGTTGAAAGGCAAATCCCGGATGTTACCAAATGAGTTAAGAGTAAGAAAGATTCCCAAATGATGTGGTAGCGTCTCAAATGTGTTAAGATCAAGAATGATGTGGCGTACTGTGTACCCATTAGTAGTGTACACGTACTCCACATGTATGTAAATTATATGCTATGTATTGTACCATATGACGATATATGAGACAGTTTATACCACTCATCACTTGGGCTAAACTCCTATGAGTTTTGGATTATCGGTATAGAAAATATTTATGCTACGCAAGAATTCAAGAATAAGTAGTGACAAGAATGATAGGAGATTAGCAAACTCCCAGTATGAAGAATGAATTCCTAAGTCGTTAAGATACACGTTGACGCCATGGATTAACTGAGGCGGAGCATGAGTAATCTGTAAGAATTCCGCGAATTCTTGAGAATTCCGTAGTGAGGGTAATGATTATGATTATGATAAGTAGCACACCATGATGTCAAGAAGAAAGGAGCAGGTGCTAGAGATGAAACCCCTGCTTGTACTTAGAATATTAAATGAAGTTGGAATGATCCTTGCATTTGCATGCGCATATACAATATCAGACGTTTTCAGTGTAAGAATGATTCTATATGGAAATGCATGACATAGGCCTATATGTAAGATGCCGTTATACGAGGTAAAAGTCGAATATAAGAATTCGATGGAATTATTTGAGGATAATAAGAACGACCAAATGTCGTCAAAGTAAGTTTGCACAGACTATGAAGGGATTTATAAGGTTCAGTATAAGCGTCAGGACTGGATAACTCCAGATTAGGATTGCAAGAAGTGTATGAACAAGGAACATAGTCAGCGAGTAGGATACGATGGTTCAGATAACCTCATAGTCTACTACGCAAGAAATGTGTAATGCACATCAAACACTTCATTTAACGAAAAGATTGTCGAATACATTCGACTTATGGAGTTGAAAATCTAAGGAATTCCGATAAGCAAGACGAACTGGAGTTTCGGCTAGTAGAGGAAGTAGTATGAGAGATTCACTCATATATGATAGAGGACTCTAAATTTCGAGGACGAAATTTCTTTAAGGGGGGTAGATTGTAATATCCCGCCTAAGACTCGCATATTTATTAATATTGAGACGATGTATCAGAAATGTTTTAAGCAAGGACAATTTGGTAAATTGTCAGTTAATGGGTTTATTTATATGGCAAGTGTAATATCCCGCTTACGAGTATCAGTTATCAGTGGTAGAAACTTATTATGCAAGCAATGACAATATGGTAAATACTTGGCTCAAGAGGATTATTTAAAATAGAGGGGGGAAGATATTTTCCCATTTCATTTTCCTTCCATTCTTCCTCTTCTCTCACGCCAACTCTCCTCCTTCTCCATTAATCATCAAAACTTCACCTCCAAACTCTTCATCCTTAAGCAAGCAAGCAAGGTTTGTGATCTAGAGCCAAGGGAACAAGAAAGAATAAAGGGATTGGAAAGCTAGGGTTTGGCAAGGAATTAAGGAAAGAAAATGGATCAAGCTAGGGTTTGGTGATTGGAAGCTTGGCAAGGATCAGAGCTAGCTAAATCAAGGTGAGCTCCATAGGGTTTTAGAACCCGCTTTGAGTAAGTTTAGCAGAATTTTACAATTTGAGCTAAAAACCTAGGAATTGTATCCTAACTTCTTTTGCTTGATAATTCATTGATAATCATGTTGTAATCTGTCTATGAGCCTTAGAAATTGATCCTCTAAGCTGTTATGATGTTTGATTATGCCTGGAATAGCCAAGAATTATGAAAATTCACGTTTTGAACAGTTGCAATTCGGCCACCGAATGCTCAAATTCGGCAACCGAATTTGACAGCAAAATCTCCATTTTTGGTTCGCTGAAAATCGGCCACCGAATTGGGCAATTCGGCCACCGAATTGCATGTGTTTTTTTGAGAATGTTTGGATTGATTTAGGATAAGGATAGGCATATAAAGGAGAGATATATACTATGATTGTTAAGCCATTATAGGAAGGTTAAGAAGTTAGTATGGGGGTTTAATCTCTCTAAGCAACGATATTATGCACTCAATTAATTATGTGCAAGCCTAAGAATAATGAGAATAAGAATGATCCTATGATCAAAGTTAAGAGCCTAATTATAGGTTAAGTTTTTAAAAAATGATTACTTAAGAATGCATTAGACATGCACAAGAATATGAACTTAAGTTAAGGATTTAATGATCAAGATTAAACGTGTTCATCAGACTCCGGATTATGCCGGATGGGATTTCTCCGAAAGGGCTATCCACACGTAAGTTATAAGATTATATTAAACGTGTTCATCAGACTCCGGGATACGCCGGATGGGACTTCTCCGAGAGGATTGTCCACACGTATGTTAAAAGATTAAGCATGTCCAGCAGGCTCCGGGATACGCCGGATGGGACTTCTCCGAGAGGGTTGTCTACATGCAAAGTTAAGTTGTGTTCAGCAGACTCCGGGTTTCGCCGGATGGGACTTCATCGAGAGAGTTGTCCACACAACGATAAGAGGAGTCCGGTGTTAGCCTGATATGATAGGAATTTCACCGGTATGATGGGAGATGTACTTCGGGGTTACTCCACCCGGATGCACTCCGTAAAATGAACCAAGATAATGATTGTTTGTTCAACGCTAACTTCTAACTTAACGTTATAAGAAAGATGAATACGAATATGAATATGATTATGTAAATGTATTATATACTAAGAGATGAGGTCAGTAGTCATCAGACAACAGAAAGTGATCATAGATTTCCCCCTCGATCACTAAGTATAAGATTATGTACATGAAAAGTATAATTAAGGTAGAGACATAAAGCGATCCTAGGTTTCCCCTTGATCGCTAGATATGTAGAGAATGACGGCGATCGTAGGTATCCCCAAGATTGCCAAGAGTAGGCACGGCGACCCTAGGTTTCCCCGTGGTTGCCAACAGTAGGTTGGGCTGGAGCTCACTGAGACGTAATGTCTCACCCCAATCCTTCTGGTGCAGGTTACATGTTAGCGAGAGTTTTTCAGATGAAGTTTTTCAGGAAGACGCTGGATGGAGTGCAGTTGCTCGTCATGGTCAAGCTTAGAAGTTCATCAGTATATGTTTAAGTATTTGTATATGATTTTGGATAAATGTATAAACGAGCTACTTGTACCCCTTTCAGTTGTATTGTATTGTATTGTATATATATATTTATTGAAAATTTTAATGTATCCGGTATCAGAATAATACACATGCTAAATATTCTAGATAATTTAGTATGGGTGTTACAGGAGTATTTCCAATTCTTTTAATTTATGTTTTTCATACCATTAATGCATGATAATTTTGTAAAATAGTTCATAATTACTTTTTTCTATACAAAATTGATTGTATTTCTTAACATATGTGATGTTCATAGAATGATGTATAATTTGGGACAGAGAGAGTAATAAATGAGGGTATATTAGTGAAAAAAATAATAAATAGTTCATTGTTATTATAAAAATGATAAATAATTTGAGACAAAAAAAATAAAAAATAGGACACTTAACGTAAGACTAATGGATTACACCATCCGTCTTAAAATAATAATCGTTTAAAATTTATGCACGGTTTTTAAAAAATGATTAATTGTATTTATTGTAATGATAAAATTAACTGTTATTTTGAGATAGAAAAAAAATGTTTAAAAAACAATTATTTTGTCACCGTGTCAACGTGATTCCACCGTACTAGTAATAATTGACTAGTCCCCACTCTGTCTTTTATGATTTTACGTGCGACAAAAAGCTATTAATTACATGACAACAAAAGAAACTAAAGACCAATTACACTTCCCAAAAAACAAGTGCATGTTTTTAGGAATGATTTAGAAGTTCATAAATTCTTATAGTACAATAGTACTAGTCTTATCTTTACAAATAATAGTAATAGGAGTATTAGTCTTAAAGTCTTATCTATATGAATTTGTGGAGTAGAATCTAACTGATATGGAAACTCCATTGCTGACCAAAAGATTTGCTTCAGAAAATGATTACTTGGCGGTGAAAAGTTTGAAGGATATTAAACATGTTTTGTGGAGTGAGACAGTGAAGATATGGAAGATAGCACTTCCAGTGGCTTTGTGTTCATTGTTTCAGTACCTCACAAACACTTCAACTTCCATCTATGCTGGTCATCTTGGAGACATTGAGCTCTCTTCTTTCTCTCTTTATCAAAGTATCATCAATTGCATCTATTCCTTGCTGGTTAGTTTCTACTTTCCTCATCACTCTCATTCATCCAAATTCAAAAGATTTATACTATGTTTATGTGTGGGAGGAAGAGAGACTTCATTTGGAGAACTCTTGAATCAATTTTAGGAATTAAAACCAAACTTTTAGATATTTTTCTAAATTTTGATGCAAAAATTATAAGTCATTCGAGATTTGTATAATTTCAAGTTATTAAAAACAGTTATAATTTATACCTAAAGGTCTATTAGTTCAATGGAGGGAATTTATAAAGGGAATCTAGTTGAAGGAAATAACAAATTTACATTTACCACTTTATAATATTTTTTAGATAAACTAAGAACAACTCAAAATATATATATATATATATATATATATATATATATATATATATATATATTAAAAAATAGGGAAAAATATTGCCAAACCAAAACCTTAAAAAAACAAAAAAAAAAAAAGCAAGTAAAAATAAGAAAAAGCAAAGAAGAAAAAAGGTGCTGCTCAACCACACTTAGCTTCATCCTTGAAGTGAATGTTGTACAAATTGATTTTGCTGAGTTGTTTCTTCTACTTCTTTATCATATAAGGAGTGAAATGTTCTGCTAATTCATTGTTCTCCTAATCCATATATGACTAAGTAATTTAAGGTCTTTCTACATCATAAGACAACGGTCATGTGGAGGGACCGAGACCGGCGCCTTAGGCAATTGTGTTTAAGGGACACTTTCCTCCTTTGAGAGATATTATTATTAGGTGAAAATATATGACTGGTCCCTGTAAATATATCTCATTTGACTTTTGGTCATTGTAAAAAAAATTAAAATCCGTCCTTGTAAAATTTTGTTTTTTAAAATGGTCTCTGTGTTCATTTTCTTGTTGATTTGTCACCATTTGGCTTAGGTGGTAGTTAATGACTGTACCTGCTAGAACACGTGGCGCACAAATGGCATTAAACTTATTTTAAATATTTTATAAATTATTTAATAAAAGTAAAATTTGTTTATCAAAATTAAAAAATTAATTAAATTAAATCCCTAACTCCTTTGTCCCACGTGACGCAGTTTTCTTCTTCTCATTATTTTTGTTCATGCTTCATCAATCAATCAATTCCTAACTCCATTCCTCTACCTCTTTCCTCACAGCCAAAACCTTCTTCGATTGGCAAAAGTTTCTTGGCTTAACCGTTCCCGTTCTCCGTTTCATCTTCTTATCCGTACCCTTCGTCAACATCAACTTGAAATATATGGGTTTCTCAAAATCACGGCTTTCAATTTTAATTTATGGGTTTCTTAAAATTTGAATCACACACTTAAAATGTGAGTGTTGTTTAGAGAGAGAAAGAGAAATCTTTGTTTCAGAGAGAGAAAGAAAAAGGAAGAAGAATCCGATGGCGCTGCCATTACCGGAGTTGTTGATCCAAGATAGTTGCAGATATGAGAGATCCACGGCGAAGGGTTGAATCTGGAAGGGTTTGTGAGTTATGCTTTAAAAGTTTTTAATTGCCACGTCAGATACAACGTGACCACTTATACACAGTCAACGTGTGGCACGTGAGCATCAGAGTGCCACGTTTCACCTTAACTGAGCCCATGGACCATTTTAGAAAACAATTTTTTTTGCAGATTTCAAATTTTTTTTTACAAAAACAAAAAGTCAAATGAGGTATATTTGCATAAACCAATCATATATTTTAACCTTATTATTACGCAAAAGTTGTTGGGCTGCTTGGTATTCACAGGACAACTTTATAATATTTAATTTAACATTTAATATAAGGATATATATTTTAGTGTACGTTCCTCTCAAAATAAATTGCGTACGTGTTTAAAATTTTATAACCTAATTTAATATAGGGATATATTTTAGTCTACGTGTTTAAAATTTATAACATATCTTTTCTTCCCCTAATATTGATACTGAGCTAAAATTGATGTAAGATTTTGCTCGCCTTCTATTTCCTTCATTTTGATCCGTTTATTGAATCTAACTCCAGCTTAAAACTATGATCGACTCAAATGAGAGGATTGACAAATCCTCGCACTAGATTCATTGCACACATTGTTGGACTCGAGTTGTATTCATGAAGTCCTGTGTCGGGATCAAAGTACGCAATGTGGAATATGCGGAATCTTAAATTATCTTTTTTTTGTGGAACTTGAACAATTCAATTCACCAGGACAGCCACCAACAACCATAAAAAGGAGTAAAAGCTGTAAATGATAACACTAGAATTTTAATGTGGAAAACTCCTCTCAATGTGAGAGAATAAAAACCACGGGACCTAGTCCAGCTAAAAACTTCCACTATCAAAATAATGGTTACAATCAATGTCTTTCTAAATCTGTAAGAACTCACGAAACATCAAATAATCACCAACAATGGTGATTCTAACAACCAGAGAGCAAAACCTAAATAAGTATACCAAACAAACACAAAGAGAAGACAAAACTACTTAAAAAAGTTATCTAATTAACAAACTACGTGACAAAAATAACATACTCAAATTTCAGCCGAAACGGAGATCGTTTGTCGAACACACTTATGTCGTCGGAACTCAAAATTTCTTCCTCTTTTGTCATAAAGCTCTCTTACTTTTCTCAAACACTGTGCGGCACCTTCTGTTTTCACGCCACTCACAGTACTGCAACTAGGTTTTTTTTTATTCCCTTTTATAATGCACCACACAGACATGGGTTTTCACCCATAACACAATCACGTGTGGGCCTAGCCCATCGCACATAGCACACACATTTCTTTTTCATTTTCTTAAATAAATGTGTCACCCCTGCTTGAGGAGGGACTCACCCAACAAATCTCCCCTTCACGACTCAAGTGAGGCAATCAGTTGTCTTTCTAACAACTATGTCGCAGACAACAACATTCTTTAATATCTGAGAATCAAAACCAAGTGATCTATCATCAATTGCAATAGTAACTTCTTCAGCAGTGTCCCTCTTCAAAGGCTTTCTTACTTTGCTAGTTTTCTTCTGTGCAACAGGCCCAACCTCAGACCGCACCTCTGTCCCGTGATAATTTTCACGGTCTTCAACATGTGTTGAATCATCATTACTAACTTTATCAGTGTCTTTTAATCGCTGGTTTTCAATGAACTCAGCCTCACAACATTTGATAAGTTTCTTCAAAACAAGATCATACAACCTGTAACCAACTCCATCTTGGCCAAAGCCTAAAAACACACTATTGATTCTTCACAAAAGCTTTGCATCGAAAAACACGTAAATGGCCATAAGAAACATTCTTACCTGACCAAATCATCTATGGTACTGAATGTTGCAAGGACACACATGGTGAAAGATTCAAGACATGCACAATTGTGCTCAATGCTTCCCCCCAAAATGATTCTAGAAGCTCTGCCCTCGACAACAAACACTTAACTATATCCACCAATGCTCTATTCATCCTCTCAGAAACACCATTAAATCGTAGAGACCTATGATGTCTAATCCAGTTCTCTCTACAATAAACTCTATTTTCCGCATAAAATCACCTCCATTATCTGTGTGTATGCACTTCAACTTCTTCTCAATTTCACGCTCGACTGAGACCTTAAATTTCTTAAACACACTCAAAACGTCATGTTTAGTCTTCAAGGTGTAAAACCAAGTCTTTCTTGAATGGTCATCAACAAATCTCAAAAAATATGCACTGTCCCCAATTGTTCTTGTCGTCATAGGACTACATAAATGATAATGCACCAAATCAAAAATTTCTGGTCTTCTAGGTGAGTGAATCTCAAAAGAAACATTTATTTTCTTTTCAACAAAATAGTGATCATATTTTTTTCAAGTATGGATTACTCATGTCAGACAACACATTACTCTTGCATAGCTTAACCATGTCTTTCTCACTCATGTGACACAACCTCTTATGCCACAACTTATCTTTCTCAGTTGATTCAACCACATGCACATCTTTAATTATTTTTGCATGTGTCAAGTAAAGGTTATAACATTTCGTACCTCTTGCAACAATCATAAATCCCTTGGAAAGTTCCCAAGAATCCCTCGGGAACAAGCTGTCATAACCTTCATCACATAGCTTAGCCACATAAAGCAAATTCAACCGGATGTCTAGAACATGCTTCACATCCTTGAGAGTTAACTTTCCTCCATTGGACATCTTCAAATTAACTTCCCCAAAGATAACACACTTTAACACACCTTCATGAGCCATCTTCACATCACCAAATTCACTTGAAGTATATGAGCAAAAAACATCTCTCCTGGAAGTGACATGTGCTGAAATACCACTATCAATCACCCAACTGTATGCACTATCAACAATATCATGCTCTTCAACAAGAAGCAATTCATCATCATATGTCAGATTAGTCGAGCCACCATTTGAATCTTCTTTTTCTTTCTTTTTACCTTTACCTTTGTCTTCATTATCCATTTTCAAAGACCAAAAAAATCTTTGTTTATGCCCATTTTTACAATAGTGATAACACTCAACAACTTTCTTGGAATTGCTTCTATCTCAGTCTCTATTACTTAAATATTGGTTCATATTTCTCCCCCTTGATCCAGTAACCAATACCCTTGACTCTGAAGATGAGTCCTGAGACTTTCTTCTCATTTCCTCATTCAAAACACTACTTTTGACAAGGTCCGTTAACAACACTCCATCAGAAGTGAAATTAGACAAAGACATTCTAAACGTTTCCCACGAGTCGGCCAAAGAACCGAGAAGAAACAACCCTTGAATTTCATCATCAAACTTAATACCCATAGCAGATAGCTGGTTCATAATTCCTTGAAAAGTATACAAATGATTTGCACACGAAGTCCCTTCTTGGAGCTTCAAACCTAAAATTGTCTTTATCAGAAACATCTTGTTATTGCATGTCTTCTTCGCATACAGTTGCTCAAACTTATCCCATAATGATTTTGCATCGTTCTCCCCACTAATGTGGTTCAAAACATTGTCATCAACCCACTGACGAATGTATCCACACACCTGTCTATGTAGTAGAGTCCAGTCATCATCAGTCTTA
The DNA here is from genome assembly GCA_018208015.1 of Medicago ruthenica. NCBI lineage: Eukaryota > Viridiplantae > Streptophyta > Magnoliopsida > Fabales > Fabaceae > Medicago > Medicago ruthenica. Next base: position 29,705,913 of record CM031376.1, read on the forward strand.
TCTTTTGGCTTTGCTACAACAAACACAAGTTCATGATATTTCCTAACATAAAGTAACTCCATCTTACTTTTCTAAAGGGCATAATTCGACCCATTCAAAGACACCATAGGAGTTATGTTGACTTCCGTTGTTCACCAAAAAAAAATTGCATAAAAAACCAAAGCTATGATGTTAGTTGTTGGGATCAGAGTGCGCAATGCGGAATATGCAGAAGCTTAAATTATCTTTTTTGTGGAATCTAAACAATCCAATTCACCAAGACAGCCATCAACAACAATAAAAAGGAGTTAAAGTTGTAAATAAGAACACCATAATTTTAACGTGGAAAACTCCTCTCAATGTGAGAGAATAAAAACAATGGGACCTAGTCCAGCCAAAAACTTCCACTATCAAAATAATGGTTACAATCAATGTCTTCCTAAATCTATAGGAACTGACAAAACATCAAATAATCACCAACAATGGTGATTCTAACAACCAGAGAGAAAAACCTAAATAGGTATCCCAAACAGACACAAAGAGAAGACAAATAACATACTACGTGACAAAAATAACATACTCAAATTCCAGTCAAAACATATATCGTTTTCCGAACACACTTTTGTCATCGGAACTCAAAACTTCTTCCTCTTCTGTCATAAAGCTCTCTTACTTTTCATAAACATTGTGTAGCACCTTCTGTTTTCACACCACTCACAGTACTGCAACTAGGGATTTTTTATTCCCTTTTATAATGCACCACACACACATGGGTTTTTACCCATAACACAATCGTGTGTGGGCCTAGCCCATCACACATAGCACACACATTTCTTTTTCTTTTTCTTAATTAAATGTGCCCCCCCCCCCCTGAGGAGGGACTCGCCCAACACTCCTTACACATGGAAATCGTTGCAAAACAATGCGAGCACCTTACCCACGTTGAGAACGACGAGAAATGTCATTAATCATTGTTGAAAATTAAGACCCTCGCCAACTTGTTGTCACCCATTAAGGGGAAACAATGTTTTTCATCCCACGATGATCTAGCATGCTAGATCCACATCACCGCCACCAATTTGTGTTTCCTAGACCCAAATCTGGAAGCCAATACTAATATGGGCACAAACAGTCATCTAGGCGTCGAAGATCCCCCACCATAATTACCCGAAGATGCGACAATCAATGCGGAGGCTACAAAGTATCTCTCATCTTCAAGACAAAATGGGTGTAGGTGTCATGAAAGTGAGTCTTCATCGTATTAATATTATCGTCGTTCTACTTCTTTGGTGATATCTTGGTTTGAAGACGAACTACGTTGTCAAAATGCGTTCACACTAATATGATCAATGAGTATCCGGCCTCAGAAACCCTTGTTATTGAAATCCTACAGAGATACCACCACCCCAGATGACCATGTTGAGACAGTTTACATTGTCCTTTCTTTTTGCAATGTCAGTGGTCCGCTGAAGTGTAAGTTGTTTATATTGACAATGAACTGGGAGTCGTGAATTGGTTCAAGGGTTTGAGACATGGTTCTACCAATTACTAGATAGAGCTTTGTTATTGCATTTTCAACTCATTTCACTATTTTCTAGAGGCGTTCTAACGGTGAAGAGTATGGGGATCCAAACACTAGAAGAAGTACTAACCAGTGCAGGGGTAGATAGAAAGTTTAACAAAGAGGTCATGTTTGTGAAGGACGCAAATGATAGGATGAAGAGATGTTTACTACAACAAGGGCTCTAGAAAGGGACAAAGTTCATAGAAAGCATTGGAATTAAAACACCCAGCAACTTCAACCACTTGATAAAAAGGGCTAAGAAGTAAAAACAATGTGAGGAAATTCTAGAAGCCAATAAGGCCATATACGAGAATTTAATACAAAGAAGGCGTCGAGAAGTAGCGTCAAGAAAGCTTGGGAAAGACATAAACAACAAGGGTCTACCCTCAAGGTACATGGAATACACCACCCCATAACACACTTTCGAATGAATTCTACAAAAATGCGCCAACACGAAATTTAATGAAGAAATTCACAAAGGCACATTTGGGTAACACCTGGGAGGAAAGATCTTTCTCTAAGCAAGCCTTGAAAGAAGGATATTAATGACCAATGATTAATCAGGGTGGAAAGACACATATGAAGAAATGTGAAGAATGACAGAAGGTCGACGATGTACACCTAGGACCAATAGCATTAATGAATATTCTTTCTTCATCATGGTCATTTCCGTGGTCGGTTATGGAAATCTTAGGACCTTCCCCATTGGCTCGAAGACACTTAAAGTACGTGATCATGGCAGTTGACTACTTCAAAAAAAGGATTAGGGTCGAAGGTGTTACTATGTTAAGAACCAATAACATCATTCATTTTTTCAAAAGGAATATCATGACAAGTTTCATTATCCTCGGGGAAGTTGTCACTAAAAATGGAACACATTTGACTAACAAAGGCTTCGGCAAACTAATGGTCGAACTTAGCATAGCACAACACTTCAGTTGAACATCTGCATATGAACGGTCAGGACTTTAGATAATGAGACAGTGTCTCGCACTTGCTAAATCAAATAATTGTTTGCGGAGTGCATGTCGGCAAAAGCATTAAGCATAGATTTAAACCATAGCATATATTGAATAATAGATCATTTAAAACCAGCCAGATCAAGAGTAATACATAAAAGTCCTAGCTACCTACATCTAATCTTAAACACAACGAGAGATTAGTTACCCATAGTAGAAGTAACTAACCAAGAATAGGAGAATGATGACAGAGGAGCATCAACAAGCTTGAATCCAAGCTCTAATGGCCTCCAATGGTGAAAAGTAGTTTCTCACTCTCTTTCTCTCTCTAATATGTACATATGGGCTCAAGTATTTGCTAAAAAATATGAATACAAATGTATTTATACAAGTACAAAAGTGCAAACTCTCTGGGCAAAATGATGTTTGCCCAGCGAATCGAGGTTTCTTCAGTTTGAGGAAAAGGCATGTGGTCTTCAAACAGTCACTGAAACGCCTACTTTGACGGGCGAAGTGTTGCTCACCCAGTGAAGGTGTTTTATCCTTTCTACCTAAAAGTATATGGAATTGCTCGCATTTACCTCGCTTTGGCTCGTTTTCATCTCGCCTTGGCTCGCTCAGCGAATGTACTTGTGCCAAAAAAAATTACCTTGTTGTAATCATGTGAAAACCTACAAAAAGGAATGGGAAATAGAAAATAGTAGCATTCTTCCATATAACTAATATAAATTGTATATTTACAATAAATTGGAGGTTTTCAGATAGATTACTTGTAAAATAAGTCAATAAGTGCTAATGAAAATAATAGGAATTTGACACTTATCATTAGCCGACCTAGGACCGAGGTGGAAAAGGAATTTCATTGCCTAAAGCATTAGAAGCTTTGGATAATGCATTTTCTCACTCAAAGCTTTGGAGAAAGGAATTTCTTCTAGGTTTTCTAATTTCTTAAACGAAAAGGAAGACAAACGAGAGGTCTTATAACTTCCTTTTAGGATTTTTTGAGTAAAACAGTGAGGTCGAACCAATTTTTGGTTTTTTTTTTCAAAAATCACATTGAACTCGTAAACTCGCCTTAGACTCGTGTGTCTATACGATTATATGCAAGTCTACTATAGATTCCGAGCGAGTCTACCATAGAAAAGAGTTTGGGTGCAAGTCAACTTGTTTTGACCACCTAAACGTACAAACTCATATGAGTCTACAAATTGACTCATGAGTTTGACAACCATACTCGTGAATAGGGGTGTTCATGGTTCATGAACTGCACTGAACTGAACCATATAAATGGTTTGGTTCAGTTCATAAAATCCATTTCAATAAAAACTGGTTAATTCTTAAAAACAGTTTCAATCCAGTTTAGAACCGGTTCAGAACCGGTTTATAGTTTTAAACCGGTTTACTTATTTTTAACCGGTTTTGAACCGGTTTTCGTACTGAACCAGATTTCTGTAGACTTGAACCACTTTTAAACCGGTTTTCTGCAGACTTGTTTTTTTTTTACGGACACAGTTTTGAGATCAAACTAAGATACAAATTTGTCAAAAAAAATTAAAAAACTAGATGCAGAAATAAAAGAACTGTAGTTGTTCAGAAACCGGTTCGGAAGGAGAAGACTTGTTCAGAAACAAAAGAAGAATCACACTCTGTAAATTAAAGAAACCGGATCCTTCATCTTCTCCTTCCATCTTGTCTTTCTCCACTTTCTTTCTTTCTTTAATATTCATTCAAGCTTGCAATGCGTGCCAAGTCCAACTCTATTAATTAAACCCTCAATTCTAAGTCACTTTCACAACATATAACCCGTTTCGTTTCTTTGTTCCCTTTTTAAATGCTCCTTCCATTTTCTCTCTGTGTCACTAACATAACCGCTTGAGAGAGAAAAAATATGAGTCAACTCGGTTTATTATTGCAAGAACCGGTTCAGTCTCAGACTGAGTCAACAACGATTCTCGGTTTGTTAAGGGAACAAATGGACGGTGTTGATGGTTTGCCACGTCGGAGACGGAGTTTCAAGGAACGGTTTCGATTTATTGGTTGCTGTGGGGCCACCTGGGGATTCCGTTCTTCTTCTTCTTCTTCTGAATCACAACAGAATCAGCAACGGATTCTTGATATGGATCCGAATGAAGATCTGAATATGTGTGTGGCTCCGGTGATTCAAATGAAATGAAAGTGAGAAAGACAAAATGGAAGGAGAAGATGAAAGTGTAAAGCAGCAGCGTAACTTGTTGTTCAGAATGAGAAATGAGTTTGGGAATGAATGAATCATAGACTCGTGCATAACTTCTTCATTTTATGTTTATTTTAATTAATTATTTTAATATTTTTTGTCTTATATGTGAGTGTTATTTTTTGTCTTATACAGTGAAATCAATTCATATATATAAACCGGTTTTGAACTGGTTTTAAACTGAATTTAAATTGGTTTGTAAAAAGTGGTTCAGTTCAAAACTGTATGAAGTGGTTCAGTTAAAATATGGTTCAGTGCAGTTCAGTTAGTAGTTTGGTTCAGTTAACTGAATATTTTGCACACCCCTGCTCGTGAATAGTTTACTAAAATAAGAGTTGTTGCATTCCAGATAATTGGCCTGGATATATATAGTTGAGGCAGTTAGAGAGTGATCCGTTCAAATATTATAGAACCCTTTAATTTCCACTCACTCACAAGTGACACTTCACCAAGCAAATAAATAACAAACAAAAAGTAAAATGTTACACCATACTAGTAAATTACTCTAACAGTCCACCTAAACACCATTTAAAGAAAATTAACATTCTAAAGAAAGAGTAAATGTAGCATCCAAGAACGCTTGGATGGTTTGATTCTCTTTCACCTTGACGAGGGTTCACTCCAAAAATTAAAAGAGTAAATGCATGTTTGGAATTTTCTTTCTGCCACATGATGATAAATAGTACTCCCTCCGTTCTAAATATTCTAGCAAAATTTGTTTGTTTAAGTCTATATGTCACTTTACAATATCAAGAAATCATTAATGTTTAATTTTCATATTATACCCTTACTATTTATTGCTTTATCTTTTTCCTATTCTTTTAATTTATGTTTTTCATACCATTAATGAATGATATTTGTGTAAAACAACTCACGATTACTATTTTCTATACTACATTAACTATATTTCTTAATTTATGTGAAATTGTTAAAGTGACATATAATTTGAAACGGAGTGAGTATTTAATTATTCTCAATAGTATGGGTTAAGACCAATGTAGTCAGGATCAAGATCCTACGTAGGATCGGTCGGTCGTTGAAGGAACGTAAACATGAGGGACATAACACCGTTCGTAAGAACCCACTCAAAGGCAAAATTGTAATTTCACATATACACACACAATCATAAAAATTATAATACAACAAAATAACTTATAAATCATAAATTCATAATCATCATTCTTCAAATTCATAACAAAAAAGAGGAGAGTTCATAAAGTAACTTAAAATCTAAAAGAGTAAGTACTCAAAATACAATCCATAGAAACTAGACTAATCATCTAAGCCTAAGACATTATTCAATCCCATGTCAAGAGGAAAAGGAACAGAGTTATGTAAAAAGGTTACTGGAGAAAACAAAAACGGGTTTATGGGTTATGGAGGAGAAAAGGAAAACGAGTTATGGAGGAGAAAAGGAAAACAAATACAGACATGGAAGAGCGCCGAAGCTGAGAATGGAAGAAAGGGAACAGAGCACCGTCGTTAATGGAAGAGGTTTCAAAGCTGAGAATGGAAGAAAAGGAACAGAGCACCGACGTTAATGGAAGGGAGAAGAGCGTCGTTTCTGTCCATGACTTGGGGTTTTGCGTGAAAGGGAGAAGAGAAAGAATTAAAAAACGGGTCATAACAATATATATGGAACCGGGTTTTAATTTTGATCCGACCCGGTTCGTAAAGCCCAATTCCATTTTTTTGCAGCCCAGCTCGTTTTTTCAGTACGTTCCTGTACAGGAACTCGATCCTGACCACTAACTAGGCAAAAACGACCCAGAATAGGGGCGGAGCACGGCAGCGAGGCTGTGGCACGTAGGATCGGACGTTCCTACGACCCGGCACTCGTTTTTTACTTCCTTGGTTAGGACAAAGACGGAGTATTTTCTCTGGTCACCTAAACAATTAACCAGTAACATTTGCTTATAAAAAATATATGTCTAACTAAATTTCACATGTAAAATTGCAGTTTGGTATGTCAACTGCACTAGCAACACTCTGTGGCCAAGCTTATGGCGCAAGACAATTTCAAAGTGCTGGTATTTATCTTCAAAGGTCATGGATTATACTCTTCACCACTTGCATACTACTCTTGCCTATTCATATATATGCAACCCCAATCTTAAAATTTCTTGGCCAAGAACAAGAAATAGCTGATCTAGCTGGAAAATATGCTATTCAAATAATTCCCTACATGTTTTCCTTTGCTATCACTTTACCCATCAAGAAATTTCTTCAAGCACAAAGCAAAGTTAATGTTATTATGTACATATCACTATTGTTTTTACTCATACAAAATGGTCTACTTTACATCTTCATTTATGTATTTGACTGGGGAATAATTGGCTTAGCTCTGGCAAGTAATATCACAGGATGGGGATTTTCTATTGCTCTAGTAATTTATGTCATTGGTTGGTCCAAAGAAGGATGGAATGGATTGTCTTCGATGGCGTTTAGGGAATTATGGGAATTTACTAAGCTAAGTTTTGGTTCATCTGGAATGATCTGTTTAGAACAGTGGTATACTACTTGCATTGTCCTTCTTGCTGGTCACCTTGATAATCCTGTGATTGCTCTTGGTTCTTATTCAATTTGGTAAGTATAAAAAAATAAATAATGTTCGTTCACTTATATTTACACTTTAATTTGCCAATGATACTTTTGTATTTAATTTTGATATATTTTGTGTAAAATATTTTACATTTTCAACAAATCATAATAAATCATATTTATTTTAAGAAGTAATTAAAATTAAAGTCAAAAACTTTTAATTATTTGACAATTATGATTGGTTGACAATGTCAATGATCTCTACACCGACGGTGTATATGTGAATTAAATTCTAATTTTAAAGTATCTTGGTTTCTTGGTTTTCGTCATATTTTTACTTTTATTCTTTTAGCCTTAATATTCAGGGTTGGAACCTCATGCTGCTTCTTGGAGTAAGTACAGCACTAAGGTGAGTGACTATAAGTTAAACAAATTAGGAAAATACTAACAATTACATTTAGGACATTATTTAAGCAATTTAAAGGAGTAACTTTTACATAAAAAATTGTGTAATTTAAACTTTCCTATTTGTTTGACTTGCATTTTTTCAAGATGAAGTTTCTTATTATATAAGTTTCTTAATCAATAATCTTAGGACACTTGTTATCATAATCTATATTCTTGTTAGCATAATTATTTTTAATAATATGTAACAAACGTGCCTTAAAATTTATTGTCAATCTAAGTACTTAGTTGGTGATAATCTGTAAGAATATGTTGTAAACACTCATTGAGCCATGAAGCTTGCATGAACTGAAGACAAAGGTTGTCAAAATCGAGAGTTGATTTAAATTTGTTTTGCTTGTATGAAATTGGCTCGTAGTCTCATACGAGTTTACCTCATATTAAAACAACATTAAAAACAATATATACATGACATATATACTTATATAATATTGTAAACACCTCAATATTTAAATTTTAACTCAATTATAAAATAAAATAATGGGCATGAACAAAATCAAAGAAAATGACTGAAGGTGAAAAATTAGATGAGAGAAAAAGATAAAAAAAAATCCTTCTAAAATTTTTTAGCCGAGTATACCTAGATTCGTGGAATCGTATGATGCCACATTAACTCGTGATTTTAATTTAACAACCATACGTGAGATTCAATTGACTAAAATTTTAATCTTTTGCAAAAAAAAGTTGGGGAAGAGAGAAATTATTATTATTATTAATTAAAGTGCATTAATGATCATTTTACATTTATTTTTAAAGGAATTCGAATTGTCCCTTCAGGCCATAAGACAAAAACTCTTACTTCTGAGTTGACACATCATAATCATGGACACCTACACCTTTTTCTCAAAAAATAAATAAATTTTAAAATGAAATTAAAATCTAAGATGTTGATTTTGATTATATAGTTTTCCATATAATTTTTTCAATGCTCAAACTGACTATATTGATTCTAATGCCTTGCAAGTATTCGTGTCTCTAATACTCTTGGCATGTCACATCCAAGAGCATCCAAATACTCTTTCTTGGTGGCAATGTCCCAATCTCTTCTCCTTGGAATCATTTTCATGACTGTTATTTTCTTGAGCAAACAAGAATTTGCCATCATCTTTACCAAAAGTATGGATATGATACATGCTGCTAGTGAATTAGCATACCTTCTTGGTATAACCATGGTTCTCAGCAGTGTTTCACAAACTATATCAGGTAAATTTCTTGCTGGTCTCAGTCTCATCATGAGTGTTTGTTATATTACATTTACACCATTATTTACATTTTAATTTTGAGGAGGTTTTTATAGGTGTGGTCATTGGATGTGGATGGCAAGTTATGGTTGGTTACATAAACTTGGCATGTTATTACATTATTGGACTCCCTATTGGAATTTTCCTTGGTTTCAACCAGCATTTAGGGGTCAAGGTATAACACTAAGATCTTGCTCTAGAAAATGTATATCCTCCCTAAATCATCAATAGAGTTGCTTATTTACCTATACTAAGTGTTTATATTAAATATAATTCATCATTATAAAATGGATTTGTAAGATTAAAAATGTTACTCTTTATAAACTATTTTTAGGTTTTACCTCTTTTCAGTATAAACTTGAATTTTTCCAATATTTGCATGAAAAAATTTCCAACAACATTGAGCATAGTATATAAAAATGAATAATATGGCAGCTGCACCCTAATTGATAGGCTTCGGAATCATAATAGACTTTTGAGTTAGATATAAATAAGTTTGTAAAGTAAAATTGTCACTCTATAAAAAAAATTAGGCCTTATCTCTTTTCAATATGTGGATTTGGTTTTTTTTCAATAATCTACATAAGACATGTCAATGAGATGGCACAGATCCCTTATAACATTATTTGGGGTCTTGAGTTCTAGCCTTAAGAATGCAGTTAAACTCGTGAAAGAAAAATAAATTGTTATACAATATAGTCTTACCTGACTTAGAGTGGTTTTTGATTTGGCTCGTCACCATTTATCTATTAAAAAAATGTTGCTTATATTTTGAATATTTACATTTTTTTGGTACAAAGAATATTTACATTTAAATTTGACATTGTACCATTACTTTGCTTGGCAAACGACAATGGCATTGATGTTCAACTTATATTATGATTTCCTTACAAATTTACATCTCTGTGGCTTAGGGTATTTGGGGAGGCACGATATGCGGCAGTGTTCTTCAGATTATAGTCCTCGTAGTCATTATTTGTAAGACCAACTGGACCAAGGAGGTAATTATGTTTGATTTTCTTAATAAAAAAATTACAATCTTTTAATACCCAATTAAGTCCAAGTTTTTGCGGTGAATGCCTTGTATGTTCATTATTCTAGCAATGATTGATTTGTATTCTATCCTACCCTGATAATCTTTTAGACTTTGTATTACTTTTAGTTTCATAAACCATCAATTTAATCATTAAACTATCATTATCTCTCCGATTTAGTCCATAAACTATATAAATATGATAAGTGATCCCTATATATATCTATATATATATATATATATATATATATATATATATATATATATATATATATATATATATATATATAGACCTTAAAGTAGGCCAATGTTTGGGAGTGTCGGTGGAGACTCCTCTCTTGAGGTATGGGCCTTTGGAGAGAGATATCTTTTGTGCTAGGTATGGTGTTTCTCATGTGTTGTCTGCTCAAGGAGGGGTGGTTGCCTGACATCTGCCTCCTCGTGGTGGAAATGAGTCTTTCTTTTAGGAGGATGGAATATTGCTAACTTGGATTGATTCTCACAAAGAATGGTTAAGTTTTTGGGGAATGGTCACACGACTTCTTTTTGGGATGTTGTTTGGGTTGGTGATTCTGCTTACAATGAGGTTTCCTAGGTTGTATTTGGGCTTAGTTCATCCATCTTTGTCGGTCGAAGAAATGGGTTCTTGGGTCGGCGATGTTTGGGAGTGAGATCTTAGGTGGAGACGTAGATTATTTTTTTGGGAGCAGGTTCTAGTAGTTGAGTTATTGGTTTTTTTGGATGGGAGGTTGTTGTCAAAAGGTGTTGATTTATGGTCTCAGAAGCTTTTTCAGATGGGATGTACTCAATTCGGTGTGTGTATGAGTCTCTCTCGGAGGAAGCTCTGGAGGACGGCGGTAGGGTGTCGGAGTTGTCACATTTGTTGGCGCGGGTTTGGAAGTTGGGCTTATTACTGATCTGCTCTATGGTATGATTCCAACTAGAGCTAATTTGTTAAGCATGGGTGATCACTGATCCAGCTGATTCTAATTTTGCTCTTTGTGAGGTCTTTATTGAGTCACTTAATCACCTCTTTGTTTTGTGTGGGGTTGTCTCTATGGCATGATATAGGATTCTTAAATGGTTGGGGTGAGAGTGAATTTTGACTAGGGATTTGGTTGTTTATTATGAGGGGCTCTTAAGGTTAGACGAGAGAGATAAGCTTAGGCGAGGTTTTATGTTGGTCAGACATATTGTTGTGTGGTCCATCTGGACAGTTCGTAATGATCTTTTGTGTTTTGGTAAGGCACTAGATGTTGAGAAATTGGTTCGTAAGATTCAGTTTTCGTTGTGGTAGGTTTTTTGGGAAACACATTGGTGCTCCTTGTTCTCACTATGAGTAGATGGTGGAACCAGTTCTCTGCTTGAGTCGATAGCTTCGTTGTGTGTGGTGCTAGTTTGAGTGCCTTTGAGTGGGTTTTTTGAGTATGTTTTCTGATTTCATGTGTCTTATGTCACTGATGAAGTAGGTTTGGTCCATTCTTTCTTTGATTTTGGGCACTAGGAGGGTGGTGGTTTTTGTTTTTGTATTGTGTTGGTGTTGTTGTTTTAGTTTTTCTATTGGTGTTCATGTATTTTCTAGTTTTTTATAGGGCTTTTGTTCTAGCATTTCTGTTTGCGTTTCATATGTTTTCTAGTTTTCTCATGGGGTTCGGTCCGTTCTCTTTTTCTTATATAATAGGTTATATTATATTAAAGGTTCTTTAAGTTATTTAATTGTAATAAATTAGTCCTTTAAATTTTTTTTACCACTTAGGTCCTTTAAGTTAATTAATTGTAATAAATTGGTCATTTAAGTTTTTTTTATATCAATTAAGTCCTTTAAGTTATCTAACCCTAACAATTTGGGGGATTTCATATTTTAAAAATGTAAGTTATTCAAGGCCTAAAAGTTACAATTAAATAACTTAAAAGACCTAAGTGGTACGAAGAATACTTAAAGGATACACTTGTTACAATTAATTAACTTAAAGGACCTAAATGGTACAAAAAAAATTAAAGGATCAATTTGTTACAATTAAATAACTTAAAGGACCTTTGGTGTAATTTAGCCTATATAATATATCTATTTTCCATTAAAAAAATTTCTCCCAGTATATGAAAATATATCAACTTAATATTTAACATCTAAATAGCATAAATCAATTTGTTTTATAGATTAAATATATTTTTAATCCTTATAAAATTATAAGTTTTCAAGTTTAGTCCCTCAAAAAGATTTATTTTTAGTCCCTATTTGCATTTTATATGGACTTCTCTGAGGATTAAAAGTGACCACTTTTATAAAAAAAAAAAATATGAGTTATTCTTACAAATTACAATATTATGAAGATTAAAATTTCGATTATAATTTAATAGGGATTAAACTTAAAAGTCGTGATTTTATATGGATTAAAGATATATTTAACCTTTATTTTATTTTATTTTAGCAAATGCAACTATTTTTGTTTTAATTTGAAACATCAATTTTTATCCTTTTTGCCCTTATTTTTTTTTTAAATAATAAAATTTTGTTTTTACCTCTTGTTGTTTTAATTTATATCTCTAATATTTGTTAATGTTGATTTTAGTCTCTATAATATCTACATCATAAGAGAACTAATTTCAAATATAAACTATTTGAGTGATATGATAAATCAAATCACTCAAGTTTTGCAATGCTAAATGTTAGCATTTCATAGTGTAATGTATGAAATATGATTGCAGGTAGAGCAAACAGCTAACCGCATGCGAATCTGGAGCTCTAACAAGTAAACAACCATCACAAGGACATATTAGATATTAATGTTGTTTGAGAAGCTTCTTTCATTCAAAAAATATATGATATCAATTTATAAGTGTAAATTTGGCTAGTTGGTTCTTCTCTTTTTTATTGATAATAGGTTAGGGCTACTTGTATGGTATACAAGTCAGATAAGTGTTGTGTAATATACAAGTTTGTTTTTTTATCATTTAATTAATAAGTCTCATCATTGGATCAAGTGAAATATATGGGACTTGTTAATCCAATGGTGTAAAATAAACTTATACATGATATAACACTATTGGGTTGATAGTGTTTTACCCCTGTAATATAGGTCATTTTCGGTTTTGCCTCAGTAAATTATTTTCTTAGATTCCGTCTTTGTAATTTGAAGATTTTTTAGTTTTCCCTCCTGTAAAATCTTTATGGCATCAAATTACAAAATTTATGGTACTTTTGCCCCCTGTAATTTGAGTAAATTTTGGTTTACCCTGTAATTTGAGCAAATTTCGGTTTACCCCCTGCCATATCATTGATTTTGTACAGTCAAAATTCATGAAAGTCCAAAACCAAAAATCTTCAAATTACAAGGACGGAACCTAAAAAAAGTTTTACAAGGGAAAAACCGGAAATAACCTATATTACAGAGAGTAAAACACTATTAACCCTAACACTATTTTACTTGGACACTATAGAAATAGTTAATAGACTAGTTAGCTCTATATGACTACAGTTCTATGATGTGTACATGCATGGCCACTTTGCATACAAGAGTTAAGGAGCTCATTATCAATAAACGTTACCTAAGGCATGGGTACTATATTTGATAGGATATGGCCTAATGTATGTTTGTAAGTGAGAACATTTAATCTTAGAATTTAAATTTGTAGGATTGAGTTGTGTACAACTAGAATTTCAAGATAATATAAAGTTATGCTTCAATAGATGACAATGGGTAAAGTCGGGCCAGGGCACTGTAGAACATGTCTCATACTCATTATCCGTTCTTCAACTATAAATAACTATCATTGTGATTCAATTTAAAAACCATTTCAATTTGTCATAATAACATGCACACTTTCACTATTTAGACAATTGTGTACAAATATTGCGATGTATCACTCTGACAGAAAAAAAATATGAAACTAAATAACAGGGAGAAGCAAGTTTACTTGGACAGAGAGAGTTGTCATAATAGCCACTCATGACTAGGAATGGCAATTATCCAAAGGCATGCTTAATCATAAACATGTCCAATACTTGCTTCATATCTTTTAATTGAAGATGCAAAATTATTATGTTACTAATAAGTTAACCAAGCATAAGGACTGATAGGGTTTAATTCGATCGACATTACATATGTACCATAGGTAGAAATTCCTCTATATATACCTCCTCCCTTGTGCTCACAAGTCATAATATAGCACCTATTTGGAAAGTCTCCAAGACTGTTCTCTAAACAATCAAATCAAACTCTAGTATAATGATTGCTAGACACCTCAAAAGTGCTTACCTTGCTGAAAATAGTCGATCGAATTTTACATCTAAAAATAGATGATTAAGAATTATGACCCGATCAGGAGCAAGATTGATCCATTGACCTCTAGCACGCATAACCTAAGCCCAACCCATTACAAGCAAGGGAAAATGTTTCTTTTAAAGAAAATTGCTCTTCTCACAAACAAAAATATTCATTTCCATATAAACTGATCAAAATGCTCCTGCATGACTTAAGTCACGCTCGATATACACGAACGTGACTTAAGTCACATTGAAGGCAACGTGAGCTAAGCCACGCTTAAAGCAACGTGAGTAAACTCACGTTGCGATGCATTACTGTTTTGGGACAAAACCTAGCAGTTCCAACTTCAACATAGATTTTCTTTCCCTCTTCACCTCCAAAAACCCAAAAAGTGCGAAAATTTGGAGCAAAATTTTTAGCTGAAATCATTGCAAATCGTCAGGAAGCAAGTTTCTACGCTCATCAAATGTCAAAAATCAAGTAATGTATCATCTAACCTCTCTTGATTTTGCTGGTTTTTGAGCTAGGTTCGTCAGTCTGGAAGCATGCCTAGGCATGACTTAACTCACGCTAGAGCTCCACTTGAGTTAACTCACGTAGGTGTTAGCTTAGCGTGACTTAAGTCACGTTGGTGCCCAGTATTTGAATTTTTGCGCCATTTTTTTTCTTTCTTAGCTTGTTGCACAAGTTATTTATTTGTTTTCTTTGTTATTTTTTTATTCAATAGAAATAGTGATGGTTGAAAATGTGGTGGATGATGACGTTGAGCCGAAAGCGGCCATAATTAAAGTCAAAATTCTCTTTCAAGCTCACATTGAAGAAAAACTTAAACCAGTACCTACCGGTGTTGCCAAACTGTGTGATTATGAAGTAAACACCGCCTCATTTTTTTTTAACAAATGAAAGATGGCTTGAGCGAGATGATTTGCTTGGTTGGGTTCGTCGACAAGCGGCAAGGGCGGAATTTACTATATCTATAGATACATCTAGTCTGAAAAATTCAATGGTGACGTTGCAATGTGAAAGGAGTAGTGTATACAAACCACAGATGAGGAGGAAGAAATTGAATCTTGAAGGCACGGGCTCAAGGAAATATGATTGGCCGTTTAGGTTGCGTGGTTACTTTGAGAAGAATACAAATGATTGGTGGTTGGCCATGCTTAGTAGAATTCACAACCATGAGTTGGAGCGAAAGTTAGGCGATCACCTTCTTGCTGGTAGAATAAAAGAGGAGGAGAAGAAATGAGTTGTCCACGTGACAAAGAGCTTGGCGTTGCCTAGGAATATTCTCGAGGATTTGAATGAAAAAAACAAAGAAAGTTTGATGACTATCAAACAAGTGTACAATGCACGAACTAGATGGCGAAAGGGGATAAGATGTGACAAGACGAAGATGCAATTCTTGATTTCGAAGTTGGAGGAGCATAAATATGTCTATTTCACAAGACCAAATAGTGAGGAAACCACTCTTGAAGTCATATTTTTTGCTCATCCGGAGTCAATTAATATGCTTAACACTTTTTTGATCGTTTCGGTCATGGATTCCACTTACAAAACCAACTTGTATAGAATGCCATTATTTGAGATTGTTGGTATCACCTCTACCACATGTCATATTCAGTTGGTTTTGCCTTTCTTTCCTTTGAAAAAAGGATAACTTTATGTGGGCACTTGAGATGTTGGTTGGTCTTTTGTCCTCAAAACTCAACATGCCTAAGGTGGCTGTCACCGACAAGGACAATGCTCTAATGAATGTCGTTGCCAAAGTTCTCCTTGATACTTATGTTTTACTTTGTTATTTTCATATTGGGAAGAATGTAAGAGATAAGTGCATCACAGATTGTAGAATCAAAGCGAAGTCTAAGTATGTAAAAGTTGATGGGAAAGAAGTGAAGGAAGTGGAGGAGGAGAAGGCAAGTGATGTTGTTGACAAAATAATGAGTGCTTGGAAAGATTTGGTTGAATCTCCTACGGAGGATTCATATGCAAGTGTGGTAAAGCGATTCAAAGATGTATGCAAACCATTTCCAGAGTTTCTTGCACATGTTGAAACCACAATATTGAACACCGTTATGGAAAAATTTGTGAAGGCATGGACAGATAAAGTCCTGCATCTAGGGTGCAGAACCACAACATTGTTGAATCGGCTCATGGAAAGTTGAAAAAATATTTGAGGAGTAGTGTGGGAGATTTGGCATCATGTTGGGATGAAATAGACAAAATGTTAGCTATCTAGTTGTCTGAGATACAAGCAAGTTTTGGGAGGAGGAGTACCGTCTTAGAACACAGGTACAAATGCAACTTTTTGTACTCTGAGTTGGAGGGTTATGTATCTAGACCCGCATTGAGTTTTATCTTTGAGGAAGCAAATCGGTCCAAGACATTCGGCTTTGCTAAGAAAGATTGTTGTTGTGTGCATAAGACATCGTACGGGTTGCCTTGTGCATGTATTCTTGCCATGAAGATAAAAGGAAAATTGCATATTCGATTGGATGACATAGACCCTCATTGGCAAAGGTTAAGTGTATACGGAGAAGAGGTTGATGATGATTTTTCTGTGATGGATGAGTGGAATGGCATTCAAGAACGTCTCAAAAAAGCCCCTTACAAGATGAAACTCCACATCAAAGAGGTGTTGCATCAACTAGCATTTCCGGAAGACACGATGTTGCTCCACCTCCAAGAAAGGTGGTAACCAAAGGAGCACCTCAAAGGGCGAGGTCTACACCGAAAGAATCGTCCATGGGTCGAATCCGCTCTAAGTGGGAGTGTGTTGATTCTCAATTTCCCGATAGCCAATTGCCACAAACCAAGACATCACTTCCAAAGAGGAAAAGTGCATGTATTGGCAATTCATCGCGCTCACAAGCTTCGACGTCTACTACATAACCGTTTCGGAATTTACCACAAATGCCAAAGATCATGAGCCCTTACATTGAAAATATTGCGAATGTTAAAGGTGATGGTAATTTTGGATTCCGGGTCATAGCTAGACACATGGGCATGGATGAGGAAAATCACATATTGGTTCGTAGTGCACTTATTCATGAGTTGAAAACCAATAAGCGAGACTATTTGCCGATATTTGGTTCGGAGAAGCGTTTTCAATATATCATGAATGGTTTACACCCTCCAATAAATAGTGGTGGAATTGCATACTTAGATAAGTGGTTGACATTACCGGATATGGGTCACATTGTTGCAATTTGTTACAATAGAGTTGTTGGTTTTACCCGAAAGAGGTATATGTGAGACTTATTTCTCAATCTGAGGTGCTCCGCCACTTAACCTAGATGCCCACATCATGTGTCTTGGCTTAATTCTCGGCCACTTTCTTCATGTTTATTTGAAAGACGGTTTTCGATTACCAGCGTCTTGTATGGAGTGAAAGATTCACAAAATTGGTGAGGCTAAGGAATGGGAGTTTGCATTTTTGGATATACAAGCCTTGTTCAAAGACCTCATGTCTAAGGAGCTGAAACCGCCGAAAAAATCAACAAATCATCTAAATCAAATTTATTGCGACACTCCCACTCCCGAAAAATCAAAAGGAGAATTTGAAGTCATTGAAGAAGATGAAGATGATTCTCTATCACTAGCTAGTTAGATAGGCTATGACACTTTTTTAATCGGTGTTCGTCCTTTTTTTTCAATATTACACCGATATATTTTTTGGTGGCCGATTATGTAACACCGATATTTGTGGTCAATATGTATCTAACATTATATAGATTATATAAATATATTAAGTAAAATATTTTTTGGTGGCCGGTTATGTAACGCCAATTATTGCTCGCATTTTCTGGTCTATAATTATTCAACTATTTATTTTATCTTTCATTTGGTTTTATTCTCATACTTGTTATTCCATTAAATTTTGTGAAGTGAAACATGTCTGAAGATGCACAAGTTGAAGTTGAAGCTCATGTCCGATACTCCGCTACGAAGAAGACAATTAAGGTCTTTTTAACCCCACCGACAAGTTGGACGAGTTGAAGGCACAACTTAACAGATATTTTGTCCATATTGGTGAAAATCAAAGAACACCTCATGTATTTGTATAGGTGCCATGTGTGAACCTGGGGAGGATAAGGATGAAGACAGTTGGAAGACCGTGTATTTTTCACAAGTTATCCGTGATGATAGCAACGTTGATTACATGTTTAGGTTAATGGTTGAAAATAACATTTTACATCTTTGTGTCTGATCCATTGAAGTGTAATTTTTATTAACGTGTAATAGTGTAATGTGTTCGAATTTGTGTCTATAATGTTGCATTTTAATGAATTTGTGTCGAATTTCTGTATTGTGTATTTAACGGCGAATTTGTGTAATTTGGATCGTTTATGTGTGATTAACGACTAATTTGTGTAATTTGGATCGATTATGTGTGATTATGTGATGGTGTGATTAACGACGAATTTGTGTAATTTGGATCGATTATGTGTGATTATGTGTGGTTATGTTGTTGAAATGGTGTAATTTGGATCAATTATGAGTGTGTATTGATTACGGGTCATTAATGGCTTGGTTGCTTGCATTCAATGTTGTTCTGCTGCTACACTAGAAGCCAGCGTGAGTTAACTTATGTTGGCCTGTAATGAACGTGACTTAAGTCACGCTCGGTATGATGGTTGGTGACTGAACGTGACTTAAGTCACGTTCGGTAGGATGGACGGTGATCAACGTGAGTTAACTCACGTAGGTTGTTGTCTAGCGTGAGTTAATTCACCGGTGACCAATCAAAGAGGAGCTGTTACTTTGTTCAACCAATAGAATTCAAACAAAAAATCTATAAATTGAAACTTTCCTTTCATTATTTATCACTCATTTCTTCTCATTCTCCCATCTCTTATCTCATATTTCGTTTTTGTAGTTTTGTTAGTATAGGCATAAACGACCTCAATATCCATCGTCGATTAATCATAATGATCTTATACTACTTTTTTTATGACGGCGATTGAGATCATTATATTAGCAATTTTCTCTTTTAAAAGTTGTTTTTAAAACAAAAATACTTGTTGTTTCAATCAAATCCAAGAGGGTAGTTTAGTTGACCATATATGATCATAACAATCAGATCATTTGAAACTGTTAAAATAGTGGGTTCAGAAAACAAACAAATAGGTACAATCACCCCGTGAAAAGACAATTAAATGAGAACATGGAGACACAAATATAAATATAGAACTAGACTCTAACCCGAGCGATGCACGGGTTTTGTAGAGCTTCATATATAATTATCAAATTTGCTATATTATTACTTTTATAATTATATTCAATATTATGTTATCAAACTACCTTAAAAAACAGCAAAAACAAAAGATGGACAACAATAAAAATGACAAATCAAAATAAAAAATATATATAAAAGCTTGCACCAAGAAATTGGTCTTAAATGTAAAAGCTGGAACTGTTATGTGGTAATCGAAAGAAAAATAATAATAATAATAAAAAGGATATGTTAATAACTTATATATAATGATGAATAGAGACTCCCCCTTACCTTTGGTTTGCAGAATTTGATATTCCTACGGTAAAATCTCTCTCCAGGTTCTTCTCACTTGTCTCCTTGCTTCTTCTCTCCACAACCCTAGTTTTCCTTTGATCTCTAATCTTTTCTTGTTTGTTGTAACCCTAATTCTCTAATGTTCTCCTCTATTTATAACCTTTTAACTGAGCTAGGTTTCTCTCATAACTATTTAACGGGTTTACTCTTCAATTTTAAAATATATTATTAAGTACAAAAATATATTAGATTTAGTACAAAAATATCTCAAATTGAGTACCAAAATATATCATATTCAATATAAAAATAGTATATTAGATTTAATTCAAAAATATCTCAAATTGAGTACCAAAATATATCATATTCAAAATATATCATATTAGATTTTTTTTTCATAAATTTCTTTCAAAAGAAAAGTTAGGGTTAGTCATTAGGGTTGTCAAGACTACCCTAATTCTCTAATGCTCTCCTCTATTTATAACCTTTTAACTGAGCTAGGTTTCTCTCATAACTATTTAACGGGTTTACTCTTCAATTTTAAAATATATTATTAAGTACAAAAATATATTAGATTTAGTACAAAAATATCTCAAATTGAGTACCAAAATATATCATATTCAATATAAAAATAGTATATTAGATTTAATTCAAAAATATCTCAAATTGAGTACCAAAATATATCATATTCAATATAAAAATAGTATATTAGATTTAATTCAAAAATATCTCAAATTGAGTACCAAAATATATCATATTCAGTATAAAAATATATTATTGAGTATTAAAATATATTTCATATCACAAACCAAAATATATTAGATTGTGCATAAAAATATTTTAGCAAAACTTGGGGACTAAGAAATCACTTTCTAACATATTCAATATAAAAATAGTATATTAAATTTAATTCAAAAATATCTCAAATTGAGTACCAAAATATATCATATTCAGTATAAAAATATATTATTGAGTATTAAAATATATTTCATATCACAAACCAAAATATATTAGATTGTGCATAAAAATATTTTAGATTTAATTAAAACACTACTTAATTCCTTCATTCAAACTCCCTTTTTATAATTGCCGTAGATATATATAAAATAAAAGCAATTATAAGTCACAAAAACCATTAGTGATCCAGTGGTTACAGCTGTGACCTATTAGAAGTTGGTCTGTGGTTCAACTCTCAGCAAGGATTTTTTTTCATAAATTTCTTTCAAAAGAAAAGTTAGGGAGAAATGTGTCATTTTGGGTGTTAGGGTTGCATTACGGTTAGGGATTCATGTAATCAGACTACTTAACATTTATATGTAAGTGATATAAATTTTTTGGGATTAACTTATTTGAGTTTATCTACAGACGTAAAATCTATTATATTGTTCCAAAGAACTTGTGAAAATCACTTACGACAGGTTTAAGTTTGCATCAACCTATCTAAGCACTCTTTAGCTTATAAAAATAGCTTATAGCTTAAACAAAAATAAAACTTCATTTAATTTTTTCTTATACAAATATCTTACACATAAAGGATATCATCATAATTACACTTATGCTATAAACAGTAAATTAAGTTGTTTATCCAAACATGACTAATCAGAACAAACATTCAATAAGGCTTTTGGGCTTTTTACCAATTGGAACCTAGTCAAGGTTAAATTAGAACATTACTTTACCCACCTTATGAGTTTCTCGGGCGTTTATTCGGATTTTAAAATCCAAAATGTTTGAACATGGTTTTAGAGGTTTTTATGGGGTGTTTATGCCGTTCTGATTTTATAATCAAAACTGCATAGGGCGCACAAGAAGCTCATAGGATGGGAAAAGAAACGGTCCTAAATTATAGTAGCATGTCCGTTGGCAAATTATAAACCACATAAATTATCATTAAGCAAACAAACTCTTTAACACATATCACACATAATAAGAGTATATTAGGAGAGAATTGTTCAAAACAAAATTGAAATCCTAGGTTGCATTGTCATCAAAAAAATCCTAGGTTGTTAAAGTGATAGAATTACATCCTTTTCTCAAAAGCAGGCTAGGCTATTCAGCATCCTTTTTCTTCTTAGGCATTCTGTATCCCCCAACAACACAAGCATGGTCCCTCTCAAATGGTTCAAGAGTGACTTGCTCAAATGGCTTAAATTGATCTGCCTTCAACTTGTTCACTTCACTGCTGAACACTGCCTCAGCAGGGACTGTTGAATCAATGCAATTGGCCTACCATACAAAAAAAATTGATTAAACTCGATTTTAGATTACTTCACAGCTTGGACAACCATTTAGATTACTTCACAGCTTGGACAACCATTTACTATCAAAAGAAACTAAAATGAAAACTCTACTCTTACCAACACATAAGCTTAAAAAGTAAGTAAGGGGTTAGTTTATATACAACCTAATTATAACTTTGTTTATTGTGATGAAAGTCGTAAATTTTGATTTTTTTTTTTAACAAACCTTGAAAGATATTATAACAAAATGCCCTCCTCCAACTTTGAGATGAAAAGAAGCATTCGGGCTAATAGTCATCAAATTAGTACGAACAAAACTGATATATAGACCACATGGAGTTCTCAATTCACTACTATTTTCTTAACAGTGTATTTAAAACTCTTTCTACACATGAAATTCATTGATAGAATAGAATTTAACAAGTACAACGTCATCAAAGGTATCAAAAGAAAAACCATAATGAAAACCAAACATAATAGAATAATATAGAACAGAAAAACAAACAACTTTTGATGTGCATTAGTGTCTCGGGTCTACATCATCCAAGAAGTCTTGAAGGGGAATCCGAGTAACTCATCACGTGCACTGATATACTTAACGTCCAAAACACTTAAAATTTTGAAATGAAAATTAAAAATTGAGATCATACTTAAATTCCAAAATTGAGAAACAAAAACACTGGATATATTTGTCATAAAAAAAAACTGAAAGAAAGAAACTAGAAAACATGGGAAAACTAAGCAGGCCCCAATATACAGCTAATGAAACAATGTGATAAAAGTTATATCAAATTATAAAAGTCATTATAAATTAAATTAGGCTTATGAACAAACCTTAATGGATATAACAAAATGTCCTCCAGCTTTGAGATAATATGAAGCATTCAGCCCTAATATTCTAGCCTGCAATACTCATCAAATTAGAACAAAACAAAACTGATACTTACACAACAGAGTCTCATCCAACTCATATTGTGGTGACTGTTTCTTCAAATGAGATTCTTTTATAGAAAACAAACAAACATCAAATGTAAAAAAAGAAAAAAATTGAAAGGAAAACCAAACTTCATCCCACATCTTTGTGAGTGTATTATTAAAAACTTATTCTTCAAATGAGATTCTTTTATAGAAAACAAACAAACAACAAATGCAAAGAATGAAAAATCTGAAAGTAAAACCATACTTCAACTCATATTTAGGTGACAGTGTATTATTCAAAACTCATTTTTCAAATATGTTTCGTTTATAGAAGAAAACAAACAAACAATCATCAAATGTAAAAAATGAAAAATTTGAAAGTAAAACCAAACTTCAACTCATATTTTGGTGACAGTATTATTTAAAACTTATTCTTCAAATGTAAGAATATGAAACATTTGAAAGGAAAACCAAACTTCAAAATGTCAAATAAGAAAGGCTGCGTTGAAAAAGAAAACGAAAAATATAATAAAATAGTATAGAAAAAGATAAACAAATTTTTTGATGTGCATCAGCATCTCGGGTCTACATCATCCAAGAAGTCTTGAAGGGGAATCCGAGTAACTCATCATATGCACTGATATTGTAGTAACAAAAACATTTTACACTGAAATGAATGTTGGAAAGCAAAAAAAAATGGACTTAAAATACAAGTGAAGAGAAACTATGTAAAACATGAAAAATGAAACCTAACTGAAAGCTTTTAAGTCGGTGAATATATGTCAAAATTGCTGATTCATGCAAAAACAAGTAAATAAGAAGACAGTTATTAAAGCAAAATTACAACATAAGTTCTGAATCTACTTGGCTAGAAGCAGCAGATAAATATTAGTGATATAACATGTATAACGTTCAGGAAAATTATTCTGGTGCCATCAATGAGATAAATCAGTGAAAAAATTAACCACACCTGATCAGGCTGAGCAACATCAGAAAATATGACATCTACCATGCCAACTAACATTCTATACTTGGCTGGATGTCTAGCATCCTCAATAATGGGAATGACATTAGTACGTTTCTTAGCCATGTTAACCAAATCACGTCCACTTCGGTGGGAGAATTCTACTGCATACACAACTCCAGTCTACATACACAGAATATGATATTCCAATCAGACTTAGACAACATAAGTAAAACTATACAAATTTGAATGAACACTTACTGGACCAACAATATCAGACACGTGAGAGACAGTTGTCCCTGAAGCAGCTCCTAGGTAAAGGACTTTAGCACCAGGTTTCTTTATAAAATAGAAAACATAGATGTCAATATAATGCTTCTGAAAGACAATGTCAAGTAAGAGATTATGCTAAGCAAAACAAAGTCGCTTACAATCCATATGTTGTCAACCCCACCAAGGACAGCAGCTGCCAACTTAGAGCGGAAAGGGTTCCAAATTCTATACTCAACTTTTGTACCATCCTCACTCTGCACAATGTAAAAATCACACAAATTGTAATGACACAATAAACTAATGGAAGTGCTACACAGTAAATAGCCAAAGTTTGTACATGTCCAAAAACAGACTTACAGACTTTTTTTGACAGAAAAAACAGAAACTTAAATTTCTAATAGAGCGCACACAATTATTTTGCAAAGTTTGAAAAGACATTGTTGTTGTAAAATCAAGTAAAAGAGTGAACATTATTCTATAGTATAGAATATAAATGATTAACATAATGTACAGTATAAATGATTAAAATAATTAATGATTGAGTAAAATATGAGTATATACTTGAACAATTGCATACTTTAAACATGCATACGTATATTTAACTCAATCTATAACCACTCAGTTAAAAAGTACAAAAAGAAATTACCTGAACAGAAACTCTCTTTTCATTGTAAACAGCTTCACCAGGAACAAGATTCTTAGTAACAAGAGCATCTTCTTTACCCTTAGCAATGAAAATACCTTCATGTCTATGAGGCTCAACAACAACCTTGCTTCCTCCTTTCATTCCACCTCTTCCACCACCACGACCACCACCCCTTCCTCCTCCACGGGCTCCTCTGCCTCCTCCAAAACCTCTACCACCACCACGGGGCTTAAAATCTCCTCCTCTTCCTCCACCAAAACCTCTACCTCCACCACCACCTCTTCCTCCTCTGTCACCTCCTCTTCCTCCGAACCCACCACGACCTGCACATATTCAAAAACTACATTATCGACACAAATCCAGCTAGATCACAACATGCTTCTACAAATAAAATCAACATTCTTCAAACACTACACAGTTCATAAAAGCCCAGTAAAAATTGGATTCAGATAAGTGCAGTCAAACTGCATGTATAGATTTTAAGCTCGGCTTTTATCGGACAGTTCAGATGTGACAGACTGCAGTGCAGCACACCCTCCCGACTGCACACAAACTAGATCCGTAAAATCATTGCTTTTAGCCTACTTACTATGAACCCATTTGGTTTAACAAATGAAAGTCAACAAAAACAACATCAATGAAAAGCAACATTTTTCAAACACTACACAGTTCATAAATTAAATTAAATAAAAAAATCATTCCTTCAAGCCTATTACTATAAACCCATTTGATTTCAATAAATGAAAACCAACAAAAACAACATGAATGAATCCAAAATCCAAAAATTTTAATCAATTAACTAATATCTCAACAAATCCATATTAAATATGATAAAATAAACAAAAGGGTACTCTTTAATTAAATATAATAGTAAAAAACTAATAAAATTATAGATTGAAACAGAAAAATATTAGTAGTGTTTTCAGAAACACAAAACCAGCTAGATCCTCAAACGCTACACAGTTCATAAAAAAGTAACAAACAAAAATCATTCATTTAAGCCTATTACTATAAACCCATTAGATTTCAACACATAAAGGTAAAAAAAAAAAATTTAAAAATCATCAATGAATTCAAAATCCGAACTTTCTATTCAATTAACTAATAATTAAACAAATCCATATCAAATATGATAAATTAAACAAGAGGGTACTCTTTTATTCAAAAAATTACTGAAAAACTAAGAAAAATATAAATTGAAACAGAAAAAGGTTAGTAGTTTTTGATACCTCGAGGAGGAGCCATGTTCAAGAGATTGCAAAGAGATTGGTGTTAACGGCGAGAAAAGTTTACAACAGTGAACTGTGAGAAGAATAGGGTTTATGCGGAAGAAAGAGATTTATAGCTGAAATTAGGGTTTGAGATTTTTTATTTCATTTTTTTATGCTTTGAAGTGAAAAGAGGCACGGGAAACGGGTTGACCCGGAAGTCCATATGAGAAGGTGGACAAAAACCCGTGAACTGTCCAAACCCGCAAAAACCGAGTCCAGTTTTGATCTAGCGGGCGGACCGGGTTGGATATGCAGGTTAAACAGTGATTTATTTCGGTTTTTTACGGTTTAAACCTGCGGGTTTGGTTCAAAATATTGGACCCAGCTGTACCCGAATCCGCCCGTATACACAATATTTAATTGCGTCAAATTGATAGATGGGAATGGATTGTCTCCCGTGTAAATGCCTCCAGTTTTCTCCTGTGACGCAATCTCAGCCCTTAATTCCTTTTAATGAAAATCAATGGCTATTATAAAAAACAATTAAATCACATGTCTATTTCATTTCCCTCCTTCCAAGTTTTCTCATGAACACCATCTATATCGATGTTGTCGTCGCATGTTACCGGTTGACGTTGTTGTTGCGTGCTATCTGTTGGCGTTGTCGTCGTGTGCTCTTTGGTTGACGCCGTCATCATGCTCCGTTTAACTACTTCTTTGGGGTAATTCTGGAATTTCAACTGCCTCTGATGGCGTAGAATTCATCCATTTCAACTTTCCATTTTTTTCTAATTTTACTCAGGCCTCAATAACTAATCATATTCATATAGAGGGAAGCATTTAAGACTTTGAACCACTTTATCCAATTCAGTCTATTATCCATTATCCGGTTATTGAACCACTTTACATCTCTTTATCCACTTTCCATTTCAAATTTTAAAATTTTATCTTCCTACTTTTCTTCATTAGATAATACACTTATTTCTCTCTCAATCTCATTCTCCCTCTCATCATTTTTTTTACCATCTTTCTTCATTTTAGTTTTCTCTAACCATTTTCAACTTCATTCTCTCTACTCATTTTCAAATTCGGTTTTACTAACAAGTGTGATTTTCTTTTTAGATTGTTTATATTGAGGCAACCAAATACATATAACAATTACAATCAAGAAAAATAAACAACAACAAGAAGGAAGCATTTAAGATTTTTTTCTTGATTTGATTTTATAGTGTTACCTTACAAAAATTGATGCAAATTGTTTTTTTAAAAATGGTAATCCTCACAATATCTATTTCTATATTTAAAGAAATTTCACAGTGTTACCTTCAACAACAACAAATAAAACAGAACCTATAGCAAATAAATAAATTTATTCTTTAGACCTATTTTATATTGTTATCCATTACCAGAAAAAAAAATTATTCCATATTATTAGGAAAGCAGTTGAGTTGAATATCAACATATCCTTTAGTCTGAATCAACATGACAAAATAACCCAAACATAACTCTTCTAACAAGCAATTGCCATGACATAGTTGGTATAATTCCATCAATTGGTACGACTTTCTGGTATTTCACCTGTTAAACTATGGAGAGACAAACTCAACCACTTGGAATTTTGCCACTTAAACATTTTTTGAAATATCCAACTTCTCCAAATAAACCATTTCTCCAATTCTTTTTGGCATTTCACCAATTCAGAAACAGTACTATTCAATAAACAATATTGAATTATAAGTTCTCTTAATTCCTTTAACTTTCCAATTCCACTAGTTCCAACAGAAACACAATGTTTCCAAGCAAGTAAATCTGAAATTAAATTAATAATCAACTAATTAGAATCAAAATCTTACACAATATCAAAAAAAAAACAGAAAATGAGAGAAGAAAGGAAGACGAAAAATTGAAGTTGATAATTGACTTGTCCGGTGAGGAACTGATGGAGGCAACGGTGGCAGAAGGTGCTTCGGTACGGTGGCGACGAGTCTTCGCGGTGGAACGGAAGGTGCATGCAGGCACGTTAGCACTCCAATGATCAAGTCAGTATTGGAACTGACAAAGAGTGAGTAAAGTGAATTGTACCTTGAGGGTGAAACTAACTCACCCTTATATAGGCATGCATGGGAATAACTGCTTCCGTGATATGCGGCGCGTGATTAGGAGGCGGTTAGAGGACACATGCGCGATATCTGATGCACGAGGCGTTCTCTAGTGTGGTGACATGCACCGACGTTGACATGTACCTTCAGGTTATGCGCCTTGGCGTGGTGGACGTGTGATTCACGTTTCATTGCTGGATTGACCTTCTGGCTGGTCCAAAACAATAATAATCAAAGTATAAAATTAAGAAAGAATTGAGCAAGAATCGATTGAAATATGAAAGTGAGAGTGAAACCCTAAAAAGTGAAGAAAGCGAGAGAATAGGTACGTACGTATTCGCATAGAAGTTAAAGTTCGTATTTGAAAAGGTGTTGGCAATTTTAACCTTCAAGAGCCACTGTGAGAGAGATGAGTTTTTGAAGAAAGGGATCCAGCCAAGAAGAAGGAGAGAAATGAAACAGACAAAACCAATGATATTTAATGCCATTGATTTTCGTTAAAAGGAATGAATGGCTGAGATTGCCTCACAGGAGACTGCTACTCCTGCCATTTCAATGCTAATAATTAATGCTTATCTGTCTTCTTTTTAGGCAATTGGATTGGACTATTCAAATCAGACTTTTTACAATTACTATAATTATGATTATTAAAAATGAAACGCTTTTATGTCAAGAACAATTTTGTATTTAGTTGTAAAGCTTTACTTATCCTTTTTAGAGTATAAAAGTGGATTGTGTGGTAGCTACAGTCAGAAGAGGTTGTTCGAAATTTGTAAGGTCAGGTAGAGCAGAAAAGAAGAAAAGAGTGTAGAATCTGAGAGGGTATCTCAAGCACTATATTGGAAAATCTCACAGTCATTAGGGACTAGACTAGCCTAGTTAGGGTGAATCAATATAATTTGTATGTGTCATCTTATCTATCAAATTCATTTTTATACATACTTCATATCATTATATCTGAACATATTCTTAAAGTTTAGAAGCAACCAAAATTTCAAAGGGTTACAATTCAAACCCCTTCCTTGCGACCATTATTTTTACTATGGGGGGTCACACTTGGTATTTGGTTTGGTTAAATTAACTTAAGAGAGAGAGAGAGAGAGAGAGAGAGAGAGAGAGAGAGGGATTAAAACGCAACTAGGTCATGTTAGATTCCCTTCTAAAATTGTTTGGTAATTACTAGTTGTGAATAGTTTGGTCCGATTACTCGATTTTAAGACACTTGAACAAAATGGTTAGGTCGACGCCTTAGCCACTAACACTCTTCATTTCTTATGACTCCCTAATATCTTAGGTGCGTCCATAACCTTTGAAGGTTTTAATCACACCAAATTAAGTACACAATCATCATTAGAATATCTCTAAAGCTAATAAAGATCAGACGGTTAAATTAAGTCAAGCCCCAAAGTTAAGGTTAGTAATCATTGAAACCTAAATCTATTTATGAACATTTATAAACGCATAAAAAACATTAAGGATAAATTTAGTCAAATAAAATACTAAAGTAATTAACTATATCCAAAGGATAATTTAAAGTTACATGATCGAACATTTACAGGGAAGTTCTTCTTTCATGACCTAACCTAAAGAGTTAGCTACTCATTATTCCTAAACATAAACTAATGAATATGAATAAGAAAGTATGAGTAAAGGATCACCGGTTGATGATTCCTTGGCTTTCGAATGGCTCCAATCGCTCCTAATCTGCTGAGACCCCGTTTCTGCCTTCGTTTTCTCGTCAAAAGGTGTTTTTCCACTAACCTAGGTGCTTGCCTTATATAGGCGCATGTTTCCCAAAAAACTAGGAAGGTTAGCCCGTAACACGAGTATATAACTGATAACGCGAGTTAAACAGAATGCAATACCTTGTCTTTGGTTCATATCTCGCGATTGGGAGCTCATAGCTCGCAATGCAAGATATGCAATGGTTGAATCATGCAAATTCCATTATGATTCCGCAATGTGCAGCTCATATCACACGTCACGAGTTAGGCAGAGGTTGAATCCAGCTATCTTCTTCACTCCTTGCTCCATTTCTTCTCACTAGAACGTCCGTAACGACTATGCCCCAAGAATCACTAAGGATATACTTGATAAAGGAATAGTACGGTCACATAGTTGTCTGGTTTAGCTTGATTTCCATAGCTTCAAGGTTATTTCCATGCTTTTGTTCTTTGACGACGTTTTATCAAATTTTTTAGAAAACTAGAATAAAATACATTCAAACTACCTACTTTAACTCTAAAATGATTTGAAAAATGGACGTAAAACCCTATATGATTTCCTCTTATCACACAATACTTACTACGATGCGAAGGACCGAAAATGCCATCTTATCAATAGCTAACTGAAGTGCAAAATCTAGCGTTGATGTATTTATAACATCTCAAATCAAGCCTTTAATGAATGGTTTCTCAATATATATATAGTGATATTCTGTTTAAATAAAGATCAACCTTCTTAACTTGAATTACCAAAAAAATGATGATAAGAGTAACTGAATAAGATTATTGTTATTTGTCCAACATACATAGTATTATCTTAACTAAGAAGAAAAACTAATGCATTGTTTGGATTGGCGTTTGGCCATATATTCTTGCGTCCCTATACAAGTAAAACGTGAATTTAAAGAAGCCAACAATTGTAACATTGGGCTAGACGTGCGTTTGTGCCAAATGCACCGCTATTCCAAATGCACACTAAACAAAGATTTGCTTCTTCACAAAGATATTTGTTTCAACACTTTAAGAAAATTATAAATAAATAAAATTTTAAAATGATGTAATCTAGAGACACATTTATCTTTTTTTTAGGGGCCAAAGACAAATTTATCGAAAAATTGTACATCAGTAAGGAAAATATTTGTGACTTTTTTTTACTGGCAGCCAACAAAACTCGTACTCATGTTCATGTTATTATGATGACATAAACTTCAATGCTGCCATGCGTAGGTTCTTCACAAGTTCCTTTATGCTCATGTTGTAGCCTTCACCCAACTATAAAATAATTAAAATTAATATTAAATACAGTGGTAAATAATATAAAAAAACACCAAAATAAAAAAGACAACAAAATGATTATATTGAGCAATTACAGTTGAAAACAACCTAGACTAAAATACTTCTTATAAGATGATAACAATTATAATAATAATTAAAAAAGATTTGTCAATATAATAATAATAATAGCAATAATGATGGCACCAATAATGTTAGTGGCAATTTAAAGGTAGAGAGAGATGGTCTCTATACCTGAGCAATAATAGTAATGTCGAGGATAGAATCTCCAATGGGTAAGACACTGTTATTTACAACAAATAGTTGATACCTTTGAATCTCGACCATAATTTTAACTAGAAGCCCCTTGTGCTCTTGGCATTGGATTCGAATCAACATATATTTTCCTAAGACTCTTGCTTCCACTTGAAATGGTAAATCAACAACACAATCAATGCTCTCATCATATGAGTTGGAGTTGTCATTGCTGCAGAGGCCTGGTTTGGTCAATACCACTGATGACTCTATTTTTGTTTTCTCATTTTGTTCTTCCAAAACTTTCAAACGGTTTTTAAGCTCTTTCAAGTATTTGATAGAGTCAACTAATACAGAATACTTGTCCACCTAACAGATTTTTACACAATCGATTAGTGAGTACTGTGACAAAAATAGTGTAACCTAGATTATTTCATAAAAAGAAAAATACATCATATTATTATTTGTAAGCATTATAACAATTTTAACATTTTATCATAAATAATATTCAATATTCACTATTATGAATAATAAATATTCATAAAAAATTAAATAAACTCACTTAAATTATTAATTTAAATAATAAATGTACCGACACATTTCAAACTTTAAAAAATGATTTTAAAAACAATAAGGGGGTATGTGAGAAAATTACTTATTGTACCTTTTTAAGGTTAGGAACAAGAGCTGCAAGAGCAATGAAGTTCTGGGTGAGTTTCTCTCTTCTCTTTCTCTCAGCCATGATATGATCTTGACCATGATGAGCACGAGACCTTTTGCTCATTGAGGTTTTTGTTTCCAAGTTTTGTTTTGAGTTTAAGGTAGGGTCAAATCCACATAATTGTGAGGAATTAGTAGTGGGTGAATTTGGGGCGTTGTCAAAAGATGGAAGTTGAAACTGAAAAGATGAAATTGATGGTGATGGAGAAAGTTTTGGTGAAAAGGTTTCAATGATTTTGTTGCTATGATCAATTGTTTTCAGCTCCATATTTGGCTTATCAAAATCAAAGTTAAAAGAGTCCAAATTTGTTTCATTACTTGATGTGTTGCTAAGAGATGTGGGAGTGGACACCGAAGTGAAACATTGTTGTTTGTTTTGTTCTTGGAATACATTACCTATGTCATGTGAAAGAAACTCTACCACATCTGTATCAAGGAAATTCAGGTTGCTTTCCTCAGCAAATAAATTGTATTCGTCCATTTCCTTCAAAAAAGGAAATTTCAAAGTATTAAAAATGGGAAATGCTAATGAAGTGCCGCCGACCTTAGGGCATTGTTTAGTAACTTTAAATAGTAAGTTTTTGTTAAAGTTTATGTAATTAATGTATTAGAAAGTGAAGTTTTTGACCTTTTAAAAAAAAATTCTTCATTAACAATTCTTAATTAGTGTCCTTAGGACACTCGTTAACAAAATCTTTAAATAAGAAAAGTGAATTTGCCTTTTGATTTTCTTACCAAATCAGATAACCAGCTGTTGGTTGATGATGCGTTCATTGCTGTGTTGTTGATTTCTTCCATTGTCTCATTCAAATTGGGTAACACTTGTATACTAATTTGTGTTGAATTAGAGTTTCCATTGTTGGGTCTTTTATACTAATTTTAAGCACGTGTGGTATGTCTCATTTATTGGCAACGTCAACATGCTTTATCTTTTTTTTTTTTGAGGGGTGTGCTATATCATTTACTCACAAGTGGTAACATGCTATATTATTTTTTTTTAAATTTTTTTAGGGGATGCTATTTTATTTTTTAACAGGTCAATATACTATTATATCATTGTTGATACCAAAATTATAAAATTTATGGTATTGGGAAAAGTCTTAGTGTTAAAATTTGAATAGAAGAAGAAAACTCATTTCGACTGGTCATGGAACGTGATTTGTCGTAGTTAGCCATATTAAGTAGAATTCGACTAAACTATTTTGCTGTCGAAGGCTTCATTTTTAACAAGAAATGACATATGTTATAAGACATCGGAAGAAGTCATTCAAAGAGTGGAATATTGACATAGTTCGTCGATCAAGCAAATAACTCCTACATAGAAGTTATCAGAAGTTATTAAATAAGACACTTGTCAATATCTTACATGTAAGAGGTTATTTTCTTTTCTCTATAAATAGTTGCAATTTCGATGTATTAGAGGTTGGATCCTATTTTCTGAAAGTCTTGTAACACCTGCGCCGTGTTGGCAAACGAGTTCAGGGGCGAAAAAAGATGGATTCCGACCACCCTTTAGATTCCCTTCAATTTAATATTGCTTTGTTTCTTGCTTTATTTTCCTTTTTCTTTGACAATTTGCATTTCTTTTCATCTTCTTTATTTTTCTTTCTTTTGAATATGCTCACTTGATGAGTATTTTTTTTCTATTATGTTGTCATGAGACAACTTGGTATTACAAGTTGTTGGATGTGATTCTAACATTAATAAGAATAATAATTTTGTTCCTAAAGAACGCATGGAGTGATATCATAAATCGCGAGAGTTGAACGAACACTATAGAAAAACATTTATCTAGTCCTAAAACATTGATGGAAAATGAAGTTTACATTACCAAAAATCGGTGTAAACAAATTGGTGAACCTGACATTAAAAGTCTTAGTGTTAGAATTTGAATAGAAGAAGAAAACTTATTTCCACTGGGCATGAAACGTGATTTGTCGAAGTTAGCCATATTAAGTGGAATTCAAAGGCTTCATTTTTAACAAGAAGTGACATATGTTACAAGACAACGGAAGAAGTCATTCAAAGAGTCGAATATTGACATAGTTCGTCGATCAAACAAACAACTCTTACATAGAAGTTATCGGAAGTTATTAAATAAGACACTTGTCAATATCTTAGATGTAGGAAGTTATTTTCTTTTCTTTATAAATAGTTGCAATTTCAATGTATTAGAGGTTGGATCCTATTTTCTGAAAGCCTTGTAACACCTACGCTGCGTTGGCAAACGGGTCCAGGGGCGAATAGGGATTTCGACCACCCTTTACATTCCTTGCAATTTAATATTGCTTTGTTTCTTGCTTAATTTCCCTTTTTCTTTTGCAATTTGCATTTCTTTTCATCTTCTTTATTTTTTTTTCTTTTGAATATGCTCACTTGAGTATTTTCTATTATGTTGTCATGAGACAATTTGTTATTAAAAGTTGTTGGATGCAATTCTAACATTAATAAGAACAATAATTTTGTTCCTAAATAACACATGAAGTGATATCATAAATTGCGAGACTTGAACAGATACTATAGAAAGACATTTATCCAGTCCTAAAACGCTAATGGATAATGAAGTTTACATTACCAAAATTCGGTGTAAACAATCATTAAAAAAGGAAAATTGATAAGCAAATGGTGTAATTTTTTAAAAAAAAAACTAAAAACAAATTCTATATATATTTATAAAACATCTTTACTTAATTAACATTTTTATTTACTCTCTCCAGTCACATTTATAAAAAAACTTTTCTTTTTTTTTAGATTCATTAATGTATTTGAATTATAATATATTTCAGATATATCAATTATTAAATTAATCTATAAAAGCAACAGTAGCTTATAAATATGACAGAGGAAATATACTTAAAAAACTACTTCCACTTGTCCTTTATATAAGAGATAAGTGAGTCAACAAAAATTGATATATTTGATTTACATCATGAGTCAAATACATAAACTTTGATTGACCTATTTGTCTCTTATAAAAATGATCGGAGGGAGTATTTTATTTGACCTAGTGCCCCAATCATCTTTGACTAACTTATGTTTAGGACCAGTTATAGCGCCGATACTCTAATGCTTAATAGGCCAAGTTTATCCCCCACTGTAAAATAGTAAAAGAATTCATGTAAAAAAAACTGTGAGCGGCACACTCATGATAGCGTATACCCCACTTGTGTGTGCCTTTATGGTGGTAGTTGAAATTGCTATTGAATTACGCACAGTTGGTAGTTGGAACTTTAGTTAATATGAGAAAAGAAATTTGTCTCTCTTGATGGAAAAGGCCAAATGAATGATGAGAAATGTTAACGAGTGTTTTTGGGACACTTTTTAAATATCAAAAGTGATAAGTTTTTATAAAAGTTTATGCATTTGTTGTATTGAAAATTGAAGTGTTTAATTTTTTTCAAAAATAATTTCTTTATTAGGGATACTTAAAGAGTACCTCGTGATACTCATTAACAAGACCATATATATAATAGTATTATATTCCGACGGTTGAGATTGATTACATGGTAATTGTAATGACATTTTGATGGGAAACATTAAAAAAAATATGACCCCACCAATTCATTAATTAACATTTTATCATTTTAGATGTAATTCATTTATTATTATTTATTAAACTGTTTGATATTTCAAAAAGAAATTCTTTTGTCATCCTCCTTCTCTCTTTACGGAAACTCTTCACCCCTCACTTTTTTTCTTCTTCTCAAGTCTCAACCATAAAACCACCATAACCATTATAAATTCCATTCATTTATTTAAACCATCATCAATTTTAATTTTTGAATTACTCCCTCCATTTTTTATCTTATCTTTTGATGTTTTAGCTCTTGGCACAAGTCTTAAGCAGTAATTAAAGTATATAAATATTTGTATGTTTTGGACTAAAATGTCCTTATTTATAATTAATAGTTTTATGATATCATTTTCAACAAGGGTAAACTTGGGAAAAGAATATTAAATACACTAAAACATCAAATATTTTGAAATATAGTTGAAGTTCTAAAATATCAAAAGAAAAAAAATGGAGGGAGTACCACTTTTCTAGCGAGATTCCGATCACCGGAATTCTGTGAACTTTAACGGCTTAGATTAACGAAAAGGAAGATGATTTTAATGACCTTTCACTCACCGAATAAAAGATGAAATATTTCATTCACAAACTTTTTCATGGTGCATCAGATCTGAAGGAAAAAAAAGGAGCTTCAACGTTGAATATATATATATATATATATATTTAGACATGCGTCTGAAGAATAAACACATATCAAGAATTTTCATCATCAATTTAATCTTTTTTTTTTAAGAAATCTGTCATTTGAAGTAAACATTCCGCTTTTTTGGAAAATAGAGTGAAATATTTGATGATGAAGATTGAGGTAGTTCAACAATGAAGAAGATGAAGATAGTATACTTTAGATTAAGCTTTTTTCCTTATGTTTTTCGATTAAGCTTTTTTCCTTGGGTTTTTCGATTTCAGCAGTAAAAAATAATAGAAATTAGCTTATACGTGTTTTGGAAAAGAAGAGAAATTGAGGTGATACATTAGTAAATCAGGAGGTGTACTAGATAAAATACAAACAACATTAAAAAACTAGTTTCAATTTTTATATTTTTTTTTTCAAAACAGGTTGCCCACTTACAGGTGTCCTGGAAAAGGGCACTTTTCCATGGTGGGAAATAACTCTCCATTCCCAGGCTAAACGCCACCTCAGTTCATTGATGGTACAAATAAGAAAAGAAAGAAAAAACTTATTATTTACATAATGAACAAATAAGGAAAAATAACGACATAAACAGCGACTGAAAAAGAAAATAAATTCTCTGAAAAAAAATTTAGGTAGAAAATAATTTCTTTGATGAAGAAGCAATGTGGAGCAAACGAACCCTGTTTAAAGTATGTGATTATTAGGGTTTGGTTGGACTGATGTTATATGAATTGAAAATACCCCTACCGGGAGGTATGAAGTGTTTGCTTGGAAACACAAGTTACGAATCCTTCGCTGTTGGATGATAATAAAAAGGCTTAAATATGCAAATAGTCCCTGTAAATAGGGTTCATTTTGCTTTTGGTTCTTGGTAATTTTTTTTTTAAAAACACCCTTGCAAAATTTTCTGTCTTTTAAAAAAGTCCCTGGTGTTTTTGCAAGGGTGTTTTTTTAATTTTTTTTACCAAGGACCAAAAGCAAAACGAGCCCTATTTGCATATTTAAGCCTAATAAAAATAAGGTAAATTCTTAAGTGCTTTAAAGTTTGGTTAGCTATCGGTATTTTTAAACAAAATTTGTTTAACATTTTAATTTATTTTAAAATAAATTAATATAAAATATGACATGATCTTGATTGATTAGATGATGGGTACATATTCAACCAAATTACTTGAGTACCATTGTATTCATCTATAAATAAATCAATTTAGACACACTCACATAAATGAATAAAATATGAAAGAAAGAATAATTAAATAATATGTATTTTACGCATGTTTGTCGAAATAATTTTGATTTGGGGTTGTGCATATACATGCATTTCTCCAGCAAGGAAGTCCCACTCTTCTTTGTTTCAAAAAGCAATAATTCAGTACACATGTGTTACTATTAAATTGCATTTCAACTACCCTTTTCACGATGTGGACAACAAGTATTTCTCCGTTTAGATGGCAGCGACCATGTTGTGGTCGCCTCAAATGTAATATTGATGCTTCTTTTTTCGATTAGCTGAATAGGAAAAAGAAGCACACTTAATTAGATCTATAATCATCATGTATTGATTATTACATTAATAAAATGAACTATAGTAAGACTTTCCCAAACCAAAAAAGGTAAGATAAACTTTTGGTCAACAAAGGTTCAAGGGACCTAATTAACTATAGCATACTAATCAAATTGGATTGGAATGTTCTTACGGGAGAAGCTTAGGTATTATTTTATGCTTTGGATAATGGCCAAGTGATATTCAATTTGATAATGTTGATTTTGTTTTAGACTCCAAAGTGACATTGGATGCTTTTCATGACAACCATATCGATGTCACAAAATTTGGCTAGGTGACAACAACTTGTAGATAATTTGGTTGGGGATCTTCTTCTACCTTGATCATCTCCTCGAGTTCCCTTTTGAGTAATATGGTGTTTGATAGGTGTGAATGTCATCCTCCTTCGATGATTGATCCCGTCATAAACAATTCCCAAGGTCTATAAAGACTGATACCAACATCGATTTCATTGCTAGCTTGCAAAGTCTTTAGCAAATGTTTTGGATTTGTCGGATACAGAATGCTCCGCCACATCTTCATCGTCGACTTGCTTCGTGTGAGTGATTTCACACCTTTTCAAGCCATTGTTTGTAGAAGTTAGAAGGTAGGGAGATTTTCAGAACAAGATTCTTAGAACTCCATTCCCATATACGACGTCATTGTTCTTGTTGTAGAACATAAGAGTCGGTCAGAGGTGGTGAGAAGTAGACGCTGCACTGGTTCATAGAGGTTGGAATTGATCGTTCACTAATGCATGTGGTGTACCTGCAAAGACAATTCAATGCTCAAGTCAGCGAGATTTCAATTTTCTTTGAGAAGATTTCTCAAAATGACTGTAACACCCATACTAACTTTAACTAGTATATTAGCATGTGCGTTAAACCGATACTGGATACATTTAAAAATTTCAATAATAATATTACATCACAATAGAATAAATACATGTTTACTCGTTTGTACAGTAATCCATTGCTGTTACAATACTTTTACAAATGTCCATAAAGCTTCTGAGCTGGCACACAACGAGCAAATGCACTCCATCCAGTACCTCTATGAAGATCTTCGTCACGAACCTCTGACTAACCTGTAAACCTGCACCAGAAGGAATGGGATGAGACATAATGTCTCAGTGAGCTCTACCCAACCAACTGTTGGCAACCACAGGGAACCTAGGGTCGCCATGCCTACCTTGGCAATCTCGGGGATTTCCTATGATCGCCAAGTCTTTAACTGTCTATAACCTTTACTGTATCTGTCTATAACCATAACTATAATCTGCCTATAACTTTAACTTAGTGATCGAGGGGAAACCTAGGACCACTTTCTGATAACTGTCTATAACTATAACTATGAGATTCCTGAGACTATAACTGTAACTGTAACTTTAACTGTAACTATGAAACATAAAACATATACACAGTTCGATAGCAGTTTTATGTTAGCTGTTAGCGTTGAACAAACAATTATCTGAGTTCAATTTTACGGAGGGCACCCCGGGTGGAGCAACCCCGAGATACGTCTCCCTATGAACCGGTGAAACTCCTATCATATCAGGCTATCACCGGACTCCCTATGAAATTGCATGTGGATAACCCTCTCGGAGAAATCCCATCCGG
This sequence comes from Medicago ruthenica, assembly GCA_018208015.1. Taxonomy (NCBI): domain Eukaryota; kingdom Viridiplantae; phylum Streptophyta; class Magnoliopsida; order Fabales; family Fabaceae; genus Medicago; species Medicago ruthenica. The sequence continues at coordinate 29,745,388 of CM031376.1, forward strand.
CGTATCCCGGAGTCTGATGAACATGCCTATGACTGTGAAACGTGCAAGCACGCCAATATCTTTAATCTTTAATTCTTTAACTTTAACGTATGAACATATAATCTGTAACTATGAACATATAACCTTCCTGTAACTATAATCTATAACTTATGATTCTTGGCTTATCGTTCTCATAAGCCACCTATAATCGTTGGAGAACCAACACTATAACCTTTAAATGAAACTATAATTGATAAATTATTCCTATTACTTTGTATCCTAAAGTGGATACAACTAACAACTTGATTCTCATGCTATAACTCTTATTTCCCTATCAAGGAATTCGGCATATCGTTGTCATATGCCGTTCTTAGGACTTTCCTATTCATATAACCATTGTTCTTGCATTTTCTATGCCTTGCGTATTCCTTGCTCCTATAATCTTTCAACCATTGGAAGCCTTTTTGGATGGGTTAAAATGGTGGATAATGTTTCTAAAATGTTTCTGGAGAAAACGGGAGTGAAAAACCATGCCCACGCGCACCAGAATGCCCAAAACAGCAAAGCTGTCAAGTGCTGTCGCTATAGCCACGGCCTGTCGCTACAGCGACTGTAGGTAAAAGTCTGGAAAAGCACTGCTCGCTTGTAGCGACGGCTGGTCGCTTGAAGCGACCGTAGGCAGAAATCCAAGCTGTTTGGTCGCTGTAGCGACGGCTGGTCGCTGTAGCGACCATGACAGGTCAAAACTTGTTAAAAATCATGTTTTTCCACCATTTTTGCTCATTCCAAGTTACCCAAACATCCCAAACATGTTAGGAATGATTTTCTATTACAAATTGGTAGTTTAAAACACATATGAGCAAGGAATTAGCAAGTATAGAGAATTAGGGTAAAAACCATAAAACTTGACCTATGAAGAAAATCACTATAAATCTCTCAAAGAGAGGTTCTAAAACCTCAAGGGAGCTCACCTTAAACTTGATTTGGTGCTGGTTTAACTTCTAGCTTCAAACCCTAGCTCAACTCTTTGATCTTTCTTGCTTTCTCTTGTTACTACTCCTTAAACCAAGCTTCCTAGCCAATAATCCACAAGATTGGATGATGTTTAAGAGGTTGGTAGTGAGGGAGATGATGATGCACGAAAATTAGAGAGAGAGGGAGGAAGAAATCAGTTCTTAGAGAGAGAGAGGGATGATAAATATGAAGAAAATTCATGTTTATCCCCTTTTATATCCCTTTCCTCTCGTAATTACCATAACGCCATTCCGTTCGTTTAATTCCTGTGATACTGTTAAAAGTCATGTTTAAACGGGATATTACACTCTACCCCCCTTAAAAGAAATTTCGTCCTCGAAATTTAGATAATCCTTATGAGATCCTGTAAAGATAAATCCTTTCTACCTCTTTCTCTACTATGAAAATTTCCAATCCTTTAAGCTTGTTGGAACTTCATGGCAACTCCAGGGCCTGACATGTAGATTAATCACGCACCCCGATTAAACTATACTGGTTAAAACTTGTTCTTTAGCCATGATTTCCATTTCTGTAAATCAAAACATGTGACGATCTCTTTCCGACCGAAAGGTCTGATGCATGTTACATAACTATAATCTGTTAGGACGTATGGTTATCTGAACCAACATTTCCATCTTATCTGACTATGATCTCTGCTCGACATTTTTCCTTACTAATCCAATGTAAAATTGTTAAATCTCGGATTTCCTTTACTGAATTCTATCAGTTTTTCTTTAATTGACAATTCCATATTAACCTGAAGACGTTGAGTCATTCTGATTTCCTCAGTTATTCCATCTTTCCGAGGAATCTATTATATTACTTTCAGTTCCAAAGAACTCTTATCTTTAACTTTCGCCTCGTAAGACGACCTTTTACTGTTACATTCGTAACATCCTTTATATAGATTAGTCTTGCACTGAAAAACATCTGATATTGAGTATTCTCAAATGGAAAAGAAGTTTATTACAACTACCTCCACGATTCAATTTCAAAGTGGTGGCTGAACTTATGGTACAAGTTCACTTCTCTCTGACATCCTGGTGTAACTGTTATCTCAACCATGTACATTGTTGACATTCCCACTGCGGGAAACCTTAAGGCTCGAGAAATCTTATGAGCCTCTCGTGCTCCAATTTAATTAATCAACGATAACGCGTAACTAAGGTCTTAGGAGCCTTATTCCTTCTAGGACTCTGACAATCTTGCATCAATCAAGATATTCCTTAATCATGGGATTAATACCTTCTCTACCCCAAATTTCAAACTTATGAAAGTTTAATACAAGTGACGTGTGGCATAAGCCGTCTCACATATCATCATATAATATAATCCATAGCACAAAGCTTCCATACACGATCGAGTACGTGTACTCTACTATCGGGTACACAATACGTCGCATCATCATTGTCCAACTAATGGGACATCATACTTAGTCATAACATACTTGAGGCAATGTCACGCCAACTAAGGTCACTCTTCTATTTCTTAACTCATGCTTGTATTCTTTAAACATTCACAATCCCATAACGTAAATTATGGTTACATTCCGTTGTCGTAATAACTTACTTGTCAAAAGACATTCTCTGTTTTCGAAAAGAAAGCTCTATCCTGATCGCTGTCAGAATAGCACTTTAAAACTCTTAATCCTTTATTTCATAACTTTAATTCATGTAGCCTTTTACTGTAAACTATGAGAAATCCTCTGATCCGTGTAAAACATTTCTTTCCTTTAACTGTGAACATTAAATTCAAAAATTTCTGAATTCCTCAACTAAGATTTGTTCGGTAACAACGAATATGTTCTGCTTAAGACTTTCCTGTTAAAACATTACCGAATGCGTACCACGGTTACTAATACATGTCTCATGACTATAAAGATGTTACACTACTGTCTAAGTAGTATAAACTCTGTCTGATCAGTATACATAATACTAATCATAACCTGTTACATGCCTGTTACATGCAACATGCTAGCATAACGTGGGTACGATGCGGAATAACTTCATGCCACTGCATAATTCCTCTTTTGTTAAACTTATTACTCAAGTTAACTTTAAGTTACTGAGCTGAAACAGCTAAATTACCGTTTTAGATGTGGCTTCCTTCGCCATGTACTCATTGTGCTAGAACACATGCTTTGAATTTTTAAACTGCTTCAATTCTTATTTCTCATGAGTTTCAAGGTCCGAAACATTCCTCGACTTATCTCTTAAAATTTCCTGTTAGAACTGTTGGTAAGTTCAAGTCATCACTACTTACACATATTCTGTAGCTGAAGAATTAATCTCTGAATACTTTTCCTGTAATTCATTTGGCAAGGACTTCACAACATCCTCTTCTCTAAACTTCAGCTTTGATTTGTCTGTTAACTCATAATTGGATTACTTCTCCGCTGCGCAACTCTGATTTAAACAATTTACCTTGGGATAGAAGTAATACACCACTATTACCATATAAATTCTCCTTGGCCAATCCTTTGACTTTATAACTTCGTAATTACCATATATGACCATCTTCCATTAAAATTTCTCTTGTGGTTTAATTCACCTGTTAACTTACTGATTGCTCGACGCTTGACTCTGCGTTTCTTTTCGAGCATAAACAAAATTCTTATTTTCACGAAATAAGCCGAAACCTGTAAACAGTCTTTAACAATAATCACGAGCCCAACAATGCTCCTGTTAAAACAACTTATACGCTGGTTCTAGCTTTACTCTTCATATTATGAATCGAGTTCCGTCCTATAATTATCCGTAGGGATTTCACATCCACAACCTTTTTCCAAGGCACTTAGGTCCACATAACTCTTGGTTACTTCTCGGATTGCTCCGGGAATAATCCGTCTGGGTAAAACTCAACTTTTACCGGCTCTCCTGTAAATTCAAACATGTGATACACTTCTTCGAGTACCCGATTAATAAATCTTTAAACTTCAACTCTTATTATTTCCTACTGGATCCTTCCTGAACTTGTTAAAGTACTCACAATTCCAATCTAATCTTGTTACCTGAATAATGGTCCACCTGACTTCGCGCCCGTTGCCCTCTTCATGGTTTCGAACAATCCAAGGTAGGTATGTTCTACCATCTTAACACATACCAACATAAGGTGATCTTTGTCGGCTTACCCGAAAACGTGTGCAAGGAGCCCATCGAAGGAGAATATAGAACTCCTTAACTTCAACCATAACTTTAACTGTAACTTGTACGTTAGTGACGATCTTACTGCTTAATCCTCGTAACCAGTCTGCTATAATCCGTCAACATAAGATTCAATCTTTACTTCTTACCCTTACAGGGGGTTTCCTTCACTTATCGCTAAGCTCGCGTTCCTCATACCAAGTATCTTGATGACCCACAATAAAGGAAGGTAACCTGTTCCATCTGCTCACTATTTCGTTTAATCCATAAACGAGTCTCTTACCTGTCGGATGTTAAGATCTCGTCCGTTCCACGTGCGCAAGTCCTTCCGTTCTTACACACTATGTCCTTACTGGAATTCCAGAGCTTCCGATAATTAGTTGATCATTCCTTATTCCAAGTCGCTGGGTTGGTATCACAATCCATTGCATTTGTAGCCGGAATTAAAACTCTAATCAACCATTAACTTTAACTTTCCAAATTACGGTTCCCGTTAGGATTCCATAATTCTTTACTCTACACATCTCTTCGGAGAAGGCATCGCTCAATGATGCGTCCAACTAGCCAAGGTACTTGACCTTACTCTTAGATACTTTTAAATACTTCTTACATTCCTGAGACTTTGCCATTAACAGACTCAGTTACTTCACGGTTAGAGAACCATCCTTTGACATTAAACACTTTGTCAATTTCGTCTTAGAATCTGACGTCTTAACCTTTACCCTTCGTACACTTCTTTCCTCCTTGGTCACATTCAGCTCTCGGACATTTATCCTAACTGTCATATACTAGACTGAGTTGATCAGGCTCAACTAGATGTGACATTTAGAACAACATCCGGAACCCAATGGTTCCACTACTTTCATTGAATCTTAAATGACCCATGGCACGGTCTGAATCGACCTGCTCTGATACCAATTGTAACACCCATACTAACTTTAACTAGTATATTAGCATGTGCGTTAAACCGATACTGGATACATTTAAAAATTTCAATAATAATATTACATCACAATAGAATAAATACATGTTTACTCGTTTGTACAGTAATCCATTGCTGTTACAATACTTTTACAAATGTCCATAAAGCTTCTGAGCTGGCACACAACGAGCAAATGCACTCCATCCAGTACCTCTATGAAGATCTTCGTCACGAACCTCTGACTAACCTGTAAACCTGCACCAGAAGGAATGGGATGAGACATAATGTCTCAGTGAGCTCTACCCAACCAACTGTTGGCAACCACAGGGAACCTAGGGTCGCCATGCCTACCTTGGCAATCTCGGGGATTTCCTATGATCGCCAAGTCTTTAACTGTCTATAACCTTTACTGTATCTGTCTATAACCATAACTATAATCTGCCTATAACTTTAACTTAGTGATCGAGGGGAAACCTAGGACCACTTTCTGATAACTGTCTATAACTATAACTATGAGATTCCTGAGACTATAACTGTAACTGTAACTTTAACTGTAACTATGAAACATAAAACATATACACAGTTCGATAGCAGTTTTATGTTAGCTGTTAGCGTTGAACAAACAATTATCTGAGTTCAATTTTACGGAGGGCACCCCGGGTGGAGCAACCCCGAGATACGTCTCCCTATGAACCGGTGAAACTCCTATCATATCAGGCTATCACCGGACTCCCTATGAAATTGCATGTGGATAACCCTCTCGGAGAAATCCCATCCGGCGTATCCCGGAGTCTGATGAACATGCCTATGACTGTGAAACGTGCAAGCACGCCAATATCTTTAATCTTTAATTCTTTAACTTTAACGTATGAACATATAATCTGTAACTATGAACATATAACCTTCCTGTAACTATAATCTATAACTTATGATTCTTGGCTTATCGTTCTCATAAGCCACCTATAATCGTTGGAGAACCAACACTATAACCTTTAAATGAAACTATAATTGATAAATTATTCCTATTACTTTGTATCCTAAAGTGGATACAACTAACAACTTGATTCTCATGCTATAACTCTTATTTCCCTATCAAGGAATTCGGCATATCGTTGTCATATGCCGTTCTTAGGACTTTCCTATTCATATAACCATTGTTCTTGCATTTTCTATGCCTTGCGTATTCCTTGCTCCTATAATCTTTCAACCATTGGAAGCCTTTTTGGATGGGTTAAAATGGTGGATAATGTTTCTAAAATGTTTCTGGAGAAAACGGGAGTGAAAAACCATGCCCACGCGCACCAGAATGCCCAAAACAGCAAAGCTGTCAAGTGCTGTCGCTATAGCCACGGCCTGTCGCTACAGCGACTGTAGGTAAAAGTCTGGAAAAGCACTGCTCGCTTGTAGCGACGGCTGGTCGCTTGAAGCGACCGTAGGCAGAAATCCAAGCTGTTTGGTCGCTGTAGCGACGGCTGGTCGCTGTAGCGACCATGACAGGTCAAAACTTGTTAAAAATCATGTTTTTCCACCATTTTTGCTCATTCCAAGTTACCCAAACATCCCAAACATGTTAGGAATGATTTTCTATTACAAATTGGTAGTTTAAAACACATATGAGCAAGGAATTAGCAAGTATAGAGAATTAGGGTAAAAACCATAAAACTTGACCTATGAAGAAAATCACTATAAATCTCTCAAAGAGAGGTTCTAAAACCTCAAGGGAGCTCACCTTAAACTTGATTTGGTGCTGGTTTAACTTCTAGCTTCAAACCCTAGCTCAACTCTTTGATCTTTCTTGCTTTCTCTTGTTACTACTCCTTAAACCAAGCTTCCTAGCCAATAATCCACAAGATTGGATGATGTTTAAGAGGTTGGTAGTGAGGGAGATGATGATGCACGAAAATTAGAGAGAGAGGGAGGAAGAAATCAGTTCTTAGAGAGAGAGAGGGATGATAAATATGAAGAAAATTCATGTTTATCCCCTTTTATATCCCTTTCCTCTCGTAATTACCATAACGCCATTCCGTTCGTTTAATTCCTGTGATACTGTTAAAAGTCATGTTTAAACGGGATATTACAATGACAATATGTACCTTTTTTTTGTGTGACACGCCTTATCTACAGACATTCAGGTATGTATATCTCAGTTTTGCCATTATGGAGCAATGGTCGGACGACCGTCAAATCATGCACATGGCTTAGATGTGTTACGAGTGTATTATCAGGTGCAACACGACTCTTCATTAGTGCATGTAATATGTAGCGTTGGATGGACGTCTTTTTTTGCCTTAGCTAGGATAATGGACTTTGGGTCTTGTTTGTGCAATTTGTAACAATTATTATTATTATTATTATTATTATTATTATTATTATTATTATTATTATTATTATTATTATTATTATTATTATTATCGTCGTCGTTATATTAAGGGTCTGTTTGTTAAGGATTAAAATAATTTAGTTTGTTTGGATACAACTGCATAAAAGGGATTTTTTTGTTACAAAATTATCTTAATCTTTTGACAATTATTTAGAAAAAAATCGTTTTTTTTTTAAATTACCAGCAGTGTTCAGATTACCAGCACGGGAAGGCCCCTTATCCTCAGTCCGAACCTTCTTGGTCCGCTCCCGGTTGTCGTTCTTCTCTCCCCCATCATCGAGAGAAGCATCCCTTTTCGGCCTCCTCTCCTGCTGACCGGAGGCTCCCGAGGAAGATTTGGAGCGGTGTCTGGAATTCGTGTGGGATTCCTTCCAGAGATCCTTTGGAGGGTCAAAATCCCTTAGAGACTTCAGAGAGTCTCTCACGCGAGGCCGAGAGTTGTCCCAGCAAGAAGACTCCACCTCTTTCACAATGGCCTTAAGAAGGGCAACCCCTTCCACAACTTGGGCTTGGGGGACTCTGTCTGTGGCAGTAGGAGGGGGGGTCTTCTTGCTTCAAAGTCTTCAATGTATCTAAGAACCTCATTCAATCTATAAAGAAGAGAAAATAGAAGAATAAGGCAATAACTAGAGGAAAACTGCAACAAAGAAATGACAAGGGAAATTCATAAACCCCCCCTCACTCACCAAAAATCTCCCGGCGGTGGGCAACATCCCTCCCACGGATAACTAGCCTATTATCCACGAATCTTGGTTGAGAAATCGTCTTTGAAGGATTCCCCAGATGCTTAGGGTTAGGAATTTGTTCTAGTTCAAAAGAAGCGACGAAACGCTCTAAGTCAGACTTCAGGCGCCTCCTTGCCGGGTTAAGGGGCGTGTCTTCAAAGGAATAAGCGACGGCAAGTTTGTCAAAGTGATCCCTGGTTGTCGTTCTTGCATAATGTAGATCTCCGTCAACCTCGCTAAAGACATACTGATCTTGTTAGAAATAAAATGCGCTGACTTAGTCAACCGGTCTACAATCACCCAAACGGTATCACTTCCTTTCATAGTCTTTGATAATCCACTTACAAAATCCATTGAGATACTATCCCACTTCCACTCTGGCACAAACAACGGTTGCATCATTCCTCCCGGCTTTTGATGCTTAATCTTAGACTTCTAACAAACCAAACAAGCATACACAAACTCTGCAATGTCTTTCTTCATTCTTGGCCACCAAAACAACTTCTTCAGATCCGGATACATCTTCGTCGCTTCGGGATGAATACTCAAACTACTCCGATGAACTTCATCCAAAATCTTACTCTTAAGCTCAAACACATCCGGTACACAAACTCGATCATGAAACCTCAAAACTCCTATCTCATCCAATCTAAAGTCTCCTCCTTTGCCTTAATTAATCAACACTAACCGATCAACAAGTTCTAAGTCCACCTTCTGACCTTCCTTGATTTCCTCCAAAATATTACTTGTCAGCATCAACATTCCCAACTTCACACCATTCGGCGTCAACTCACACACCAAGCTCAAATATCTGAAAAGCTCAACCAACTCCAATTCCTTAACCATAAGCGTCGAGATGTGCAAAGACTTCTGACATAACGCATCTGCCACCACATTCGCATTGCCTAGATGATAACTCAACTCACAATCATAATCATTCAGAAATTCCAACCAACGCCTCTGCCTCATATTCAACTCCTTCTGGTGAAACAGATACTTCAAACTCTTGTGATCGCTGAACACTTCGAACTTTAAACCAAACAGATAGTGCCTCCAAATCTTAAGCGCAAACACTACCGCTGCCAATTCCAAATCATGGGTCGGATAATTCCTCTCATGTATCTTCAACTGCCTCGAAGCATACGCTACAACCTTTCCGTTCTACATAAACACTCTGCCCAATCCCATCTTAGAAGCATCACAATACACAACAAAAGACTCATTCGCATTCGGCAAAATCAAAACTGGCGCTGATGGAAACCTCAGACCCTGAAGTCAACTTGTTAATTAAATTAACAACAATTTTCTATTAATACTTATGTTTGTCATCATCAAAAAGGGGGAGATTGTTGGAACAAAATGTATGAACAACTCTCTTTTGAGTTTTGATGATAACAAAGTGTTAAAAAGAAAATTGGATATGCTAATGCTTGATCCTAGTGTGCAGAACCATGTACTTAAAGATTGGTATCTAATAATGGTCCTGAAAGAACAAGTTAAGAGCAAGAAGGAAAATATAGAAGCTTGTGTTGCAAAGCTGAAGAAAATCAGCGTCTGAAGAAGTGCTTCTGAAGGCAGCGTCTGAAGAAGAGCTTCTGAAGGGAGTGTCTGAAGGCAGCGTCTGAAGGTCTGCTTTTGAAGAAGTGCGTCTGATGAACAGTGGGTCTGATGCCTGCTTCTGAAGACTGCGCCTGATGAACAGTGCGTCTGATGCCAGCTTCTGAAGAACTGCGTCTGAAGACAGCTTCTGATGAACAGTGTCTGAAGCCAGTTCTGAAGAGAAGCTTCTGAAGTCTAAATTTTAAGGAAAAGCAACTGTCACTGTCAACAGTAAAGCACTGTACAGTCAGAACAGCTCATTGCAACAGTTGTCTCCTTGGATGAAACACGCAACCAGGTTTTCAGGAAACATTCAAAATGTGTTGCTCTGTTTTCTGTGTTGCGCACACAATGACAGAATAGAAGGAATTAATGTTGGCTGAAGTTTCTAATTGCAACGGCTCTAATTGCTGACATGGCATCTTCATAACAGCTCATTATTCCTCTATAACGGATTGAAGAATTGAAGAAGAAGAAGACTAAGACTCTGTTACTCTGTTTTTCTGGAAAATGTAACTGCCAAATTAGAAAGAGTCTTAATCTGTATTGTATTTTGTGAACACCACTGATAGTATATCAAGTGTTCAACTCAAACATATTCTTTGTAATTCTGTTTGATTAAAAGTCTCTTGCCTGCGTGATTGAGCAACTAGAAGTTTCATACTTTGTGTTTGAGCAAGAAAGTCTTAGACTGTGTGTCTAAGCAAGGAAGTCTCATACTTTGTGTTTTAGCAAGAAAGTCTTAGACTGTGTGTCTGAGCAAGGAAGCCTCATACTTTGTGTTTGAGCAAGGAAGTCTTAGACTGTGTGTCTAAGCAGGGAAGTCTCTTACTTTGTGTTAGAGCATAGGAAGTCTCTTACTTTGTGTTAGAGCATAAGAAGTCTCTTGCTTTGTGCTTGAGCAATTGTAATCTTTGTGATTATAGTGAAAATCTCTTGTTAGTAACAAGGGGACTGGACTACTTCCAGATTGTGGAAGGAACCAGGATAAACTGATGTCTCTCTCTCTCTCTCTCTCTCATTTACTTTATATCCGCTGCTAAACAACTCTAAAAATAGTTTCAGAATCTGATTCACATCTGATTCTGAACTAACCTTAGTTTTTGAGAACGAACAGAAAAAGCCAACACAATTCAACCCCCCCTTCTTGTGTTTTTCTCACCTTCATCGTCCTCCTTCATTCTAAAGAGTTCATATTGGTGAACCAATTGGTTTGCCTTACTCTCCTTGACATGTTGGTTTCCTTCATATGTAGAGCAGAGTGATTCAAAGATGGACTTTGTTGTAGATCTGTCTACTATCTTCAAATATTCAGCGTGAGGTAGAGCATTCACCAGTATTCCTCGAACTTTGTGATGCTTCTTGTATATCTTTTTTTGAGTGGCTGTCAGACTCCTTCTGTCAGCCATCATGCCTTCTTCATCAACCTTGAAGCTGATTCCATCTTCAATAATGTCCCAGAGTTCATCATCAACACCTATAATGTGACTGTACATCTTGCTTTTCCACCAAGAAAATTGTGTAGCATCTCCATTAAAAGATAGAGGTTTGACAGAGTAACTGTTTTTATCATTGGTGGAGGTATTGGTGATATCAGGAGTGGAAGTCTCAATAGTGGAAGACATGTTTTTCTCTCTGGATCTTTTTATGTGGCACGGTTAAGTGACAGAGCATAGACCATGCTCTGATACCAACTAAAGGTGAGAAAAACACAAGAAGGGGGGGTTGAATTGTGTTGGCTTTTTATAGTTCTTTTTCTTGGTGTTCACAAGCTATTTAGAATATGTGGTGTACAGATACTGATACAGAGTCTAAATGTAGCAGATAGTACATAAACATAAAGATAAAGATAATGACAGAGAGAGAATGCAGACAGAAAACAATTTTACACTGGTTTCTCCTACAACCCAGGAGTAGTCCAGTCCCCTTGCACTTCCAAGGGATTTCACTATAATCACACATGATTACAAATTGCTCAAGGACAACTCCAAGAGACATCCTTATGCTCAAGCACACAGCTTAAGACTTCCTGCTCTAGGACTCTTCCTAAAGACTTCCTTGCTTAAGCACACAACTTAAGACTTCCTGCTCTAGGACACTCCTAAAGACTTCCTGTTCAAGGACAACTCCTAGAGACTTACAAGTGCTCAAGCACGTAGGAAAGAGACTTCTAATGCTCTAAGGAAACACCTAAGAGACTTATAGTCCTTAAGGTTTCACCAACCTATACACTTTAGCTTCACGAGCTAAAGACTTCTAACTTGCTCAACACCTGAGTTAACAATGTTTGGTGTATATGAACAAATGCACAGACTCTCTACAACTCTAGGATTTCTAAGATACAAAGTTTGGTAAGAAATATCCTAAGTGTTTTGCGCTATTTGATTTGGCAACGTAATGGCATAGTTTAATAGCAGAGTCTTGTTAATCTTCTTCATGGTCTTCAGCTCCTTTTATAGGCAGGGATTTGAGAGACGTTGAAGAACAGTGCCAGCGCAAATAGAGTCGTTGAGAAGCTTTGATAAAAAAATGTTGGTCCTTTGCCTGATATGGATAATCTCGTTGGATGGTCTTTGAATTTTCCTTTGCTGAAAGAAGAATTATCGGTTGCATTGTTTTGTTCTTGATGTCATTTGTCTGATTGTGCGCACGTTGACAGAAGAAAACAAAAGAACTATACCTATCATAATCTTGATAGCTACAGTTCACAAAATAGGACAAAATCGACGTGGATTATGGGTCCCTCATAACTTACTCAAGTCTGAGGGTGATCCAAGTCTGTAGTGTCTGCTTCTGAGCCTGATGACCATCACAGAGTCTGTTGAGTTGCCCCTCTAGAATTTGTGTGGTACCCGTCTTCTTAGGACGTTGACTTCTGGTTGACCTTTCTTAGGTCTTCTACCATAGTCTTTTTAGCTTCTATTGTTCCTTTTGATGCTCTTCATATGTTCATCCTTGATGGATAAATTCTTCCTTGATTCTACACACTTGAACATATGTTAGTATTCCAATTGTTCTTCAATACTTTGTTATCATCAAAACTTTAAAGGAATTGTCCAAGACACTTCTTGTTCCAACATAATGTAATTAAATGCAATTAATATCTTATTATTAGAACTTTTTTTTATTTAATTTTTAGTATTATGGATTGTAATTACCATGAGTTGACACATGTAAGTTTTCATTAGAATTTCATTTTGATATGCCACTTGTACTTGATTCTCAAATGTATGTATATAGGAGAAGGAGATAGGAGATAAGCGATTCTAAAAAATTAAGTTACTAATAAAATAATCAAACTTAATTATCATTCACATTGAAGTTAAAAAGAAATGAAATATATTCTCTTGAGTGGTGGCACAAAATTTGTAGGTATCGTAAAAATATTTATGCATGTTAAAATATACTAAGGTGTACATAAGCGAGATAATATTTTTTTAAGGATAATAAGTGAGGAGATTGTAAATCAAACATCTCTTAGGGGTATAATTAATTTTAGGATTTTCCTTTAAAGGGAGGGAGGTATATAAGAGAGGAAGACAATTTAAATTAAACTTCTTTTAAAAGAGGAAGTGTAATTTAGGTAGCGTTTATCCTGACTTATTTTGAACTTTTTTATATCATAAAAGGAGAAGCTTGACCAAACATATTTCTTGAGAAGCACTTAATATACAAAGTTGCTTATTTACACAAATAAAGAACTTTTGCTAAAGCTGTTGAAACTTACTTCTACAAATTCTCGGCAACTTTTTTCTAAGTTTTCCCATTGAGCACATTTTGTGTTTCATTTTAATTGATTTTTCTTACTGCATGCATGTGCTCATCAATCACTATGTATTGTTTTTTTGTTTGTTTTCACCATAATTTTTTTTAATTGCTATAATTTATGTTAAAAAAATGGTTATCTTTTATTAACCGTATTAAATAATTAGTTATAAAAAAATATAAATCTTATTCACCTCTTTATATATAATATTTTTAAAATTTTTGTTTCATTTTAAAAATATTTATTTATAATAATTTATTATGAAATATGAACTTTCATAAAATAAATTCACTTTATATAAAAATATTATCAAACACTTTAACGTAAAATAGATTTTGAAATAAAAAACAACATTTACCAAACAACTTTAACTTTATTTTTAAATCTCATATTTTTAAATTTAAGTTTAAAGTAGCTTCTATGTCTCAAAAAAGTTGGGTCAAACGTACTACTCTATTAATAATAAGCGACTTATTCTAAGTTGTTTTCTATATATATTTACTTGATCTAATCAATTTGTTTTATTATATCTTTTTATTTTGTCTTTTTCTCCACAAAATTTAAGATTGTATTTAAATATATCATTATGATTTTATAGGGGAACTTTCCAAGGGCCTACGCATGGCAGCATATGTTGAAGTTTATAGGCCAACTACTACTACTACTTATGGTCCTGCCTCATTTATGAAGGTATGTCATAATAATAATAAATATGATACTCGTAGATTCAAGCTCATCTTATAACGCTCATAAAAAAACATGTCTTATTTTCTCAAAAAACGAGGAAAAAAAACACGTCTTATAGTTATAACCACAACATTTGGCCTTCAAAAAAAAACCACAAGATTTAATGCCTAATTTATGTTGGCCTCCCACTATATATACACACACACACACACACTAGAACTTCGACCCGTGCTCCGCACGGGTCTTACCAGCTAAAAAGAGACATAAATAAAATTCAGCAGTATTCATCGTATTTATAAGAATTCGTCAATTGATAGGAAATAAAGTACATTATTTAACACAATACTTTAATATATAGTATAAAACATAAATTGACCACACATAGCAGCAGAACTGCATAATAACAGAACTCTCAAACAACCAAGACAAACCCCACAAAAGACCACATAACCAACCATATTTGAATACAAACTTTGGGATCCCAACACCTTATATAAATTATCAATATATGCCCTATGTGTAATATTATATTTGTGTGATAAAAAACACTTAATGTGAAATCTTACTTCAACATCAACAAATCCAAGATGTAATTATGTCATCTTTTTCTTACATTTGCCATTTGTTAAAAAGATAACACTCCACACTAACTGTTTAAGGAGTATGTTATGTATATTGCAATAAGATCTCCATAAGTTACCAAAGTTTCTATCATATAATTTGATGAGGTAAAACTTTCAGAAAGTATGAAATCAATAACATGTAGAAATGATAGATCAGACAATGCTAGTTAGCTTATTGCACCCCAAAGCAAATATTGAAAATCAACAGAAGCAAATGATACATGGTTCTTTAATTTTCACTGCAAATCAAGACGGCCTGATTTGAGAAAAATGCTTGCAAGAACAAAATAGACAAATGTATAACTAATCAAACTCCTTAAAATCAAAGTTTGATCAGTTCCAATGAATTTATAACAACTTTTATCAGGATACAATTTTTTAGTAATTCATACAATTTTATTGATTCATCAAGGTTATGCCTAGAATAGGTACTCACACTACTTAGAGAATGATGTTACTTTTCAATTTTATTCATTTCAAATACATCATATTCTTCACTATCTCCATATCAAAGGAACATGAAGACATAGAGGAGGATATAACTTCAAAATCTAATTCATTTGTAAAATGAATCCCTTCTTTTTATGAAATAAAAATTTACTACATGCAAAGATTAATTGGATATAGTCAAAAGATAATACTTATGACTAAGGTATAAAAAGAGAGAAAATGACATTAGATGGAGCTGTTTTTGCAATAGGTTGCTCAATCAACTGTAAAGATACACCAATTTCCAAAAGAAAGAGATACTAAAAACTGATAATGAGTATGTTAATTTATTGCAAGATAAGGATAATGCAAGCAAAATCAATTGTAAAGAGATACCCCTTATTGCAAAAGGAAGAATTAGTCGTGCAAAAATGGCTCATGACAATACAAAATAAATTTTCTAAGCACAGATAAAGGCAATATGATTGATTCCTCTAAATGGATCAAAGAGTCATGTGATGCATGATATCAGCAAACAATTTTAAAAATTTCTTACAACTAATAGAGTAACCAAATGTTGTCATTCCAAAGTGAGTTGAATTCCTCCATTACCCAAAAAACCAATCCAAAATTTGTATCAACACTTTCTTGCCATGAAACGGCAGTCGACAGAGATAAATTACATAAACACTAGTTTACATCGATTCCTTCTCTTTTTAGCTTAATTTTCTACTATGTCAAATTGGTGTATAGGATAGCAGTTGTGACCCAATAATAATATAGATGTATATCAAGGATATAAATTAAAACAATGGAATCTCATGTTAAGAACTAAACTGACGTAGATA
Organism: Medicago ruthenica; assembly: GCA_018208015.1. NCBI lineage: Eukaryota > Viridiplantae > Streptophyta > Magnoliopsida > Fabales > Fabaceae > Medicago > Medicago ruthenica. Next base: position 29,761,503 of record CM031376.1, read on the forward strand.
CCTTTTGTCCATTTCACATATAAGAAACTATTTTCAAATTTAACAAAATATGCTAAAAAGCATTCAAGATTTTTAGATATATTTTTAGATAAATAGGATAAACATGCCTTCCTTGAATGTTCAATTAAAAAAATTATATAAAACTACTCAAATCATAGGCAACTCCATTGTAGCAATGTATTGTTTTGATGAAAAAATCCAACTTTTCCAACAGACATGTCAAGGACACAAAACCATATCTTTAAATTTATGTATAGATGCATGCATAGGAAATTAGCTTAAGTTAAAACTGAAAACCTCCAAAATCTAAATGCCTCTTTGTTAAAAATTGAACCATATTCTTAAACACAAATGGAAACATCATCATTAAACATGTCCTTGGCATTATTAACAATATGTGAAATTGAAAAGTGCATTATGATAACAATGGAATGGTTCTTTTAACACATGAGCTAATTGTCAAATTGAATAAAAGAAAACTTGCATAAATTACTAAATACCACGAAGAGAAAAAAAAACATAGAAAAAAGCTTAAATTTTAAGATACAAATAAATGCTTACCATGTTATACAATATACAAAAAGAAAAGTGATAAGAAATTAATCTTTGAGTAAAGGAACGAAGGAACTGTACATGAAACTTTGCAAATCTCAAATATCAATCTCCCAAATTTTACATAAAGCCTAAAAAATTTGATATAACTCTTCATAGATCTTTCAATCGTAAACTTTTTCTTTCAAGCTGCGTAATCATTCTTCTTTCAAGCTTCACAATATTGAATTTGGCTACTACATAACCACTTAAGCTGCAAAAAGAAATAATGAAAGTGTTTATTTTAGATCAATAGATATGTCATAGAATTTTCAAATGACACATGATTTTGCACAAATTTAATCAGATTCTTTAATGCAATTGTTTCTTACATATAACCCACACTACCTTCAAAAATAACCATTATTTAATTACACAAAAATTAAAAAAGAATCGAAACCCATAAATAAAAATCACCATTGATGAACTTACATGAACATGATTTGTGTGTGTTGTTAGAGAGAGAGAGAGAGAGAGAGAGAGAGAGAGAGAGAGAGAGAGAGAGAGAGAGAGAGAGAGAGAGAGAGAGAGAGAGAGAGTAGGCAATAGACAACATGCGAGGCAGAAAGTGGGAGAGGTAGCGTTGCCGACAGATAAGTGTAGAGAAGGCGTGTTAAGGTTGAGACCCATGGTCGTGTGAGGGCAGAAGGACTGTTGATTTGAATTCATGGAGTGTTTTGCTTCTTTAGTGAGAGAGAAGCAAGACTGGAGTTGAAATGATGTTAGAGAGATAACGTATGGAACATGAGTATGGAGTATGTGCAACACTTCTTTAAGATGGATAGATATTTAATAACTATATACATTGGAAATAGCTAACTATTGTTGGGAATAGTGATGGAGGGAGAGGGTGCAAAATTAATGGAGAAATTCAAATTCAAATTTGAAATTCTTTGGAGGGAAATATTTTGGGTAGTTGAGAATCTGCAATTAATGTTGGAGAGTGACTTGTTGTGTACACTTGGAAATGAGGGAAACCAAGCTTATGAATAGGGTTAAGAAAAAGCTATTAGGGTTTAGCAAAAGCTTGACCTAATAAGCTTTTATAATAAGAAGATATACATGGGCGTCCCTGAGGGGGTGCAAACAACTCTATGGAGCTGGGCCTCCAATTTATAGAGGCCTCAAAATATTTTTTTTTGTATGAGGCCCAATATATTGGAATATATATTTGCGATGTTAAGCAAAATCACTATAAGCATCAGTGGCCCAGTGGCTGCTTTGTGTTTTTGCAAGCTGAAGGTCACCTGTTCAACTCTCAGGTTTAATTTTTTTATGTAAGACCGGGGAATGAACATTGGTATACATCACACATTAAAACCAATATATATATATATATATATATATACACACACACACACACACACAGTTGAGCCTCATATTTGATAACTCGTTTTTAGTAGTTGAAAGGTTGATAAAAATATTCGTTTTAAGTTGTATTTTCATGTTATTGACTAGAATATAGATTTATTTTTGTTTTACTTACCATGATGATTATTTTTAATGTTTACGAATGTTATTTTCAATTTAAATAGAAGATTGTTCTTAAAAAAAATTGTGTGTTATTTTACTATGGGCCTATTTTTATTACGAGAGTTGGGTCTCCGATTTTATAGGGACGACCCTATATATATATATATATAAGGATGAATATTTTGACTCTAAGTGTAAGTCTATATAGTCATATTCCAAATCCTTGCCATCAATTCTTTTAATCCAATGGTTTTAAGTTTTATTTTATGTGCTCATTCCGTAAACAACCCGTAGGCTTTCCTCAAAATTAATTGCCCGTTCCCAAATTGCATTCCATGTTTTGAAATCAATTTGCTTCGACAAATCATAGTAATCTTGGAATGTCTCAATTTTTGGTTCCATACAAGTGTTTTTTCAAACTTTGATAAATCTCAAAAAGTTTATTTCAGCTTTTACATTAGAATTTGAAATACTCAGAAATCTTCAAACAACAATTAAATGTGAGAAATGGGGTAGCAATTGAAATTGATAGGTTAATCGAAGCAATTATTTAGGAAGAATGAATCGGTTGATTATGATACATATTTGGAAAGATTGAAATAGATTAACAATTGATTGAACCAATTGATCGGAAAGGTTGAAATGGATAAAACAACAATAAATTTTTAAGAAATAAATTGTTTGATTGAAGCAATTGAAATACAATGCTAAATTGATCAGAAAGGTATGTGAAACGGTATAAATCTCCATTGTTTCCTAGCACCTGCTCCTCCTGCACATGCTGGCCTTGGGGTACCTGCGGGTTGGCATCAAGATGGAGCCAATTTGGCCTCAATCTTGGGTCAGTTCGTGCCACATCCGACAATAAAATGGAGTTCTGCCTGTTAACTAGCAATTGAAAAGAATCAGTATTGTAAACAGGCCTAACCATGTGCATGACCACAAGAGAGTCTATATCAATCCAACTACTCCCCTCTATCTTATTAATCCCCAACTCTCTAGTTTCTAACCCAAACCGCTCAGCAATGCAAGAAATCATTTCCCCCACAACTATCTCTCCCTTCTCTTGTTGAGCTACAAAAGCAAGATGCTCAAGCAAGCAGAAGCAAGTGTTTACCAGAAAATTGTTAACCACCGCCCACAACATAAACAACTCCCCAACCCTCACAGTCCCCGTCTCTCTCCTACCAAAAATGGTACAGGTCATAATCCTATGCAAATACCTAAAGACGGGGTTATGGATCAAGCTAGCTTTGGCAGCTCGGGCTTCAAAGTTACCCTGCCCAGTTATCTGGGCCCAAAACTCATGGGGGCTGTAATCAATAGGCCTCATATTCATCAACCTAAAGCTGGCGGTGTGCTTAGGTTCTATCAAGTTGGTCCTATCCTTGGTGAAACACATAGAGCTTAAAATTCAAGAGTAAAATTTTCAAAACTAGGATAAGTTTTCAACAGATAAGTCCAACCTAAGCTATTTACCATCATTCCTACATAGTCTTTAATCCCTAACCTTTGTTGAGTGTAAGAATGAGGATACCTGGTGGAAGCTTGCTCTCTTTTTTCAGCTCTTTTTTTTCTCGAAATTTCTCGCCTTTTCTGGCAATGACTTCTGTATCAAAACTTTCCTACACCACAACCATGTTTCTTTTGAACATTTTCAGACATTATTTATACCCTACAACAAAAACAAAACAAAAATTCGTAAACCCGTGGGTTGCCTCCCACGCAATGCTCTTTTAACGTCATTAGCTTGACGATAAAAAATGGTTCATTAATCTGGATCACGTAGACCATTGCATGCAATTGATGCTGTTGAGTCTTTTGGTGTTGGCTGCATTGTTTGGCAAAACCAAAGTATGGAATAGAAGCATTTCCTTGTGTTGAACGTTTCTTCAGTTACAAGTTTTCTCATTTGAAGCCATTCAGAAGCTAAAATCTACATCAGAAGCTGAAATGCTCATCAGGAGCACTGTAGCACTTCAGAAGCAGTTTCAGGTTCTGAAGACAACATTGACTTCTGTTGACCACATCAGAAGCTGGGTTTGCTGGATTGTTTTTGCACGTATCTTGGGAGATTTAGCAAGGAATTATCTTTGTATAATTGCTTCTAGAAGGCTGGTTTAAATTGGAGAAGATATCTTTAAGATTTGATTCAAAATTATGAAAATTCGTATTTTCTGTTTTAAATCTTTCAAAGATTGAATGCAGTTTTATTTGTTACTTTATTGGAACAATCTTATTCCAGTAACAAATCAATTCAGAAGATTTGAAGCATAATTAAGAGGCTTGCTGAATATTATAAAAGGAGGAGCTTTGCTATTAAAGACTTACGATTTAGAGAGTTAAAAATTCAGAAAATTGAGTCTGTGTTTGTTTAGCTTTGTTTTGTGCACCACTCATATGTTTTGAGTTGGTTTAGTGTTTTTATAGAGTTGTAATTCATTCTAAGCCTTTAGGTACGAATGAAGTTTTGTCTTTGAAGGTTGTCTAAAAAACAGGGTAGTTGTGTTTCAGAACTGGTTAAGTTCAAAGGGTAGTTCAAGTAGCTGGGTTGTAGTTACTTGAATAGGAAGTTAGAGGTTTTTCTAATACTCAACGTGTTGGGTAGATTTCAAGACTAGGTGGAGATTAATTGCTTGGGATAGGAACTGGGAGTCAGTGTCTGAGTCTTAAGGATTAATTCCAATAGTGGAATTCCTTCCTGGATTGGTATCCCCCAGAGTAGGAGGTGTTTACTCCGAACTGGGTTAACAAACCTCTGTGCCTTTTACTTTCCTGCACCTTATTTTGCTGCTCTTGTATTGTGTTTACTTGTGCTCTGTTTTGCGATCTATTGCCCTGCGTATTGTTCAGAACCTGTTTGGTTCAGAACCTGGTATTCTCTTAGTTTTGCCTGGCCAGAATTTCAATTGGCATCAGAGCAGGCACCCTGCCTGTATTTTGGGTGAGATTCAGAGGACTTAATATCTGGCAAGCATGGATAGAGAAGGAGGCTATGTCAATAGACCACCCCTACTAGATGGCACAAACTATGAATATTGGAAGTCAAGGATGTGTGCCTTTCTAAAGTCTATTGACAGCAGGACTTGGAAAGCTGTGATTAAAGGCTGGGATTATCCTGTGTATACAGACAAAGATGGTAACAAGACTGAGGTTCTGAAGCCTGAGGAGGAATGGACCAAAGTTGAAGATGATCTGTCACTGGGAAATTCAAAAGCTTTGAATGCTATCTTTAATGGTGTTGATCAGAACATGTTCAGACTTATCAAACAATGCACTGTTGCTAAGGAGGCCTGGGAAATCTTAAAGACAACTCATGAAGGAACTTCTAAGGTGAAGATGTCCAGATTACAGTTGCTGACCACCAAGTTTGAGAACCTAAAGATGAAGGAGGATGAATCCATTCAGGATTTTTACATGAATGTGCTGGATATGGCCAATTCCTTTGACTCTCTTGGTGAAAAGATGTCTGATGAGAAGTTAGTCAGAAAAATCCTCAGGTCCCTGCCCAGAAGGTTTGATATGAAGGTCACTGCAATTGAGGAGGCTCATGATATTTCTGCTATGAAGGTTGAGGAGCTGATTGGGTCACTACTCAATTTTGAAACTGCCTTTTGTAAACAGACTGAGAAGAAAGGAAAAGGTGTAGCTTTTAGTGTAAATTCTGAAGCTGATGATCAACAAGAGTCTGAAGAGGATGACTTATCAGAAGCTCTTGTGTTGCTGGGAAAACAATTCAACAAGATTCTGAAGAATGTTAACAGAAAAGCCAAAGCCAAAGGTCAGAACTTCAGATTCAATAACAAGAAGCAACAAACTGATGAGAAGAAGACCAAGTCTGAGGAGAAAAGCAACCAAGCCAAAGGTGTGCAGTGCTATGAGTGTGAGGGCTATGGGCATATCAAATCTGAATGTCCTACTTTTCTTAAGAAGCAGAAGAAGAGCCTAGCTGTTGCATGGTCTGATGATGGTTTTGAAGATGATGATGTTAGTGAATCTGATATGTGTGATACTGGTCTAGTTGTGAGGTCAGGAGCTATCTTGAAGAAGGAAGCTGTTTTAGAGTCTGAGACCTTTTCAGAGTCTGACTCAGAGTCTGAAGCCTCATATGTGTCTGAAGCTGCTAAAACCTCATATGATGAACTAGCTGATAACTACAAGAAGCTGTATACCAGAAGTGCTAAGGTTTGCAAACAAATTTTGGATCAGAAGGAGACTATTCTTCAACTGGAGGCTGAAAAAGGTGAATTGTTAGTGCAGAATTCAGATTTAAAAGAAGAAGTGAATCAACTGAACTCCCAACTTGATCAAATGAAAAAGCAAGTGAAGATGTTGAACTCTGCTACTGATAAGTTGGAGGATATTTTGGGGAATCAGCAACAAGGAAAAACTGGGTTAGGTTTTGTTGATCAGACTCAGATTCCTAAACAGATGAGTTTTGTTCCTGCTACTAAAACTCATGATTCTACGGCTGGAACATCAAAGAAGAGACCTCAAAAGCAAGCTCAGAAGAGACCTCAGATGCAAGGTCAGAAGCATGTTCAGATGCTACCTCAGAAGCAACCCCAGAAATTTTTCAGAAACAGAAGGAGGAGAAATCATCCATGGATCTGTCATCATTGTGGAAAGAAAGGGCATATCAAACCATTTTGCTTTAAACTTTATGGCTATCCTGAACATTTTCAGTATAGAAGAGTGCAACCAGCTGCCCCCAGACAAGGTGTTCAGAAGGTGTGGAAGCCCAAAGTTCAGAATGTAGGTCTGATTGCTCATACCTCATTGAGAGCTACTTCAAAAGAAGACTGGTATTTTGATAGTGGTTGCTCAAGGCACATGACTGGTGTGAAGAAGCTGCTGAGCAATATCAGATCATACTCCAGAAGTTATGTGACATTTGGAGACGGTGTAAAAGGTCAGATTCTGGGTATTGGAGATTTGATCAGAGAAGGTTTGCCCAGACTTAATGATGTGCTACTGGTGGAAGGATTAACCTCTAATCTGATCAGTATTAGCCAGCTATGTGATCAGGATTTAAAAGTGAATTTCAAGATCTAGTTTCAAGACCTGAAGGGCTGAATGTGATTGGGACTAAGTGGATATTCAAGAATAAAACAGATGAAAATGGAACTGTAGTCAGAAACAAGGCAAGGTTGGTTGCTCAGGGTTATACTCAAGTTGAGGGACTTGATTTTGATGAGACCTTTGCACCTGTGGCCAGACTAGAGTCCATAAGACTACTGTTGGGTGTATCCTGTATTCTCAAGTTCAAATTATTCCAGATGGATGTGAAGAGTGCATTTCTGAATGGGTATCTGCAAGAAGAAGTATATGTTGAACAGCCTAAGGGTTTTGTGGATCCTAAGTTTCCAGAACATGTGTACAAGTTAAAGAAGGCCTTGTATGGATTGAAACAAGCACCAAGAGCATGGTATGACAGGCTGACTCAGTTTCTTGTGGCTCAAGGTTACAGAAAAGGAGGTTCTGATAAGACTTTGTTTGTGAAAGATGAAAATGGGAGTCTGATGATAGCTCAGATTTATGTGGATGACATAGTGTTTGGAGGGATGTCTCAGAAGATGGTCAAATTGTTTGTTCAGCAGATGCAGTCAGAATTTGAAATGAGCCTAGTTGGTGAGCTGACATACTTTCTTGGGTCACAAGTCAAACAAATGGAAGATACAATCTTCATTTCTCAAAGTAAGTATGCCAAGAACATAGTGAAGAAGTTTGGAATGGAGTCTGCTGCTCATAAGAGGACACCAGCTGCTAGTCATCTGAAGCTAACCAAAGATGAACATGGAGTATCAGTTGATCAAAGTCAATACAGAAGCATGATTGGGAGCCTATTGTACTTGACTGCAAGCAGACCAGACATTACTTTTGCTGTTGGAGTATGTGCAAGATATCAAGCTGATCCTAAGATGAGTCATCTGACTCAGGTGAAGAGGATTCTGAAGTATGTGAATAGCACAAGTGACTATGGAATCATGTATTCTCATAGTTCAAGTTCTGATTTGATGGGATTTTGTGATGCTGACTGGGCTGGTAGTGCTGATGACAGGAAGAGCACTTCAGGAGGTTGTTTCTTCTTAGGAAATAACTTGATTTCATGGTTCAGCAAGAAACAAAACTGTGTTTCATTGTCAACTGCTGAAGCTGAGTACATTGCTGCTGGGAGTTGTTGCTCACAACTGGTGTGGATGAAACAGATGCTGGAGGAGTACAACTTGAAACAAGGTGTTATGACATTGTTTTGTGACAATTTGAGTGCCATCAACATCTCTAAGAATCCAATTCAGCACAGCAGAACCAAACACATAGACATCAGTCATCATTTTATCAGAAACCTTGTGGAGGATAAAGTCATTCAGCTGGAACATGTAGCTACTGAAGAACAAGTTGCTGACATATTCACAAAGGCCTTGGATGCTAAACAGTTTGAGAATCTGAGAAGCAAGTTAGGAGTGTGCTTACATGAAGACTTATAGCAATTACTGCAAACTGGATGTGAGGAAGATAGAGTACCTGCCAGTTGTGCCTGTGCTAAATATGATCCTGAACTTAAGTTTGAATCTAATATGTCTTCCTGGATCTGTGTTACATGTTTTGATTTTATTCCCTATTTGAAGTCTGAGATTTGTCAGAATTTTGTGGCTAAAAAGGGGGAGAAAATCTTAAGTATTGTGTTGGCTCAGTTACCAAACATCTTAAGCAATGTGTTGCTGCTCAGAATTAGTTCAAATTTCAGATGTTCAGCTTTCAGTGTTATTCAGAAGATGACTAGTTTTGCTCTGATACCAGCAACAAGATATGTCCAGATATGATTGAAGGGGAAGATGTGTCTCAGGGGGAGTATAAGGTTGTTTTGATCCTGAGTGTTTTTGTGATCCTGAAGTGTGCTTCTGATATGCTCTGATACCATGTTTCTCTGTAGTCCAGTAGTGAGGGGGAGTTTGTGTGAGAAGCTGAGTTGCAGGGGGAGTGTTGTGGAGATTCAGAACTAAGGGGGAGTGTTTGTGAGGATCAAGAGTTGGTCAGTAGCTCTGATACCATGGTTGTGATGATCAGTACGTGGTATGTGTGCTTCAGTAACTGTTATGATTTGTAGAACTGAAGCTGGTTTGGGTTATTCATAGCTGTGTCCGCTGCTATGATATGTTGTTGTGGAGTTCTTCATTGCTGAGCTGATTATAATGAAGATTGAAGGACTTGGATGGTTTTAGCCAAAAATTTGCCAAAGGGGGAGATTGTTGAGTCTTTTGGTGTTGGCTGCATTGTTTGGCAAAACCAAAGTATGGAATAGAAGCATTTCCTTGTGTTGAACGTTTCTTCAGTTACAAGTTTTCTCATTTGAAGCCATTCAGAAGCTAAAATCTACATCAGAAGCTGAAATGCTCATCAGGAGCACTGTAGCACTTCAGAAGCAGTTTCAGGTTCTGAAGACATCATTGACTTCTGTTGACCACATCAGAAGCTGTGTTTGCTGGATTGTTTTTGCACGTATCTTGGGAGATTTAGCAAGGAATTATCTTTGTATAATTGCTTCTAGAAGGCTGGTTTAAATTGGAGAAGATATCTTTAAGATTTGATTCAAAATTATGAAAATTCGTATTTTCTGTTTTAAATCTTTCAAAGATTGAATGCAGTTTTATTTGTTACTTTATTGGAACAATCTTATTCCAGTAACAAATCAATTCAAAAGATTTGAAGCATAATTAAGAGGCTTGCTGAAGATTATAAAAGGAGGAGCTTTGCTATTGAAGACTTACGATTTAGAGAGTTAAAAATTCAGAAAATTGAGTCTGTGTTTGTTTAGCTTTGTTTTGTGCACCACTCATATGTTTTGAGTTGGTTTAGTGTTTTTATAGAGTTGTAATTCATTCTAAGCCTTTAGGTACGAATGAAGTTTTGTCTTTGAAGGTTGTCTCAAAAACAGGGTAGTTGTGTTTCAGAACTGGTTAAGTTCAAAGGGTAGTTCAAGTAGCTGGGTTGTAGTTACTTGAATAGGAAGTTAGAGGTTTTTCTAATACTCAACGTGTTGGGTAGAATTCAAGACTAGGTGGAGATTAATTGCTTGGGATAGGAACTGGGAGTCAGTGTCTGAGTCTTAAGGATTAATTCCAATAGTGGAATTCCTTCCTGGATTGGTATCCCCCAGAGTAGGAGGTGTTTACTCCGAACTGGGTTAACAAACCTCTGTGCCTTTTACTTTCCTGCACCTTATTTTGCTGCTCTTGTATTGTGTTTACTTGTGCTCTGTTTTGCGATCTATTGCCCTGCGTATTGTTCAGAACCTGTTTGGTTCAGAACCTGGTTACTCTGTCTTATTGCCTGGCCAGAATTTCAGATGCTATAGAGCATTCTTTCACGCAATGGTCGACTACATCAACCATGAAACATGAATCCTCAATCGAGTGACTTTTCATTATTTTTGCAATTTCAAATTCCACTTTCTCATCACCTACATGGAAAGCTAACTTACCATTCTTTACATCAATCACCGCACCAGCAATAGCTAAGAAAGGCCTTCCTAAAAGGATAGGAACTTGCGAGTCTTCCTCCATTTCCATCACAACAAAATATGCCGAGATATAAATTTTTCCTACCTTAATAGGTATATCTTCAAGAATTCCGGCAGGATGTATGATGGATCGATCGGCCAACTGCAAGGTTATCCTAGTGGGGTTCAGTTCTCCTATGCCAAACTTTTTAAAGAGGCACAAGGGCAATAAGCTTACACTAGCCCCTAGATCACACAGGGCTCTCTCAATTGTCTCATTCTCAATCACACAAAGAATAGAATAGCTGTAAGGATCCTTCAGCTTTGGCGGCAGTTTGTTTTGAAGAACCGCACTACATTCATTTGTCAATGCTTCTGTCTCATCATCCTCGATTTTTTGTTTTTTAGACAAAATATCTTTCAAATTTTTTGCATAAAGAGGCATTTGAGATAGAGCATCAACAAAAGAAATGTTAATGTAAATCTTTTTTGACAAATTGACAAACTTCTTAAACTGCACATCCAAGTTAGGCTTGACAAGCCTTTGTGGGAAAGGAATTTTAGGCTTATTCAACACAACTGATTTTTCAACTGCTCCCTCAGTTCTAGAGTTTTCACTCTCTTTCTCAACCTCATTGGTCTTGCTTTGAGGTTCCTCTAACTGCCTACCATTCCTAAGGGTAATAGCATTAACTTGGGCTTTGGGATTGATTTCTGGCTGGCTTGGAAATATTCCTGATGTTTTCGAGGAAGAAGCCACTTGCTGGGCTATTTGAGAAATCTGAGTTTCTAGCATTTTACTATGGGTAGCAATCGAATCAACTTTTGTGGACAGTTTCATGAGAGTAGTTCAAAAATCCAGTTTGATTTTTCAGTTCTTGGTTTTGCTTAGTTTGTGATAAGACAAAATTGTCCAGCAAAAGTTCCAAGTTGGATTATTGAGGGACTCTATTATTGTTTGCAAAGCTAGGTGGTGCTGCTTGCTGTCCAAAAGGATTTTTAAAAGCAAAGTTTTGGTTGTTCCTTTGGTTATATTGAGGAAAATTAATTTACCCTGGACTTTCAGCAACCACACCTAGTTGGTATTCAACACCAGCATGACCCATGACACCACATATTTCACAAGGAGGACTAGAAGGAGAAGGTGTGACATCATTTACATTTAATTTATCAAACTTATTAAAAAGTGCGTCCACCTTAACAACTAAATGATCAAGGGCGGAGATTTCATACATAGCTGCCTCTTTTTAGAGGGAGATGGAGCAACGACAGTGATGGCTCTTTCACTAGTCCACTGATAGTGGTTTTGAGCCATGTCCTCGATGAGGTTGCAAAGTTAGTGATTGCTTGCTTGGGAGCTGAGAAATTGGAGTAGAGGTTGAAGATTAATGGAGGGGAGGAGGATGGCGTGAGAGTGAGAGGAAGAGGGAAGAAAAATCTGATTTGGAGAGAGTGAAGGGAGAGAACAATGAAGAGAAAATATCTTGCCTCCCTTATAAATAATTCTTCCTTCCCAAATAATTACCAAAATGCCATTCGTTCATATTTAGCTTCTAACACTGATAACAGTTACGTTTAAGCGGGATATTACAGTGAGGTTTGCAAGTTCCCCCTGAGTCTTATCCAGGTTAATTAAATTCAGTTTAGATCAAAACATGTGAGAATTTCAGAATTGTTGTTAAGTTTAATTAACAAGTTGACTTCAGAATGAGGTTTGCAAGCTCCCCTTGATTCTTATCCATGTTAATTAAATTTAACTTAAAGGAATAAACTGATATCATCACTCAGAATTATAAATAACAAGCTGACTTCAGGTTATGAGGTTTGTAAGCTCTCCTCCTAAGTCTGATAATCCACAGGATGAGTTTTGTAAGCTCCTTGAGTCTTATCCAAGTTATTTAAATTCATTTCAACTCATTAAAGAGTAATTTATCATCTCACAAAAAAATTTCAGAACTTTTTCTCCCCCTTTTCAGAGATTAAAAGCAGTTCTCATAAGTTAACTGATAGAAATTAACTTATGTTATGAGCTCATGCCTTAATACCTTTTACTCTCTCTCATAAGTTAATTAACTGACAGAATTAACTTATATATTATGAGCTCAAGAGCCTTAATACTTGTTTCCTTTTTCTCCCCCTTTTGTCATCAACAAAAAGAAAATTTTCAGAATTTTAAGAGAGTTTGAAAACATGTGAGATAACAATGCAATCATATAGGTAATCAAGCAGCAAAGATAAGATTCAGGGCTAGTTTGATCATAAATGAAGTATATAGCATTGCATTTGAAGATCAGAGAATGCTGATCAGAACATAAAAGATTGTTCAGAGCATTCTGATCAGACACAATCTGTTCAGAATTGTTCAATACCACTTAACTGGTTTTAGAAAAACTGAAAACAGATCATTTTGTTCAGAGCCTTTTTGTTCAGTACATTCTGTGTAGTATCACTGAACTATTTTAGACAAAATTGTTCAGATCATATACCAACTGAAGGTTTTAGCACAACTGAACTCTTTTCAGAAAACTGAAAAATTGAGCATTTAGCTCAGTGCTTCTGAACTCTTCCAGACATAGCTGTTCAGGGTTTTTTTAAATATGTTGAAAAGCTGAACATGTCTGATACCAAAATGAGACTTTCAGACAGAACTGTTCAGAGTTTTTAAAATGCTTTACAAAACTGAACATGTCTCATGTCAATTTGAGCAATTTTGATGAAAAAAATGTGTCTGTGTTTTAAAACATTTCAGAACTGAAAACAGAAAAACACATTTTCATATTGATGACTTTGGGAGGGACAAAGTGTAACTTTCAAAGCTTAATTCATCATTGCCCAGAGTTATAACTTACCAGATTCTGACCAAAAGTTTGATAATTATCAGATTCAAAAGTCAGAAAATCCAGGTTCTGAACCTCAGACTCTGAAGTTTTTCATATGCTTAACTTTCTTCAGACTCTCAAAATGAGTGACTGATAAGTCTTAGCTTCTGATAAACTCAGGATCTCAGTTTTCATTCAGATTCAAGCATATTTTCAAGAGATGAAATGCATGTTCAGATTCTTTTTAATAAAGTTAAATCTGTCTTTTGTGAGGGGTTTTGTAAATATGTCAGCCCATTGATGATCAGTATCAATGAATTGAATATCCAAAACTCCCTTCTGAACATAATCTCTTATAAAATGATGTTTAATTTCTATATGCTTGGCTCTAGAATGCAGAATTGGATTTTTAGACAGACATATTGCAGCAGTATTATCACAGAAAATAGGAATGCTATCTGCATTAATCTGATAGTCCTCCAACTGATGTTTCATCTAGAGCAGTTGTGTGCTACAACTTGCAGCTGAGATGTATTCTGCTTTTGTTGTTGACAAAGCAATAGTTGCTTGTCTTTTGCTGGCCCAGGATATCAGATTCTTACCAAGAAACTGACAGTTTCCACTGGTGGATTTTCTTTCAATCCTGTCCCCAGCATAATCAGCATCACATAATCCAACTAGCTTATAATCCAAGGATTTCTTATACAGATGTCCCATATTAGTTGTTCCTTTCAGATGCCTAAAGATTCTCTTGACAACAGTTATATGATTCTCTAGGATCTGACTGGAATCTAGCACACATACATACACTAAACAAAATATCTGGCCTAGAAGCAGTTAAGTATAACAGAGAACCTATCATACCACTGTAGAGCTTCTCATCTACGTTAAAGCCATTGTCCTCTTTGCTGAAGGTGCAGGTAGGATGCATTGGTGTTGTCATCAGCTTGCAATCATCAAGCTGGAACTTCTTCAGAAGCTCCTTTGTGTATTTGGACTGATGAAAATACACACCATCTTTGCATTGGTTGATTTGAATTCCAAGAAAGAATTTCAATTCTCCCATCATGCTCATTTCAAATTCATCCTGCATTAACTTAGAAAACTCTTTGCAAAGAGAGGCATTAGTAGAACCAAATATGATATCATCAACATATATTTGCACAATTAAGATGTCTTTCTTAAGAGTTTTTCTAAAGAGTGTATTGTCAACTTGACCTCTTACAAAATCATTTTTAAGTAAGAAATTACTTAGTCTTTCATACCAAGCTCTAGGAGCTTGTTTCAGACCATATAGAGATTTCTTAAGTTTAAAAACAAAATCTGGATGTTTTACATCTTCAAAACCAGGAGGCTGTTTAACATAAACTTCTTCAGAAATAACTCCATTTAAAAAAGCACTCTTAACATCCATTTGATATAAGATGATATCATGATTAACAACATAGGAAAGAAGTAACCTGATTGCTTCCAGTCTTGCAACTAGAGCAAATGTCTCAGTGTAGTCTATTCCTTCCTGCTGGTTGTAGCCTTGAGCAACCAGTCTTGCTTTGTTTCTAATCACTTCTCCTTGTTCATTAAGCTTGTTTCTGAACACCCATTTTGTTCCAATGATGTTCTTGTTTTCTGGTTTTGCAACTAGATCCCAGACATCATTCCTTTCAAATTGGTTTAGTTCTTCTTGCATAGCTACAATCCAACCATCATCTGCAAGTGCTTCATCAGCTGTTGTGGGCTCAATCATTGATAGAAGTCCAATCATTGACTCATTCTGACAGAATGCTGATCTTGTTTTCCTTGGACTGTTCTTGTTTCCAATGATCAGCTCCTCAGGATGTGAAGACTTGTACTTAAATGAGGTTCTGGGTGGATTAGCTTCTGAAGAATCACCGGGGGCTTGTTCAAAACCATGCTAATCTTGATTATCTTCAGGAGGAGTATAAGAATCTGAGAGTTTCTCAGTTTCTTCAGTATTTTCAGCTTCTGAACTTTCTTCAGACTCTGAACTCTGTTCAGGTTCTGAAGGTTCTCCTGAGAGTCTGAAATTTGCAAAACTCTCAACCAGCTCTGGTATTTCATTACCAGGCTTCTTATCATCAAATCTTATGTGTATTGATTCTTCAGCAACATGTGTTTCAGAATTATACACCCAGTATGCTTTAGATCTCTGAGTATCCTAAAAAGGTACCCTTTTGAGCCTTAGCATCAAATTTCTTTAGGTAGATCTTATTGTTCAGAATGTAACAAGTACAACCAAACTGATGAAAATAAGAAATGCTTGGTTTTCTTCCTTTAAAAAGTTCATATGCTGTTTTATTCAGAATAGGTCTGATATAGATCCTGTTCTGAATATAACATGCTGTGTTAACAGCTTCTGCCCAAAAGTACTTTGCAATTTTGGATTCATGGATCATGGTTCTGGCCATTTCTTGCAAAGATCTGTTCTTTCTCTCTACAACCCCATTTTGTTGTGGAGTTCTAGGAGATGAGAACTCATGGAGAATTCCATGATCTTCACAAAAATTTTCAAAAGGTTCATTTTCAAATTCCCCACCATGATCACTTCTGACTTTTAAAATTTTCAAGTCAGTTTCATTTTGTACTTGTCTTCAGAATTTATTAAACACATCATATGTTTCATTTTTAGTTCTAAGGAATTTAACCCAAGTCCACCTACTATAATCATCAACAATTACAAGCCCATACTTCTTCCCATTGATTGAAGTTGTTCCAACAGGACCAAACAAATCAATGTGAAGCAGTTCTAAAGGTCTTGAGGTGGAAACAATGTTTTTGGATTTAAAAGATGTTTTAGAAAATTTTCCTGTTTGGCATGCTCCACACAGAGCATCTGAGTGATAGTTAATGTTTAGCAGGCCTCTGACCAGTTGCAACTTGCTAAGCTTAGAGATGAGTCTCCAGTTAGCATGTTCCAACCTTTTGTGCCATACCTGAAGGTAAGAAAAACACACAAGAA
The DNA here is from genome assembly GCA_018208015.1 of Medicago ruthenica. Lineage (NCBI taxonomy): Eukaryota > Viridiplantae > Streptophyta > Magnoliopsida > Fabales > Fabaceae > Medicago > Medicago ruthenica. The sequence goes on from CM031376.1 coordinate 29,777,863, forward strand.
GGGGGGGGGGGGGGTTGAATTGTTTGGATGAAATCTTTTCCTTTCTTAAAACTTTGGTTAAGTTCAGAATCTGATAAAGATCAGTTCTGAACCTTTTTCAGAGATGTTTATGCAGCGGATTAAGAAGTAAAGAGAAAGGGAAAGAAGGACACAAGATATTTTTATACTAGTTCCTTCCACAAGTTGGAAGTAGTCTAGTCCCCCTGTCACTTACAGGAGATTTAACTATAATCAAACTGATTACAATTGCTCAAAACACAAAGTAATGAGACTTCAATGCTCAAACACTTAGTAAGAGACTTCTAATGCTCAAGACACTAAGTCAAGAGACTTCCAATTCTCAAGACACAAAGTCAAGAGACTTCTCTGCTCAGAACACAAAGTAATGAGACTTCTAATTGCTCAGAACACAAAGTAATGAGACTTCAGGATGCTCAGCACGAAGACTGAGACTTTGGTTCAAACTGAATTACAAAGAAATTAAGTTTGAGTTGAATACTTGATCAAATATCAGAGGTGTTCACTTAATACAACACAGGTATAAGACTCTAACCTTAAGAAATTCTAAGATGTAAACTTTGTAAGAATTTATAAGAGTTTTGAACAGACACGTATTGAAATTTCTGGCTTAGCAATAATGAGAATTAACTGGTTCTTATAAAACTGGTTCTGAACAAGACTAAGAACAATATAAAAGCAAATAACCAGCAGAAAATAAAAGTGCAGAAATAAACAAACACACAGGTTTGTTAACCCAGTTCGGAGTAAACACCTCCTACTCTGGGGGATACCAATCCAGGAAGGAAATCCACTATTGGAATTAATCCTTAAGACTCAGACACTGACTCCCAGTTCCTATCCCAAGTAATCAATCTCCACCTAGTCAGACTTCTACCCACGCATGAGTATTAGAATCCACTAACTTCCTATTCAAGCAACTGCAACCCAGCCACTTGAACAACCCTTGAACTAAACCCAGTTCTGAAACAAAACTACCCAGTTTTTGAAGAACACCCTTCAATACAAAAACTTCATTCTTGCTTAAAAGCTTTGAATGAATAACAACTCAATTAAAACTAAACCAACTCAGAACATATGAGTGGTGCACAAAACAAAGCTTAAAAAGCTTACACACACACTAAGACTCTATTTATGAATTTTCTCTCTAATTACTCGTATGCTCTGAATAGCAGCAGCTCTCCTCCTTTTATAATCTTCAGCAAGCAATATTAATCTGAATTAAATCTTCTAAAATAGATATGTTTCTGAATTATGCAAGGCTTGAAAAGGAAACATATAAATCTTCATTGTATCTTTGAAAGATACCATCAGGAAAGTACGTGTTTTCATAAAAACAAACCAAATCTTCATTAAATCTTCTCCAAATCAACCAGCAATCTAGAAGCAATATGCGAAGATAAATCCTTGATAAATCTCGCCAAGATTTGCGCAGAAACAACTTGAAAAAGATAAGCTTCTGATGAAGTCAACCAAAGTCAACGCTGGCATCAGACTCTGAATTCAGCTTCTGAAGTGCTACAGAGCTTCTGAAGATACATTCAGCTTCTGAAGGAATTTCCAGCTTCTGAACAGCTTCAAAATGGATTTCTTGCAACTGAAGACTTGTTCTAAACATGGAGATGCTACTATACAACACATTGGATTTGCCAAAATATGCAGCCAACACCAAAATACTCAACACGTATTTTTACAGCAAAACAGAGCACGAATATCAGTCTTTTGTTTCAAGAGTCTTAGCAATTTTCTTCGTCAAATCTTCATCCTTTTATAGAGGAAAAGATAGCCGTTGAGAATTGCCAGAATTTGCAGCAAAGAGCCGTTGCAATTGGAAGCTAGGATAGCTGAAAATGTGTGCTGAAACTGAGCAGAATAGAGCACGCAATTTTTGAATACTTTCCTTAAAAACTGGGGAATGTTTTGGCCTAGGAGACAACTGTTCCATTGGAGTTGTTCTGACATTGCAGGCATTAAATGCTGACAGAGACAGTTGCTTTTCCTTCCACGTCAGACTTCAGAAGCTTCTCAAACACTGTTCATCAGAAGCAAGTCTTCATACTTAGGTCTTCATAAGCACTGTTCATCAGACGCTCCCTTCAGACGTTGACTTTTGTTGACCTTCAGACTCAGCCTTCAGACGTTGACTTCTGTTGACCTTCAGACTCAGCCTTCAGAAGTTCACCAACGTTGACCTTCAGACTCAGCCTTCAGAAGCACCCTTCAGACGTAGTCTTCAGACTCTGCCTTCAGAAGCACCCTTCAGACGCAATCTTTAGACTCAATCTTCAGAAGCTGCTTCAGACCCAGTTTTGCTTCAGACTTGCAACAAAGGCTTCTATGCTTTCTTTCTTGCTCTTAGCTTGTTCTTCCAAAACCAATATTAATTACCAAACATTAAGAACATGGTTCTGCACACTTAGAACAAAGCATTAGCAATACCAATTTTCTTTTTAACACTTTGTTATCATCAAAACCCAAAAGAGAGTTGTTCATACACATTTTGTTCCAACAATCTCCCCCTTTTTGATGATGACAAACATAAGTATTAATAGAAAATTATTGTTAATTTAATTAACAAGTTGAGTACAAGGTGTGAGGTTTGCAAGCTCCCCCTGAGTCTGATCCAGGTTAATTAAATTCAGTTAAAAACAGAAATGTGAGAATTTCAGAATTGTTATTAAGTTTAATTAACAAGCTGACTTCAGGATGAGGTTTGCAAGCTCCCCCTTAGTCTGATAATCCTCAAGGTGAGTTTTGCAAGCTCCCCTTGATTCTTATCCATGTTAATTAAATTTAACTTAAAGCAATAAACTGAAATCATCACTCAGAATTATAAATAACAAGCTGACTTCAGGTTATGAGGTTTGTAAGCTCTCCCCCTAAGTCTGATAATCCACATGATGAGTTTTGTAAGCTCCCTGAGTCTTATCCAAGTTATTTAAATTCATTTTAACTCACCAAGAGTAATTTATCTCACAGAATTTAATTCAGAGGCTAAGAGATTAAAACAGTCCTCATAAGTTAATTTTAATCAGAATTTAACTTATGAACCACCTCAGAAGCAAGTTAAATCAATTTAACTTATATTCTGAGCTCAGGAGCCTTAAGAACCTTTTACTCCTTCTCATAAGTTAATTAACTGACAGAAATTAACTTATTTTCTGAGCTCAGGAGCCTTAATACTTGTTTCCTTTTTTTCTCCCTCTTTTGTCATCAACAAAAGGAAAATTTTCAGAATTTTTAAAGAGAGTTTGAAAACATGTGAGATAAAAATGCAATCATATAGGTAATCAAGCAGCAAAGATAAGCATTAGGGCTAGCTTGATCATAAATGAAGTATATAACATTGCATTTGAAGATCAGAGAATGCTGTTCAGAACATAAAAGATTGTTCAGAGCATTCTGATCAGACACAATCTGTTCAGAATTGTTCAGTACCACTTAACTGGTTTTACAAAACTGAAAACAGATTATTTTGTTCAGAGCATTTTTGTTTAGTACATTTGTTTAGTATCACTGAACTATTTTAGACAAAATTGTTCAGGTCATATACCAACTAAAGGTTTTTAGCACAACTGAACTCTTTTTCAGAAAACCGAAAATAGAGCATTTAGCTCAGTGCTTCTGAACTTTTTCAGACATAACTGTTCAGGATTTTTAAATATGTTTGAAAAGCTGAACATGTCTGATACCAAAATGAGACTTTCAGACATAACTGTTCAGAGTTTTTAAATAAGTTTTGAAAAACAGAACATGTTTGATGTCAATTTGAGCAATTTTGATTAAAAAATGTGTTTGTGTTTTTGTTTAAAACATTCAGAACTGAAATCAGAAAAACACATTTGCAAATTGATGACTTTGGGAGGGACAAAGTGTAACTTTCAAAGCTTTAATTCATCATTGCCCAGAGTTATAACTTACCAGATTATGACCAAAAGTTTGATAACTGTCAGATTCAAAAGTCAGAAAATCAAGGTTCTGAACCTCAGACTCTAAAGTTTTTCAGATGCTTAACTTTCTTCAGACTCTCAAAATGAGTGACTGATAAGTCTTAGCTTCTGATAAACTCAGGATCTCAGCTTTCATTCAGATTCAAGCATATTTTCAAGAGATGAAATGCATGTTCAGATTCCTTTTAATAAAGTTAAATCTGTCTTCTGTGAGGGGTTTTGTAAATATGTCAGCCCATTGATGATCAGTATCAATGAATTGAATATCCAAAACTCCCTTCGGAACATAATCTCTTATAAAATGATGTTTAATTTCTATATGCTTGGCTCTAGAATGCAGAATTGGATTTTTAGACAGACATATTGCAGCAGTTTTATCACAGAAAATAGGAATGCTATCTGCATGAATCTGATAGTCCTCCAACTGATGTTTCATCTAGAGCAGTTGTGTGCTACAACTTGCAGCTGAGATGTATTTTGCTTCTGCTGTTGATAAAGCAATAGTTGCTTGTCTTTTGCTGGCCTAGGATATCAGATTCTCACCAAGAAACTGACAGTTTCCACTGGTGGATTTTCTTTCAATCGTGTCCCCAGCATAATCAGCATCACAAAATCTAACTAGCTTATAATCCAAGGATTTCTTATACAGAAGTCCTGGATTAGTTGTTCCTTTCAGATACCTAAAGATTCTCTTGACAGTAGTCATATGAGATTATCTAGGATCTGAATGGAATCTAGCACACAGACATACACTAAACAAAATATCTGGCCTAGAAGTAGTTAAGTATAACAGAGAACCTATCATACCTCTATAGAGCTTCTGATCTATTTTTGAGTCATTGTCCTCTTTGCTTAAGGTGCAGGTAGGATGCATTGGTGTTGTCATCAGCTTACAATCATCAAGCTGGAACTTCTTCAGAAGCTCCTTTGTGTATTTGGACTGATGAACATACACACCATCTTTGCATTGGTTGATTTGAATTCCAAGAAAGAATTTCAATTCTCCCATCATGCTCATTTCAAATTCATCCTGCATTAACTTGGAAAATTCTTTGCAAAGAGATGCATTAGTAGAACCAAATATGATATCATCAACATATATTTGTACAATTAAGATGTCTTTCTTAAGAGTTTTTCTAAAGAGTGTATTGTCAACTTGACCTCTAACAAAATCATTTTTAAGTAAGAAATTACTTAGTCTTTCATACCAAGCTCTAGGAGCTTGTTTCAGACCATACAGAGATTTCTTAAGTTTAAAAACGAAATCTGGATGTTTTACATCTTCAAAACCAGGAGGCTGTTTAACATAAACTTCTTCAGAAATAACTCCATTTAAAAAAGCACTCTTAACATCCATTTGATATAAGATGATATCATGATTAACATCATAGGAAAGAAGTAAACTGATTGCTTCCAGTCTTGCAACTGGAGCAAATGTTTCAGTGTAGTCTATTCCTTCCTGCTGACTGTAGCCTTGAGCAACCAGTCTTGCTTTGTTTCTGATCACCTCTCCTTGTTCATTAAGCTTGTTTCTGAACACCCATTTTGTTCCAATGATGTTTGTGCGCTCTCGTTAAAAACGCGTAATCTTCCGAGACGTGTACGAACGCTCGAAAGGTTAGGTGAAGTCGCCGCCAAAGTTTTTGTTTAAAGGGAACATTGATAAACCCTTAAGTTTTTTATTTGAAGGGAAACGATAATAAAACCCTTGACGATGAGGAAAGGATTGGTCATCGCAACCATTATCGGATTCGGGAGTCTATTACGCAAGGGGAAGGTATTAGCACCCCTCACGTCCGTTGTACTCATCGGGAACCTCCTATTTAGCTAAGGCTAGAATGTTTTTAAATGTTTTGCGTGCATGCTTGGCTATAAAAAAAGATAATAAAGATGAAAGGGGAAAAAGTTTGTTTTTTTATTATTGTGCTTGACAAGATGAAGATCTTGCTCCTACGTATCCCCTGGTGCGATGGGGAATTCAAAGCTACGTAGTTCTTTGGTAGAAAAACGTATTTTGTTGGTTATTTTTAATGAACGATGTTTTAACCGAATTCTTACGATCAAACGTAGCTTGTATGCTCGCACATGGGAGGCTTAAGCGTTTGTTTAAAATCGCGCTAGAAATGTTAAAAGCATGTCCGTTAGGGTAAAAGGGTTCGAATTGGCCGCGAGGGGACCAAAATGACTCAAACGAGTCGGGAAAGGTTCGATTGATCCGACGGGATCAAGAATTGGTTCAATGGACTCAACCGAGTTGAACATTGACCGAAGTGACTCAAACGAGTCGAGAAAAGGTTCGATTGATCCAACGGGATCAAGAATTGGTGCAATGGACTCAACTGAGTCGAACATTGACCAAAGTGACTCAAACGAGTCGAGGAAAGGTTCGATTGATCCAACGGGATCAAGAATTGGTGCAATGGACTCAACTGAGTCGAACATTGACCAAAGCGACTCAGACGAGTCGAGAAATTGAATCAAATGGCCACGAGGGACCAAAAGGTTCAAATTGACCACAAAGGGCCAAGAATTGGTTTGGTGTGGTCGGATGTGTTGAGAATAGAATGACGATTGCCCGAACGACGAGACATACGTCACGCATTCGTTCAATCGGGGCAATGGAGAGACATACGTCAAACCATCCCTTTTTCATTCAAGTTTTGTTTGAATTTCAAGAAATCCCAAAGTTTATCAAAACACTTGGTTTAAAACTCAAAATGAAAAGGTTTTTAACAAATTTGTGAAAAACGCACAAGTTCGGCTCAAGTTTTGAAAAAGGTTTTGAAAAGTGAACAAGTTCGGCTTAAGTTCACGTTTGATTGAAAATCATGAACAAGGTTTTTTGTTCAAGTTTAGTTTTGAAAATGATGAACTTAGCTTATTGCTCAAGTTTGATTTGAAAGTTTATGAACGTAACTTGTTTCGCAAGTTACTCAAAAAAGTGTTGCTCAAACTTGTGGATCCTTCAATAATATGCAAAATCCTTGTTAAGGTTTGAATAAAATGAGTTTCAATCCACTTAGGTTCTGAGTTCTTGGGCTAGAACCTCAAAAATTGGTTGTTTAGGAGCCTAAACTCAGATTCTGAGTTCTGTCATGGTCGCATTGCGACCAGAGCTTCGCACTGCGAACTCTGCGAAATT